>CM039679.1:4190945-4790945 GCA_022537955.1 Schmidtea mediterranea | reverse complement strand
CAAACAATCATCAGGCATTCTCTTACTTCTTCAACGTTTGATGCCTTTCCTAAAATGTCGAATACCATCAACAAACCCTTCGAGTCGACAATTGCTTTCTTAACGCTATCGTTACTACTAAATATGGTTAAGGCTTGAAGCAACTCCCAAGTGGCGAATCCCATAAAGCGGCCACGATCATGCAGCTTTGCTTTAGTAATGATATCAATGAAATTGAAGGTAAAGTTATTCCATTGCTTGATCAAGACTCCTGCCTCATCGTCTTCCAGTAGGAATGCCAGGCAAAGAATCGAAATCACTCTAATCAGTTCTTCTTCCCGACTCGTGAAGTCTATAAGTGCATCCTTGACCTTGTCTGATTTGAACATGAACCTATTGCCGGGATAACGGCACAAATTGTGCATTATACTCAGTGAGGCTTTGATAAGAAAGTAAATGTTACGGCTAGAAAGATTCTCCAAATACGGCTTGTGAAGCAAATTCATAACGATGAGGCTAGGCAGACTGGCATTTGACAAAGCCGTAGCGAATTCGAATGAGCTTTCTGAATAATTCCAGCAGATATTATAAAAATAAAACGAAGAGAACCAAATGTCGTCATGCTTGAAAATGCCCATGTTGTTGAGTTTTTTCATCATTTTCACCACAAATTCCGGAAACTCCAATTTGATGAGTTTTGCACAGAGAATCGGCCGGAATTCCGCACAGTCGAAATAGAGCCGACTCAATTGTTTTCCCATTTCGTAAATGTTTTTCAAATCATTCAATTCTGACAGTGAAGTGAAAATCTTTACAGCTTTCGTTAGGAAACCTTCCGCATCGGCTGCGGTGAAAGATTTCGACGATTGTGGAATATCAATTCCGACATCTCTGACTGAATCCGTTGTTTCTCTAATTAAAACAACGAGTAATTACGAAAAATCTCTATTTAAACAAACAAAAATTATTAGCTATTTCATTAATTACCTGGAATGACTTCGTTTTGAAGATTTATTCATTAATCTAAAATATAAAAATAAATTAATATAAATTAAAATAAATTAAATTAAAAAGAAAATATAATTAAAAAATAAAATTATAAACGAATACCTAAAAAATTTAAAATAAACATGATTGATGGATAAACGTGTTTGGAAATTTTTCTTGTTTAAATGGCATTATATATATATATATGAAATTGAAATTTAGTTAATAAAAATAATTTTCTAATAGATCTTATCACTGCCATTCGTCAAATTTTTATTTCAGTTTTCATTGGACAAAATATTAACAGAAATGAAAAAAATTTCAACTGAAAAATTTTTCTGCAAATTTTTGGATTTATATTAAATACTGTTAAAATATCTTTTTCGAAAAATTTGGATTAGGAAAAATTAATTATGAGATTTTCAAATCTCGGCTTAGTAATTTGTGAATTAATTATAATAATTTTTTTTAAATTTAATACAAGATATAAAATACACAAATAAAATACGCTCTAGATCAGCGTTGTCAAACAGAGATCGTTTGATGGGCCACATAGAAATAAACAATCAAACAAACAAATGTAATAAAAACACTTTATTAATAAATAATTACCAAAACATTTTTTTTATTTTAAAAAAAGACAAACAACTTATCAAAATATTTCATTTATTTAATTTGACACTTGTTTTTTATACTATTTGATTTTCTTTTATATCGACTTGTAATTTATTCGATGCATATCGCAGTTGATTGGTCAAGTTTTCATCAGCCAACCTGTTACGACACTTCGCTTTCGCTATTTTCAATTTTGATAAGAACGACTCGCAGCGATATGTGGTCCCAAATGCAGCTGTTATGTACATTGCCAGGTTTTTTAATTTCGGAAATTTATCCTCGAGGATATATTTTTTATAAAATTCAAGTTTAATTCCTTCAAACTGCATTTTAACACGATGCTTGATTGGAGGTCTATTAACCCCATTTGTAAATTAGCAGGTGCGGATTCCACTTCTACGTTAAATGGAGCTAAAAATATTGTAAACATTTTCTCATACTTTTAGATGTATGAGAATCTGTCGTTAAATGCTTTAATTAAATCTAGAATCTAGATGAAAAAACCTGAAAGTCGTCTAATTCATACGGACTGCCATCGATGATATCATAATTTATAATCTCTAGGATTTACTCATTTTACAGTGAATCACAATGATGGAATTTTCACTAATTGGATAGAAGTAATGCATGTAGGAAGAAACTAATAAGAAAATATGATGTGGGTTTTACCAAGGTGCAAAACCTAGAAATTTATCCCATTGAACTTGGTTTTGAGATCGTAAAAAACTTTCATATGTATATACTTTGTGTTAAAATAAATGAAGGAATAATTGGATAGCAACAATAATAGTTAATGTATTTTTCTTTTAATTTTTCACATTTTTTGATTTAAGGGTTTTTTTTATAAAATAATCATTTTGTGTTTTTAGGATTTTTTTAAAATTTAAGTTATTTATTTATCAACTATTTTCAATTTTAGTGTTTATTTATCTTTTCGATATTTTTTTTAAATTTTTTAAAATTATACCTTTTAATAAATAATCATCATAACTAAATAAATATAAACTATATATCACGCAAAGACGGGAACACCAAAAATATTTATTAAATTAAAAATACTTTTAACCTCACAGTTTAACATATTAATAAAACTATAAATCATAATTAATGTGATAATTAGGGATCGGAAAAAAGAGTGCAAGGAGTGCTTATTATTTTCCAAATAAATTTGGAGATTTCAAAAAACGAAAAGGAGTCGATTAGGAATATTATATTTTCCTATTTCTAAGAAAATATATTAATATTTTTTTAATAAAAATAAAGTAGTTAATATTATTTATTAAAATATAAATATAGTAATTTTTGCAGATTTTCTGTTGTTAAGCGGCGTCTGCTATCTGTTAAAATGTTAAAACTACCCTCGGCTAATCATCATGGCAGCGGTGTATAGTTGAAAATTTTATCAGAATCACGACAGTTTAAGTGGTGATAATTCATAAAATAATTTATATCTGGATTTCTTTCAAGGAAATTGTCAAAATATTTTGATATTTCAACATCTCTAATTTGATGTTTTAAATCCCCAGCCAATCTTGCTTGATCGTTGACGGTTTAAATCTTCCCTTTTGATTTTAGTGATATTTTCAGGTTTACTTTTGAATTTATTTATAAATTTACTATTTTTAACCCTTAAATTTGAAAGAGTGCTTTTTTGAAAAAAGAGTGCGCACTTTTTTCCGATTTCTAGAAATAATATATGCACCACCGTAGCTAGCCAGGTCTCAACCGATGATAACTGAGATTCTTAAAACGAATAAAATAATTGTATATTGATGAAAGGTTTCTGGAATGGTCCAGAACTGAAAAACAATCAAATTAATTAATTGAACTCAATCATTATGCAACAAAAGTTGTAAATTACGGGACTACATCGAATTAATGAGATAATAAAATGAGATTTATTAATAAATGAATTTAAAAAAATTGAGCATCACCTGTAACGGGATGATAACCAACATGATTAATAAAGACATCTCCCTATCAAAACGAATGGGAAAATTGGAAATACCATATAACTGAAAAGCAGGTGACGAGTGAAGTTAGAAAATTGAAACAGATATCAGAGTGAACAGAATCTTTAAAAAATAAACATTAACCAAACAAAGTTATATTTAATTTAGAATGATATCATTTCGGTGTCAATCAATTTAAGTGCATTCAGTTGTATTTGAATAAAGAATTATTTTGTTGTGACGTGATTATTGAACACAAGGAGTCAGATCGAGACGAAATGCTAATCGATAATTATATAAATTCTCAACCAAGTGAGAAGAAGAAAATAGTGAAGTCAATATAACTTCATCCTACTTAGTTAGTAATAGAAAAATAGCGTTTTGCAAATTTTCTGCATACGATATTCCCTTTCAACAACATTTAGTTGTTAACTGTACTACATTGACTTGTCATTATTAATATTATCAATTCAAAATTGTCGTTATTATTTATTTATTAATAATGAACATATTTATATCATTTTTTTCCAAAATAATGTAGGAGCCCTAAAGAAATATATATTGGACAATGCACTGGACAATCAAGTAAATTTGTTGTATATATATATATATATATGTATTTTCAAATTACAGATAAACATTTCAAGAGTACATTATATAGAATAAAAAAGAAAATCAAGTTCCCTATAAACATTTAAACAAACATAAATATTTGTAAACTCTTAATTTTAAAAATATTAGCTGAATTTTGTTTATCTTCATTCATTTAAACTAGAGGTCAGTAACCTTTCCTTGTTTAGGAAGCCATGTTCATATCGGCGGAATTCAACTAAATCCCCTAATGATCACCTGGAATGTAATTTGAATAACAAGATCAGTGTTGGCAGACCATAGGTTGGGTACCATTTATTTTTTACAACCAAAAGCCTGTCTTTTTCATTATTAAGGATTTATTTAGCATCTTATGCTTATCAATAGAAAAAAATATTGCATAGAGAAGAATTGAAGAAAACATTGCATATCCTCGACTCCTTTATTTGAAAATACAAAAATATTTGTTAAAACATTTTAAAATTTAAAAATATTTTAAAATTTAAATTTCGAATTAAAATTTCCATAAGTAATTTTTCTACGGCATTTTTTAAAATTTTTCAGTAATTTTTTATTCGTTATTTCATATGTAAAATATATTTATTAATATGTCAATCAGGTTTAATAATAAATTGCATTAAATTTCTCATATTGGGTGACATGAATTTGAAAGCTCAAAAACAGAAGAAATAACGTAATTAATAATGAAATTTTCAATGAAATTAAATTAAAAAGAAAATTACCTGCAATTAAAACAAATTAACAAATGATTTTAAAATATTAAAAATTAAATTAAGTTATAGTTTAAAAACTTTTATTAAATTTTTTTATAAATCAATTTATAATTCAAGTAAATAAAGTTAATTATTAAATTAAATTAAATTAAATTAATTTAATAAAGGATTTGATTAAAAATTATTATATTTCGGTACTCAGCTAATCGTTTTATCTTTGATCTTTAGAAAGTATCTTTCTTTTGGAATAAAATACTTGATTCAATGTGAAGTGAATAATTTTTGAGTTAATCCTTTAAAACAAAAATTGCCTTTGGGTGTGGAGAAAATAATTTCATGTCAAATTCAGACTTATATCAGTTAAAGTATTTGATAAAATTTTATATCAAACATTTGGATAACCTCCTTCATTTATGAGCCTGCGTTGCTATGACAGTTTAGGAACCGTGTAAAAATTCAGTAAACATTTAGTGATCAAAGACCGATCAAAACATATATTCGTTTAATAAAAAATCATAGAAATTGAGAAGAATACCCGCTTGGTGAAGTTAATGCTCCAAATAAAATTAAAATACGATTGACATAAAACTTGACAAAAACAAATTTTCAGGATCTTTGCTCGTAAGGTGTGTTGTTGAAAAATTAAACTTTTTCTTACATCAGTTATTGAAAATGCATTCTTGTACTAAAATCAAATATACCTATGAGAGAGTTACAACTATAATTGTTTAAAAACTCTAGGCAATGACATTGATTGCATCTTTATAAAGCTCTGAACATTGGCCAATTTCATCAATGAAGAAGGGAACAATGCACTTGTAAAACTGAGAAAAAAGCCTTGACTTTCTGAACAATCGCATACGAGACCACAAGAGAATGCATAGTGAAGATGCAAACGATTGTGGACTTTCAATGAAAAAAGAAATTATACAACAAGAAAGCAGATTTAGGACAAGATCTAAGCCGAGTTTCAACGCTGTTTTCAACATTTTGGTGAAATCTGTGAAAAGTTCACCTTCATTATGAATGGAATGTTTACAGTGACAATACGACAGAAACAGACACGATGATCGATTCTTTCCGTATTCTCTATGATGGAATCATGCGCCTGACTTCAATGAAAAAGTGGCAGCTTCTTTAGATTGATACAAGACTTTCATGAAAACTTCAAAATTGATATTAGCAAGTGAAGTGTCACTGACATTTTAAGATGGATCACTAAGTGTGGATTTCAGGACACCCTTCCAAACTTCTGCAGTGATCTATGAATACCTCTAACAATGAGTGTCGGAACAGCATCTTGCGACCAAGGAAAACCTCAAAAACTTGGCTACCCGGTCCATCGAACATTAAAGAGCAAGCCAGTGTAATTTTAACACATAATGTATGACTTTGAAAACACGAAAGCTGAAAAGGTTTTATTTTCCTGATCTATGAATTCTTCATTTTCTAGTCAGGTTTGTGTCAACATTTTCATAAAACAATTACGATTAATTGTCTGTAGCTGATAATTAATGTGATTTTTACATTTTGTTCATAAATCGTAGCACGGCATTTATTCATAGTGTCCACGTGCAGCAACCAGCCTTGCTACGCCACTGCTTAGACGCACAAAATTCCGCTGACAATTTTATTAACTTCATATTTTAATTAATGCTAGAAACGTGTAATGCCTATCTGCAACACGGGACAAAATTCGGTGTGGCCAATCCTAAATTATTGAATCATTTCCTTTTGAGATCAGCTTCTAATTCAGAACTCTTCCAATTTCCATCTTTATCGCTAACCTGTCTTGTGAGTCGCTACATTGCGCTATGTTTGGAAATGATCAACTTCCTCGTGTTTCTTAAACAAGATTAATTGAAATCTTTCTTCTTCAGTCAGACAAACGCAAAAATGAAAAATAATGTGAAAACTAACAATATTTTTCAGAGAGGAATCAAGTTGATATTTACTGACCTTCCTTCCGGTGCGTGCAATTTGCAGAAAATGGATTAAATCTCATAGAACTAATAAATGAAATGAAGGTTTCATTTTGAAACTAATTTCAGGATTTAAATTAAAATTTAATTTATAATATGTACAATAGTAAATATAAATCGTGATAAAAAGTAATTGCGTGATTAAAATTTAGGAAATAATAGAAAGGTGTAAATAAATATCCAACAAATCAAATTAAATATTATTACTCATATAGAACAAATTTTACAAAGTTTTAAAAAATCGTACTTTTTATTTAACTGTTTTATTATTATTATTATTATTATTATTATTATTATTATTATTATTATTATTATTATTATTATTATTATTATTATTATTATTATTATTATTATTATTATTGTATTTTCTACAAAATTTGATTATGAATCAGATTTAATTAAGGTATTCACGAATTTTCGGCATAGGCTTTTCCAAGTGATTTCGATCTTTACTAATTTATTTAAAAAAATAGGAGAAAAATTTATATATTTTGTATTTTATATTTGATTTTATTGGTTGATTTTTATTTTAATTAATATTGAGTTTTAAATTTTTTAAATTATCTACGAAAAAGAAAAATTTTCAAATTACATTAGTTGAATATTTATGGTTGATTTGAGTGTTTTGATAAAAAAAACGTTTCTGTGGGTTGTCTTAATAATGTGTTTTTGAACGCGTCTTGTAGTATTTGGCATTTTGTTTCGTGTATTAGTGCTATTGATTTGTGTACTTTTTCCCAGTGTTCGTGATAATTACTGACTTTGCTTTTAATATGTTCATTGAGTCGTGATCGGACTGTTCTATGTGTTTCTACTATGTATATTATTATTATTATTATTATTATTATTATTAACCACTTTTTTTTAATAGTGAAACTAATTTCGATGTAGACATCTGAAAGAAATAATTTTTCAGACATTATCTTTTTATTTATTGGTAAAATCAAAACTTCCATTTTTTAATATAATAGGATTTAGCAATCATAGACAAATTTTTTTTTCTGAAAATGTAATAACACTGGACAATTAAAATGTATGTTTCTGACACTCCAATATGTGTAGAGGATACTTATGAAATTAACTATGTTGATTTCAAAGTGCGTATTGAACCAGCTCTTATAAATGCATAATATAAAGTTACCACCGACCTATGCTCCATTGATGATTTCATGGTACAAATGGTAAACATGGCAGGAGGTTTTCATGCATCCATAATTTGCGGCTCAATGAATATTCTAGTTTTAAGTTGTTTTTGCTTAAATTATCTGTAAAATTTTGCAATAGAAATCCTATAATCTCAACATTTATAACTTCCACAAAGTACTTGATGAGTTTGGGTTGTTATGTAATGTTGGAAAGAAAAGCGTTGAAATTTCCAGAAGAGAATTTATTTCATAAGCACAAGAAACACATGTGCTTAATGTAATTGAGCTGCAAGTATTAAAATATTCACTTTTAAGCCTCTACTTATGGCAAACTTGTACACCAACGCGCTATTGATAGAATCGATTCTGACTCGTTAATCTTAAATAAAAAAATATATTTTATAATTTTATGTATCCATTTATATAATTTGGTAAAATTTTATTTTAGTAAAATATTTTTAAGTTCTTTTTTTAAATAATAAAAAATTATAGAATTAATTATAGTTTTATTATTATTATTATCAATTATAAATTTTTGTTTTGTTATTTTTATGAGAAATATTTTTTTATAGAAATATGGTTGATTTTTTACAATAAAATACGATGTATAAAAGGATGTTTTACATTTATAAAATAGATAATTGATGTTTATAATATTAAATTTGCCATTTATAATTATGATATTAAATAAAGGTAATTTGATAACAATAAAATATACGGATTCAGCGGAGAGACGTATTCGTTCGTTTTCATAACCGTACAAAATAATTCATAAAATCTTATCCGTACTTATCTTTATAGTTATTTCATTACTAACAGAACATATTTTAAAAATATCACTTTTAATTTATAAATTTCATTTTTTATTTTAATAGATCAACTATTATTTATAAAGACCAAAATTTATTTTATTAATTATTATCACTGTTTTAAAAATAAATTTCAAATATGTAAGTAAATAATTTTTATATAAAAAATATCAAATATAATTTATAACGTTTAAAAATATTTTTTAAAGATTAGTTAATTTTCCTCTCTAGATTTATTGAATGAGTTAAAATTCTTAATATGGTTTAAAAACTTTTTAAATTACCATATTAATTCATGTCGAATTTCATTTAATTTCAAAATCTTACAATTCAATTTAATTTTAGTTTTCTTTAAATAAAGCTAATGTCGGTTTGCCAATGAACCATTAAAAAAAAACATAAAAATATATTTTCAATTCATTTCATCCAATCACTTGTAGCCAATAAAATTAAATTCAGTTTCAAAAACTTATTTTTAATTAAATGAAATAAGATTTTTTTTACTTGATTCAATTTTGAATTTCTATTATCTTCAGAACTTTTAAAAAAAAACTAAAATTTTACGTGTTATTTTAACAATATTTTTATTGAATTAATTTAAACAAAAATAATTATTTTTTCGAAAATTTCAAAAAATATTTTTGATTCAACAGATTTCTTTAACTGTTCGATTTTAGCAAATCTCCGAATGTAAATTTTACGTGTAAGTTTTTTTACGCAGATATTTTTAAAATTTATTTTAATTAAAAAATTGCAATTACGAAAAAAGTAAAATATCTTATGGAAGCTGGAAAATTACAGTAATTTCATTTTTGATCATCATCATACAGACAAATGCAAAAAATGTAAAAATTTGTTTAGTAATAAATTTTAAATAATTTTAACTATAATAATAATTTTATGACTTTACCCTATATTTATAAAAATCTTAAGGACACCGAATATTAATAATTTTATTTATATTGATTGGAAATTTACAATTAAAGTAAATAAAGTAAATAATTACATAGTTTTTAAATATCTTCTAAAAATGGTTCTTCATCTCGTGCGGAGGTGAGAGAAGTTTCTAAATTTGTTATGAAACTATCGCATGTGAGAATGATACATCAAACTTTGTGTCATCCACTATTTAATGCATCTTACTTACAAACAAATACAGTACAATAAGAAACTAATTGATACGCTCATGTGTTTGCATACTTGAGTACGCATGTTACAGGTGTAGTCGGACGAAAAAAACTAACATTAAAAATAATAATCTTGAAATAGATGTAATTTCTTTAATAAAGAAATATATAGACATTTTTAAAAAGGGCTTTTAATCATGTCAAATGACATCCAAAGACCTTTCACATATATCATCATAACGATATTTATTTTAAAAATATTTATATTAGTTACATCTTAATTTGGAAAAGACAATTTTCAATAAAACGTGAAGTAACAATTTTGCGGAAAGAAAATCCAATCAGAGAAGAAACCCATAGACTTGTTAAATTTTGTTTTGAAGTGATCAGAAGCTATTTTTAATTTACACTTTTTCATTTTATCTATAAACATTGCAAAAATTGGTTTAGATTATTTATTAAATTATTTATTTACATTGTAATTTTATAAATTATTCCGTTATCTACAAAAAAACTAATTTTAAAGTAAAGTAATTCTGTTAATGAAAAATAATAAAACCTTAATAAATAGAAACCCCAAGTAAAATTAAAAACCATAAATTATGTTTAAGTTATCTTTTTAAATAATTAGCAACTATTACTTCTCAAAACTCCCTAAGTAAAATAACTTATAAAAATCCAGGAATTTAAATTGAGTATAAATTTAGACATAAATTCACAATAAGAAGGAATAACAACAAAATTCAAAAAACAAAATGAAATGCTAAAATTAATAAAAAAACCTGATAAACACCGAATGATGAGGCGAGCGGCAGAATTTATACAAAGTTATTTAGAAAATACAAACTGATTTCAATTTCACATTTTAGAGTCAAATGTTATGGCTAGAACACTTACAATCAAGAATGTACATGTAAATTATATCAATAATGATACAATTTATTACAAATATTCTCCATTGATACAATTTACTTTATTTATAAATTTTATAAGACAAAATGACGGTAATTACTATTTTTTAATTTTCATATATTGCAAATAGTTTCAGCATTTTTATATCGACTAGCGAAAGAAAGTTATTTTTCTTATTTCTTTTCCTGGTGCCTCAATTATTATGTTGTTACTCATTTTTATAATCCATGACAGTAAATTTTTGATAAATACTTTTATTATTTTTACGTATTATTGTTTGTGTTGTCTGTGAAATGTGAAATTAAAAATTATTGAAAAAAAATAAAAGTGTGCATTTTGAAAATTGACAACAATGACAAATTTTCAATATTATCAATATTTGTTGCCTATCAAAATGACAATCGATATGATTTCTGCTAACACAATTACAAAATAAAGATTCAGTACTTAAGACTCAAAACTCAGGACTTATAACGACACACAGTGAGTAATAGTTTAATCAATAATAGTCAAATTGCTTCTTCAATCAAATTTCCTTGTATCAATATACAGGTTATTTTAATTTTTGCTTGCAGCCTTTCATCCCTATGATAATGTTTCTCCATTCTTATAGTTTTCTCCAAATATTTTAATATTTCCTTCTGTCTCTATCTCTTATGTTTTTTCGATTTTTCTAATGATTTCTCCATTTGTGTCTCTGTCTTTCAAAGGTTGTTATTTTCTGGTACTTGAAATAATTCCAATTTTTTTTCGTTTTTACAATCTCTATTATTTTTATTTATTCCTGTTAACTCTGACACCTGACTAGATATGCAAATTTTTACTCTTTTTTTATTTTCCCGCTTTCCAGGGTATATAGTATGTTGCTGAAGAAACTGTACACTAGTTTTTTAGTCATCATACAAAACGGATAAGCGCAATAAATTCATTTTCAAATTCATTTTTTATAGATATTTTCTCATTAAAATAAAAAAAATCTAATTCAGTTGATTTAAAAAACAAGTACCAATATTTTTAAAATTAGTCCTCCTAGTCCTGGGAGGATCAAATATTTGAAAAAATGTATTATATTGAAATAAAACAAACCGAAATTCGTTCATTTTAATTCATTTTAAAAAAAATAATCTCAATTATAATGATCAATGAAGAATAATAAGAGCATGAATATGCATAAATAATGGAATAAATAAGAGCATTTTATGTAAAATAGTTGAATAATTGCTTTAAATTTTATTCCATAGAAAAAATCCAATTAAAATTAAGATTGAAACAAAGAAATTAATTTCGTATAATTTAAATCAATTTTCAAAGAAATAATTTTAAAAATATAATATATTATTTTATTTATTGACTAAATTAATGAATAATTTAAAATTGAATATTTTAAACTATTATTTAATTATTTAATATTAAAATAACGAAAATAAAAAGTTTTAAATTGTTTTGAAAAACACAGATAAAAACAGAAATTAATTTGTCAATTTACAAAAACAACATTATGTAAGAGATTTGTCCATAAAATAAAGAATATAAGATAAAATATATAAATATTAGTATTTCATGGAAACTATTTTAAAATTAAAACATTGGTTGGTCAAAATCAAACCAGGCCAACTCAAATGATGTGGGCCACCTTGGAGATGCATTATAATCACACAATTCACACATAAGAGTGGGATAGTGGCCCTCTACCCCAGTGGCCCGCTGGACCACATACCCCCCGGAAAAAACTTTTTTTCTCTAAGTTTAAAAGTACAAATTTTTGTAGGACTAAGACATTGACTCATCAAAATTTTCTCAAGGTCATTTAAACAAAGACCATGACTCATCAAAAAATTTATTTATTATTGTTGTTGTTATTATTATTATTTTTACTATTATTATTACTAAATTATTATTATTATAAGTTTTTTTTATTATAATTTTCATTATTATTTTTATATAACATAAAATAAATTTTCAACAAAGTATGGGATGCAAAGGTTATAAAATTATTTCAATACTGAATAGAAAAATGAATGTGTGTATGTATATAATTTAATTAAAAATATTTTGTGCATGCGAGGTATCATTTACATGATTTTCAATAGTTTTTTCGAAGGTTTACTAATATGATCCATAGTATGTAATGAATAGAAATGTTGGTGTGTACAATGAACAACTGTAAAGATAAAATCGATATTTTTAAGACAATATATTTGAATAACTATGATATTCATGTTTATGGCTCAAAATATGTGTGTATTAAATCAGCGATACGGAACATAGAAAAGGTTTAATGACAATATGTGTTATTTATGATACACGTGTGTTTCATGGTTGAAATATGTGTGTATAAAACTTAAGTAAAGATTTTTCGAGCATGTCACGTATCATTTTAAAGGGTTTTCATTTAAGAAAATATTCTTTTAGGTTTTATAATTTTTATTTTAAATATTATAATATTATGATTCATTTAAATAAAATAAATATTAACTAAATTGGTAAATAAAATATAAACTAAGAACGTTATTATTATTATTTATATTAAATCAATAAAATTACATTATAGAAACATACAGACTTAATGGTTCACGGAATAATATAGTTTAATATAGTAATTGAGAAAAAGGTAGAAAAAATAACTCGATCAAACAGAACTTATAATAAAAATGAGTGTAAAACTTCGATGTGCAAATGTCACATGGAATATTAGCATATTAAGTTTTTATTTTTAAAGAAACAATGACAGAATACTCTACTGTATTCAATTTTGGAGCCATCCATAACCGTTAGAACCCCCTCAAATATGACGTCAAAAATCTTTTGTCTCACCCAAAAAGCCGTATTTCATATTTGAAAATGAATATATTTCAAATCATTTTATTAACATTTTAGTATGTATTTAATGTAATGCTGCATTAACATCGTATGAGAAAACATGTATTAAAAAAGATGCCTTAGAAATCTGAAATTAGTATAAAATTATGTTAAAACGATACAAAATTTAAGACGTGACGTCAGAGTTCTTAAACACCCCACTCCCCTTGTCACACATCGTCACAAATGTGTGACCCCCTTCCATCTAAATGTCTGACATCATTTATAGACTGCCTTTTACTACTTTATCAATTTTCGAAGAAATGAAGAGATAAAATAGAAAATGAATTAGGATGAATTTCATATTTAAAGGTTAAGAAGAGTGCCAAAAGCTACAGTTAGCTCTATAACGTATAATTTTGAAAGAAAAACTTTAAAAATCATTATTAAAAATCACTATTTTATAAATATTCGCCATTTTCTCAAAATGCGTAAAAATATGAAATTATATTGCGAATGTTTGAAAACCATTCGCTATAAACCGAGAAAATAAATTACAATGTGAAAATAATTATAGCATATTACATCATTTAAAATAAATTTAAAAATTATTAAGTAAAAGTGGTTTGGGTTAGAAATATCATATTTGCTTAAACCAGAAACGCTTTTTGCAGTGTCTTCTTATGAAATTTATAGCTGTCGTGAAATGAATTATAAGGCGCCTTAAATATATGTTTTCAGATTTTTTACTTTACAAAAATAAAAACATTGTCATTTTTAATTGAAAAATTTAATTCATTAACAAAAATAAATAATATAGTAATACATATAAAAAAATATAATAAGAAATAAAAATACAAAAGACAAAATAATAAGCTCTTTGATAACATATTAAAATAATATAAAATATTAAATAGATATTTCATAAGCAATGGCAGTGAATCCCTGAGAAAATCTACTATGTTACACGTCAGATGGAAGTTGTAACTATTTTTGTTAAATAAGAACATAAAAAATATACGAAAGAGTAAAATTGAAAATAAAGAAATTTTTTAACATTAATTTAAACAAAAATGATTTATTTATTATAACTTTTTTTTGTCAATTGCAACATTTTGAAATAAAATTATTAGAATGCATTATTATATTATTAAAATTACTATATTAAACTTTATAAAATAAATAACTATTTATTGGTAAGTATAGGGTATTTCAGCTGCACAATTGGTGATGTTTCGTGCCATGTATCTGAAATATCATTGAAAGTTTTCATGAGAAACATTTCTTGCTTCTGAAATTGAAAAATGTATTTTATTTTTAATTAATAATAATAATTAATATTTTGAAAATTCAACAACATATTGGTGTTGACTGTTAGTGATATCGTCAACTGTTGCAATTGACAAAAAATGGTGCAATTGACAAAAAATGGTGCAATTGACAAAAAATTTTATATATTCACGGACGCTTTTTTCTGCTTGTTTAATTAATAAAAAGTTTAGAAATTCATAACATTAATTTCTTAATCCGATTTCTTTTCCTGTATAAATATTTGCTTATCCAAAATATTATTCATCTAATTGAGTTTTGCTTTTAAATATCCTATGTTTATTTTTCTGTTTGCTTTTCTTATTTAGATATTCATATTGAACTTTTCTGGAAATTCATTAGATTAATTTTATCAATTTATTTCTTTTTTATTAGAAAAATACATGCAATGACTACCTTTGTAAAGAACCTTTAACTGTGAAACCCTTTAACATATTTTTTGCAACTTACTCTCATTAAAGAAAATAACTGTAGAAAAATAATAATAATAAAAAAGTGAATTGTTTTTTGGAATTACTTTCATTAGAATCATTGGACGTTTGAATATGTTCTAGCATTTAAATTCAACATTTAACGGTGAACATTGACCAATTCCATGCATAAATTGTCCCGCATTATCAGGTTTGAAAAAAAATACTAAAAGAAATTAAATCCCAGTCTTTCTTTAATTTAATATTTCAACAAAAACTCAGTATGGGGAAGATTATTCACAAATAAAATACAAATAAAAAGTACATATATTTTGATGAGAGTCCCGTTCGTTTCTTTAGAAGCCATTTGATGAATTGGAACTGTGACTTCTTGTTTGGAAGTAACAAATGGCAATCATTTCGTGACCGTCTGATTCAATTATTTCACAAAGGTTCCATAACTATTATTTAGGAATCATTTATTATTTTCACTAGTAATCCTTTAATCAATTTATTTTGTCTTTTCTTTTTTCAGTATAAATAAATATTTCATTTAATATTTAACATAATTTTTCGGTACTGAGTTTTTCAAGTGTGCTAGTTTTTTTTGCATGATTCACTAACAAACTTGGCCATAATTTCTCACAGCCTTACAAATAAATTGCAATCAAGTCATTTGTCTGTTAATCATAACACGATGAAAAATTATATAAATTTTATACTTTAATTTTAAGCTATTTTTATATTAATTTGCATATCTATATGTGGATGTAGTTCTCTATGCTCTGTAATATAATAATAATAATAATAATAATAATAATAATAATAATAATAATAATAATAATAATAATAATAATAATAATAATAATAATAATAATAATAATAATAATAATAATAATAATAATAATAATAATAAAAATAATAATAATAATAATGATTTTAAATTAAGTATATGACTAGGTTACTATAACCTTTATTTCTGATCACTGGTGCATGAATGTTTGTGTTCAACGAAATGAGAAAGATATGCATATGATATGTATCAACAATATCGCTTAAACTAATAACACTATTCTAGATTATGGAATTCGAAGTACTAGAAATGCAATTACAATTGTATATTACGATGTGAATTATTTTGAATAAATATTATTCAACAATGTATTTTTCTAATTGTGTCATTTGTAACATTGTGTTTTATCGATAAGTAAATGTTGATATGTGGAGTTCTATTTGGAAGAACAAAGAAAATTGGTTATTGTTTGGTCGGCAACAAAGCTACCCTTCCTACAAAAAACAAAGTCCATAAAACAAAGAAATTGACACAATGTTGAATATATATACTCAAATTTTATTTACAAACAAAGAAAACAGTTTTAATATTAACTTTTAAAATTAAATTCTTTAAAACTTTACTGTTGACAATAATTCAGTCATGACGAAAAATCATCCGAAAGTTTTGTTTTGTGTTTTGATGTATGATCAACGCGTCAAATTAAAATATCTAAATGGCTAGTGTATAGGCAATTTGTGGCTCACTAATATATATATAAATAATTAATTAAATAAATTTGGCAACGATTTAATTAAAAGATAACGACAATAAAAAACTCTTCGTACGATATATTTCGGCAGCATAACTGTCATCTTCAGGTACACAAAACTTTTTGTAGTTGGTTTTGTGTACCTGAAGATGACAGTTATGCTGTCGAAATATATCGTTTTTATACATGTGTTATTTACCCTTCATTAGTACTCCTTTTTAGTAACCTCGACATGCATTGATTTTACAAATAGTTTTTATAAATTAAAAATTTATTGTAATGTAGAAATAAATTAAATTTTATTTAAAAAACTGTTTTTTGGATTTTTGCAGCTCATGAAATCTAAAGCGTTGCATTTTTGGCTCTTCATTCGATTTAGGTTGGCAAGGCCTGCTTTACAATATTTAAAACCTATCAATAAAACGACGCAATAAATCTAATCAGAAGAAATTGAGAAACCGCTTGACCAAGTCCTTTTGAACTCAAAGATCTGGAACGAAAATAATGGAAAGAGCAGATTAGTGAAGGAATCAATTCTTTTATTCCGGCAATTAGACTAAAGGCAATCAGAATTGTGGATCTTTTATGGACATTATATACAATATAGAGTTTTCAGATAGTGGAGACCAAATGATGTAAACATTTAAAAACCCTATAATGGAAAGAATATGTTATTTACAATATATTATTAACATATAATATATTGTCAAATAAATCTAATTGTTTATATAATGTTGGTTAATTTGGTGATGAGAATATTCCATGCTGTTTTGATAGTAATATTAATATTTTCAAACATGTTTCTAATAATTAATTAACTCAAAGAAAAGACATTTAAAAATAAGAAAGGGCATTTCATTTTTGTAATATATATATGAGAGAGTTAAACATGTTTAAATATATATTTGTTTTAATTAACTGTTCTAATGCGGCAGTTCAGTATTTCATAAAATGTATAAAAGGACTTTTATATGATAAATTTTATTAACCCTTTGCGATCCTATGTCGAGTCTTACTCGACATTTCAATAATTGCTCATTTGAAGTTTCAGATTTCGTTGTATGTATTTTTTTTGCATTTCGTGTTAAGAACAAATATATGTGTAGAATGTAGGTTATTTATTAAAAAAACCAATTTAGTTCAAGAAAATCATATATAAATCGAATCTAGTAATTTCAACGTGATTAGAGTAGCGGTACCTAACCTACGGATTACAAGGCCAAAAAGGCTCACCTGACACCTTATCAAAATTAATTTTTTAAATAGAAAAATTTATAAAGCTTCAACATTAAAGTAAGTAGTTTGGATTGTGTGTGACTCCTAATATGCAATTAAAATGTAAATATTTTATTCTTAAGCAAGTTATTTTTCTAAAATATTAACCAAAAAATTTAATACATTGTTGAGTTGATAAATTATCATGATTCAATTTTATAACAATATGTAACTGAAAAAATTTTTCTTATAAAGTGATATGCACAAAGGTTAGCTGCAAAAATGTTGTGAAGGAGGAGCAACGCGAGAACATCTATTCTTGGGATAGGCTCAACTTGGTAAATGTTATCAATGTGTCACGGCACTAGAAAGCTGAGAAACATTTAATTAGAAGCAATACTAGGCGAAATATTGTAGACTAATTCATAAGAATGATACATTTTAGCAGAAATATTTTAAATCGTAAAAAATATCGACATGTATATAACTTACGTCTCGTGGGTCTGTAAGTCGTTAATCGACAAATATTAATATATACTAATCTGTGACAAGATTTTGTCTATGTTATGATCTCATATATAGTTTTACTTGTAATTGGTTAAATACCACATATATTGGATAGACTGTCCCTCATCTCTCTACACGAGTTCAAGGACATGCCCGATTCAGTGAAAACAGTAATATCATTGAGCATACTAAGACATACAAGATAGTAATTGACATTTTCAATTCAAAGTGTCATTTAAGCCCATTAAAAGCTATTTGGAACGTATTACTTCTGAAGACTTGTGATAAAATAATATTCCACTTGTATTTTGGAAGTTTCTAATTAATTTTATTAGGGGTAATAAAATTTCTTTTGAATTCAGCACATCTAATTATGTACTTACTAAGTATAATCGTTTTATTGAAATTGTTTAGTACCTGATGATAACAGGTAAGCAGTAGAAATATACTGCAAAAATACATTTTTAAAAATGGTCTTATACCATTTTTGTTTAATAATTTATTAATAAATTGCCCACTTTATTCAATTTTTATCTATCTACATATATGTTACCAGTTAAAATAAATTATAAAGATATTAAAATAACGGACATCATGTGAATTACAACGTAGATAAGTACATGAATAATTCAGTAAAATGAAACCGTTTAGACAGAAAAGCAGAATACATACAAGAAATAATACAATTAACCTTAATAATAGGGTGTCCAACCCAAAAAATGATTTTGCGGGCCACTTTGGAAAGCATCATAACTCCGCGGGCCACATTTATAAAAATCCTCATATTAGATTTAGATACACTATTTACATTTTTTATGAGTTAAAAATTGAAACATAAATGGTCAAGGCAGACTACATGCAACCCGCGGGCCTCAGATTGGACACCCCTGCTTTAGACTGTGTAAATCTAATCAAATATAATAAATAAAAGTCATAGACATGTTAATTATAACCGTGTAGAATGAGGAAGAATTTTATAAAAAAACGGAGATTCATTTTTTAAAAATATAATCACAACCATAAAATACTAATAGTCCAGCCGAAATAAAGAAACAAAAATAAAAAAATAACAATATTGAGCATAATTCTATTAAAGTATGTTTTAAAAAAAATGGTATGTATAAAAAAATTGTTTGAACTATGATTTTTATTAACATTTAAATTTAAATATAATCTCTCGGGTGGAATGGATGATAAAAGAATCTTGATTGATATAGAAATCGGTGAATGTTGTTTTTACAAGGGAAAATACGATAAGGGGAAATTAAAGGGAAACTATTGGTTTTTCGGGGGTAAGGATAAACGGTAAATGTTTTTTGGCGCATGTTCCAAATAGGAATGTTGAAACTTTATTGGGAATAATTAATTGTCGCATTTGTCCTGGTACTAGAATCATAAGTTGTTCCGCTTACCGGTAGATTCAGAATTCTAATTCGTATTCGCATGATGTTGTTATTCATTCTCTTAATTTTGTATCACCCGATGACCCATCAGTCCTTACGCAAAATATTGAAGGGACATGGGCTCATGCAAAAAGAAAAAAATTATGTATGTAATTTCGATCGAGGGAATGTTGTTTGGCGGAATATCAAGGTCATTGAATCTTTCTCTTCAAGTAGAATGAGCTAGATCTTTTACATTGGTGAACGAAACTACACTTCTTTAACTACTACGTTCGACCATATGATTTTTTTAGTATGTATTGAAAGAAGTAATTTTAATTTTGGTGACGAGTGAATAAACATGTCACAATAAAATATTTGCAAAACCTTTTAACATTTCAGAGATATTAAGTGAACGGATTTCATCCCTTTCACCTAAAAAGTCTGCTAAGGTCTTTCCTTAGATCTAGAATTTGAATAATGGAAATCGAGCTAAGGGGTGAAAACACAACTCGTAGGATGTGTGTACTGATAACTTTTTTGTTGACGTTAGGTAAGTTATATTTTTACAAAAAGATACTGGTTTACCTAAATTCCAAACCAATATTTACAAAACAACTTTTATTATAAATTTTATCAGTTAAATGTAAAAATACAAGCATTGAAATTGACTTGAAAAGGTTCAGTGAAAGAAAAGAAAAACAAATATCTCAATGATTAAATATTAATTGCTATCATCATCATAATTATTAAAATAATATGTGATAATTTATTGTTAATCTGTATGAATAAATATGTGAGGCATTTGGGATTATGATATATCTCCAAAGGTTTGATCTAGATCAATGTTCGATGTATTTCTGAACAAAATGCAAATATCTTTTGTTTCGGGCGATTAAGAATTTTTGTGCGTCTGTGTGTCAATTGTTAATATATTAATCGGAATTAATGGAACTAGTGGTTGTTTAATCAAATCAATTGGAAATTTTGTTTTGTCTTTACATTAATTCGAATTTTCGAGTCTTTAATTTTGGAATCTGTTATTGAATCTTCTCATTTGAAATAAATCTTGGAATTTGATCTTATTGTTATAAAATTGAAATTTAATTGAACAAATAAAAAATTTGTGGTTGTGGTAAAGGAGGAAAGGGATTAGGAACAGGAAGGTTTAACGGGATAAAGATAGCGTAATGACATGAATTTCATACGAACAATATTCATCTTTCGCAAATCAGGATAATGCTGATATGATTGACGATATGCAAAATGAAGCTTTTGAATGCTCTACAATAGTTTATGTGAATATGACTGTTACACTTCTAAGATAAATGGATTGGACAATATAAAGCCAAGAGCGTGACCCAACTTTGCTTGGTTCAATGCAATCTCTCATCCCATGCAATGGATGTGAAGGTAAGATAACGTCAAAATATTTGCCAAGATATCACAAAAGTTTTATATTTGAAATTAGTAGTGGCAAAAATAGCGAGAAATTACTATTATTTGATGAATGAAATAACTGTGAATCGGAAGATTTGATAAACCACCATGAGAGTGTTTGAGGTTCCTATGTATCGTAATTATTATCACCATTCTTGGTAATCAGACGTCCAGTAAACCGATATTCGTCGCAAAAGAAGACCACTAGAGGTTTGAAGACAATTTACAATTCATTCTGAGAACCACTGATGCCATGCGGTTTTGTTCGTTCACTCTGGTTAGATACAAGCACTGGATAACTATACTAATTTTCGATTAATATTTCCACTCTGAGATAAAATATATGTTTTCTTTGGAATAAATTTCGTTTCAAACTTCTTGAAACTATTTTAATAATGAGACTTTATATTTGCAAGAAAAGGTTTTTGCACTTTTTTATTGAATGAAAATTAAAATTTTACAAGAATTTTTTTTTAAAACAAAAATTTAAACTGCATCAGTTAAACAAAATTTTAAAGAAACGTTTTTAACATAATTTTAACTCCCTTAAAAAATACTTGGCTTGGGGCACGTTGCTCAAGTTACAAGATGTATTATAAAGAAATCAAAGAATGAAAAATAAAACATTTGTCAGGAAATTAAAGAATTTTGTGAAAATTAATTAGTGTTAAATCCCGATTTGAAGGTCATTTGATCCCCTTTATTGTCAACTTTTAAAAATAATATGAAAAATACTGAATTATATCAAAAGATAAAACTAATATTAACAAAAAATATATTGCTTATTTTAAATTTATTTTGTAAATAAAAAATTTAATCAATCTGAACATCCCATAAGGGAAAAATGTTTTGAGTGGAAAAGATTAGAATATTAAAAAATTGAGTTAAAAACTTAATTATTTTTCAAACTCCTCTCAATGTGTTACAATGAAATTTTCGACAAATTTTGTTTAAGTGTTTAATTTTAATTTTTTGAAATTTGACTAAAAATTTAAATAAAATTTAAATTTGTTTTGAATTAGAATAAATTATGAAAATAAAAAGTATAATTAAAGCTGGATTAAAAAATTTGCATTTGAATTTAAAAATATTTTTGAAAAATCTAATTATGCGTTTCACTACTGAGTTTTGAAATTTAAGTAATTTATAAATATTTTTATTTTTAAATTCATCATTAATTAATATTCTAAGATTTAACAACTGGAATTGTTTTTATACAATTCCCTTGCCTATAGAGAGTATACAATATTATTGTTTCAACTTTTACTGCTTAATCTTTTTTCCTTCTAATTCGTATCACTCGCTCTCTAACATAATTGTTAATTTAATTATAAAATTTCAATATTAAAAAAATTTGCCTTAATTTTATGAAAAATTTTAATAAAAAATTATTGATATAGATAAGAAAACATTGTATATATTAGTTGTACTTTTCCTTACTACAGTAAAATTTCGATTGTTTGAACGATTTGGAAACTAAAATACATCAAAATTACTAAAATTATGAAAACAATGAATTTATAAAGCAAGTTTAAACTTATTTATTTATTAATAACAAAAAATTAATTTTCATTTGATGTGAATTATCTTTCCTCCTTTTGTCAGCAAAATCAATTTATGATATTCAATTTCATCTTGCTGTCCTGCTCATGTAATTACAAGCTCAAATGCTTTAATTGCTTCCGAATGAGTTGGTATTACATGGTTTTCTACATCGTTAAAATCTTTGTCTTTTTTCTTAATGGATTTTTCTAAAACAATGACTAAAGGATAAAGAATTTTATTCGGATAATCAAGGTTTTACTGTGTATCATGTTAGTTTTATTATCCAGTTTCGCCCAAAATAATTTCAAACTTATTCATTTCTCATTGTAATTTATTTATTACATTATATACTATAATTTGAGTCTCGTGTTGATCATCGGCAATGAAAATTAATGTTGATTTATTCTTCGTTGTACATTCTCATATGCATCTGTTCATGTGAGAATCAATCATCTGTCAAATTCAATCCTGTGATTATGTTCTTTTTATAGAACTATCTACTCGTTAATAATTTACAAATTAAATTCACATGTAATTAAAAGTCTAAATAAAATAAATTTATGTTATTTTAATTTGAAAAGCTGCCACCAATAATTGATTAGTTTGTATTTCTTAAATAACATTGCTTAGGGACCCCATTCGATTTATAATTAATAAATTCCATTTACATAAGAAATATCAATTTTCCATTAATTTATTTAGAAAATAGAAAAAATATAAATATATATATATATACAATTAAATTTTAGTAAATTATATAATTTGACATAAAGTAGAATCAAATATCTTAAATTATTCAATGTTTTATAAAATTAGGTCCTTAAAAAATTAAATTAGAATTTAGGAATAAGAATTAAGATGCGACTAATTTACAAAAATGTTTCCTCTAGTTTCGTTATAAATAATTAATATTAGACAATTACATTTTTTACTATTTCTTTAACTATATAACTGAAACCCAATTAAAAAAATCGTTTAAAATTAAATTACTTTTCTAAATATTTTATTAACATAGATTAATTTAACTCAACAATTTTATTTAATATTAAAACAATTATGGAAAGAGTTCCGTCATTCAACTTTTCTTCAACTAGAACAGTGCTTGAAAATCCTTTCAAATGTGTCAGAAAAAAATTAACATTTTTTGTTGATGTGTTTTTTCGTCTGAATTTGATAATTAAGAAATTCAAACGAAAAAAAAAACAAGAGGAAACTTTTTATCACTGTCTGACATAATTTTCATTTTTGAGTACTATTGAGATTTTCAATTAAATTTATAGTTAAAATTATTTGAAAAAAAAATTTGAAAAATCAGTCAAAAATACAAATTTATATTGTCATTTCTTGCGTAATCAAATGTCACCCAGAAAAATGAAAATATTTTCAGCCGGTCCGAAAATTATTTCCAAAGTATAGAAGCGAAAGTATTAATTTGCAGATTTTTAAGAAGACTCGATTTTGTATTATATAAATTTGTGGAGAGCGGTAAAGTTAAAGACTAGAATGAAATATACACCTTTAAAGTAACCAATTGAAATTATAAAATTTGATTAATATTTAAAAAATTATATTTATATACATTATTTACAATACTTTTGACCTCGTCTTTATATTTTATTTTAAAATGAACAAAAAACATATTAATAAAAATATAAGTTTTTAAGTTGCAAAACTTAATTTTATTGAAACAAAACTAAAAATTGAAGATATTAAATAAAGTTTAATTAAATTCAAAATGCAATGTTTGATTAAAAAAAATCACTTTTCTTCAAGGTAAACTTAATAAATAGTTATGCAAAAAAAATTAAAAACTATAAATAAATTTTTCTAAATTTTTCCACATAACTTTCTTTTCTCATCTAATGGACCTTTTGGTACTTATCTATAGGCCAAATATCATTTAAACAACTGTAAACATTATTTGAATAACACCAATAAATTCTTGAATCTGTTTAAAGTTTAATTTGAATTCTTTTAAATAATCTTTTTTGTCTATTCTGATTTGTCATTATTTTCTGTCAGATTCTTGAATCATAGGTTTGTGTTACATGAAATAATTTAAGCAGAAAGCATTTTTCCCAAAATAATTTCACACAAAATATAAAAATAAATCTAATTAAGACCATATAAGTATATATTTAAAAAATTTAATAATAACTGTAGAACTTAATGTAAAATATTATTAAAATAGTATTTTCAAATTAGCCAATCAAATATATAATGTAAAAATTTTAAATGCTTAATAATTTTAAAATAATGAATTTAATATGATAATATAAATGGAACGTATGAAGATCGAAATCTGTCTTTCTGAAAATATCCATATTTTGTGTTTTAATTGTGTGTTTTAATAATATTAAAAAAAGATCAGTTTTGAATTTTCTTGAAATAAATTATTTTGGACTGTTATTAACGCATGTAGTCCTCCTTGACCATTTATGTTTCAATTTTTAAATCCCAAAAAATGTTAATAGTTTATCTAAATCTAATATGAGGATTTTTTTAAATGTGGCCCGCGGAATTATGATGCTTTTCCAAAGTGGCCCGCAAGATAATTGTCTGGGTTAGACAGCCCTGTTATAAACACTAAAACTACAGTAGCTAATAGACTATGTTATAATTCGTAAAAAGAGTACATTTTTTTAAAATTTTTAACTACAGTTATGAGCTTTAGATGTATCATTTTGAAACAATATTTTTGATTTCCTGACCTACCATTTTCAATAAAACATGTATCTATTTCACTTTCAGTATTGAATATTTAATTTATTAATTTATTCTTAATTTAAAAATAATTTAAAAATAAAAATGAAATTATTTAAGTGAAAAATAAAAATTGTATTTAAAATTTTTTTTTGATATTTAGGATTATTAGGGGAAAAAAGTTTATTGAATCAGTAATAAATAAAATGTTAAGTATTCATAATTCAGAACTTCGTTGATATTTTCTGACAATTTTGTGTTTCTTTTTGAAATGCATAAACAAAGCAAATTTTCTGAACCACATTATCTGGGAACTATCTATTGAAATTGGATCAGATCAAGAGAGGCGTAGGTCGCCGAAAATTTATCTGTCAAACTGAACTATTTTTTAAAGTACAATTTTGCATTTTAGTTGAATCCCATTTCATTTTTCAAGCACAAAAATTTACATACAAATAAAACACTGATCCGGAATAGAAATCGCCCGTTAATTTATCATTGGGAATAAGAATTAATCAAACGATCAAAAAATTTAGTAATTATTATTCAAGTAGGTTCATGAAAACCGATCAAGCCCAATAAAATGATGAATAATTACAAAATTTATATGAAAATATCTCTACTATTTGCAATTTGTAAAATTTCCTTTGTTTTGACATATTGCTCGCTAATCACAAAATTAAAATTAAAATAGTGTAATTAATTAATGATTTAATTCAGTAGTAAAATACTAAAATAATCAAGTGCGGATTACACGCTGAGTGCTAGAGGCACCCGACAGGGCCCCAAAAATGTTTTATTTAATTTCATTTTTATAATGAAGTACGGTAAATAAATTGAAGAAAAATAAAAAAAAATACATACTCATGAAATTGGTTCATTTTTAAGATTAAATATTAATAGTCTAATAATTTCATTGAAAGAAGCAAAATGTAGATTTAGTTTTAATTTAATTTTTTTTTTTTAGATTTAATTTTTTTATCTTAAATTGTTTATTCTAAAAAACGGGTTTGGAAAACTTTTAACAATTTATTTATGGAATATACGATACATTAAGTGATATCGAGCTAATGGCTCTCATCAGTACTATGCGGAAGGCGCTCAGATTTCTCTGAGCGCCAGATAAGTGTAAAAACAGTGTCAAATTAACACTGTTATACAATTATCCTGAGTTTGCAAAATTTGGTTTTAAGGCAAGACAATAAGACCAATATTTATATTGAACCTCCTTTTTTATGCTTCATTTATTTATTTATGCTTTATTTATGCTTTTTAAATGCTTTAAAAGTTATGCTAAATTAAAAAATTAATCAAAACTGCACAGGGGCCCACAGAATGTTAATCCACCTCTGACAGTAATATTTATTTATTTCCCATACGTATAGAGTAATTGACCTCGACCTAACTATTAAAAGTATTAATTAAATTTTAGTAATTTACACAAGTTAATATTAAATAAAATCAAATACTTTCAATTATTTAATGATGCATAAAATTCAGTCCTTAAAAGATTAAATTTGAATTTAGAAATGAGAATTAAGACGCGAATAATTTACAAAAATGTCTCCTCTAATTTCATTAGAAATAAATAAAATTAATAAATATTAAAATAATTAATAATTTAATTAGTAATAAAATACTACAGTGGTGTTTATTTATTTCGCTTACTTATTATTAAAGCACAGTGTCATTTAGTTTGATTTAGTTATCCGATAAATGGAATCAAAAAATAAAACAAAACAAAGTCATTATAAAGTAAGAAATACAAATTTAAAAGGAAAACAAATTGGAAAATGAAATTATCTTGTCTCTTCAACTTGGCCGAGATAACCGTGGCTCACTACGTCAGTCGGAAAGTGGAAACAAGAGCAAGTTATCGGTAAGTGTTGTTGAATAATAAATATATTAAGGTGAAAACTCAACTAAAAAAGAAAAAAAAGTATGTCCAAGTTGAAGGATTAATTTTAATAATTATTAATAATTAATAATAATAAAATTAATAATAATAATAATAATAATAATAATAATAAAAATAAAAATTTTTCTCATACTTATTTCGTTAGTTTTCAAATAAAAATTAGTTATAAATGAATAAAAAAAATTTTTTTAAAAATTTTTTTAATGTTTACATATCGTTTTCCTCCTATAATTGTTCCTTTTTATCTTTTGATAATACATCCGTTATAGACACAAGTGCCTGGAAAAGGTTTTTAACCAATAAATCTGTGAGAAAAACAATTTTGTTATTCACACTTGATCAACAGTATGTTTATTTAGTTTAAATTTAATATCTAAAATAAAAGAATATGCTTTTTTGTAAAAATAGAAAAAAGAAAAAAAACATCGCTCTTCCGGAACTAATCGTACATATTTGAACAATTTTATTTATTTTTAGTTTCAATATAATAGATAATAATTTCCCTGACTTTCACAAATAACAGTGATTGTTTTAATCAACTCACATCCAGTAATTATTTGCATTTTTGTTATCTCGTTTCAAATCAGTTTTTCGTGATTTTAAACGAGTTTATTAACTCTTTTGGATATTTTTTCACTAAACATTTTGAATTCAACTCAGTGGCACATTATTTACACCAAAAATATAAAAGTGCACCACAATTCCTAGGAAAATAATCAATTAATTGCTATTAATATTTTTACACACTTTTTTATTCACAATTGTTTTTATTTATAATTAAAAATTTTTCACCTGAAATTTATTAAAATAGTTTCCATGTAATAGACATACTTTTAAATGTGCAGTTCACCAATACGAGAATCATTGGGAAAATATTTTTAATAACAATTTCAAAAAAAATATTGTTCTAACATATTTTATATTTATATAATTTATTCAAAACACGTTTTATCAGCTGTGTAAAACCACAAAATTTTCTCATCTGGATTAATTTTAATTATAAATAAATTACGACAATCAAATGAAATTATTTTTATTTTTATATTTTATAGTGTATTCATTTTTATTTCAATTAATTTAGCATTTCATTATTTATTTCAAATTTTACACAGTATTTAACATTTGAAAATATTAATCTTGTCTATTGGAATAGAATTTATATTTCGAATATAAGCCATATTAAAATAATCATCTTATTAAAACAAATTATCTTTTAAACCATTGATTGTTTTTTCGAATAGACAATAAAATAACCTTATTAAACAAATTTCAAAACCTTTTTTAAATTTTAAATGTTTATATTTTAATTTTATAAATTTATTAATCAATTATAATTACTATTATTTCAACCCATTCCCACATGCAATCAGTAATTCTAGAATTTTTATTGTCCAACTGAACAATTTCAAATGTTTTTATATCTTTGAGACCTTTTGGATGGCTTAGGTTTTAATGATCAGTATTTTAATACAAACTATCAGTATTTTTTAATATGAAATATCAGTATTTTATTATTATGATCAGTAATTAATTCAATATTTATGACCAGTATTTTATTCTAATAATCAGTAATTTTTTAGAATGACAAGCAAATTATTTTTTATGACCATTATTTAATTTCTTTTGACCAGTATTTATTTTTGTTAATTTTTGTTTGATCAAATTCCATTTTAATACTAATCATTTATTAATTTTTAACTGATTAAATGACATTAAATACTGATCATTTAATTAAAATATTGATCATTTTAATAAAATACTGATCAAAAAAAAATTTTACTTATCATTTTTACTAAATATTGATCATTTTATTTGTTGCCCTTTTGGATGTTGACTATAATGCAAAATAACCATAAACTCCGACATCATAGTTGCATTTATATTGAATAAGTAAATGTTCAAAAATTTTGTAAAAAGTTGCATCATCAATTTCGGGAACCTTTATATAATTTGCTCTTTTATGATTCAAGTCCAATAAATTTTCACGAAAACCTTTGTTGTCATTATTCTTTAGCGAGTACTCCGCTTAGATACGACTAATGTATCAGTTTGACGTCGAATCATAAACCACGACATTCAAATATAAAAGTTAAACATTCGAAAATAAATATTTAAATTATAAATTTAAACTTTTAAAATTTAAAGTTTTTTTAGAATGTCGATCTGTATTTTGTCTCAAACTTGAATCAATTTTCAAATATTTAAAATGGTGGCCAACCCAAGGCCCGCCTTGACCATTTTTCCGGCCCGCGAGATTCATCACACTTTTACAAAATACATTTATTTTATAATAGCCAAACGTATTAATACCAATATGAAAACCAACATTTTTCGTGCATTCATATATTCAAAAAATAACTGTCGAAATTAAAAGAAAAAATTACCTTTGATTTTAAAATAATATTCTTGCGAATATATGGCAGATATTGCCTGTTTTATTCATGAGTTTACAGTTATGAGTTCGCAGAATAATTAAATTATAATCTGCGAAATTATGATGCGCGTGCATCTTGGAACATCTAATTATTAGATACTCTATAGCAGGGATGAGCAAACGTTTGGGACCTGGGGCCACTTGAGGTTTCATAAAACTTTTTGAGGGCCGGGTTACAAATTTTTTACACTTTCATAATCATCAAAGCAAACAATTACGTGTTACAATCACACGCTATCAAAACCGGAAGCGGGTGTAAACATCAAAGATAGTAAAGTAAGTTAACTTATTATAGATCAATAATTATTTGTATTACAATAATCCTATATGTAAAATAAGTAAGTCAATCACTACAAGTAAAACATTCCTATTTGGAAAATGTTTGGCTATCTGCGGGAATTTTTTGAACGGGTCAAAACGTGTTTGCTGATGGGATCCGATCCACGGGACGTAGTTTGCCCACCTATGCTCTATAGTGTATCTAAATCTAATATGTGGATATAAAATTTTATATGTGGCCCTCGGAGTTATGATGCAATTCCAAAGTGGCCCACAAGATCATTTGAGTTGACTCCTGGTTTAAACGAACAACACTTCAAATTCTTGTAAAATGTTAAATAAAATTTTGATCAATAGTCTTAAAAATTTTTTTAAAAAATGAAGTAAATAAAATATATTAATAATATTTATTCTTAGTAATTATTAGAAAATACAATAACCAGATTACTTGCAAAAGTTTCACTCGAAAAAAATGAAATTTAAATTTAGTGAAACTTGTTCCACTGGTTTATCACAGGATATTTTTTTAATTATTTTTTAATAAACTAATTAAATTTAATTAATAGTAATATTAATAATATGAATTGGTAAGTTTTTTTATTACTGTGTCAAAATTGGTTAAGATTTTATTGTAATATTTCTAATTATAAAGGAATTATAAAAATAATGAAAAAGAACTAAAACATTGTAATTTATACTGAAATTTTTTTTTATTTTACTGAAAAAGAATAAAAATTGAGTTTAAATGAAGTGAGATATTGAATTATAAAAGAGGAAATTATTTTTTCAATTTTCTTTTTGAATAAAAGAACTTAAAATGCAAAAAATATATGAGGTGAATGCCAATGGTGAAATTCTACAATTTTTTCTACATTTGTTCAGAGTTGTCATTATCAATGAGCACTTGGAAATTCGAATATGAAAGCAATTTCTGATTAGTTTTACCCATAATTTTTCCCTAATTTTTCACTGGAATTTCGGATAAACCGATGCTGAAAATCTGTTTCAGTCATTTATTTGACATTAATTTAAATATCATTAAAGTCTAAATTTTCCGTTATTAGAGCAATTTGAATAGACTAAATTTTATTTACCAATTATATTTGACAAATTAGATCTAGAAACCGAAATTTATTTTTATAACTTATTTGAAAATTTAATTGGGTTGATTTTTTATATTTTTATATGTTGTTGTGAACAGTAGAAATCGGTTTATACTTGATTCTACAATCATTTTCATTAATTAAAACAAAAAATATAATTGAAATTTACATGTAGTGCATGTAATGCCACATACATTGAAGAGTTTACCGTTATCTAATAACCAATAACTACAGATATCTAGATTTTTTTTGTGTCAAAAATGGCACTATTAAAATAATATTATTCATTTTTAAAACAAGAAAAATTTTCAAATAAGATTTTTTTTCCTACTTAAAATCTATCGAAAAAAAGTCGTTTTACTTACATTTAAACCACTGTTGTTGACAATGTCAATTATTATTTAATAAATACACTTGAGTAATTATTTTAGATTTATTAAAATTTAATTTTAATATTAAATCGATAAGAAGTTAAAAAAAACAATCCAAATGAAAAGATTAATTTCAAAAAAAAGGAAATTAATCTCAAATTGAATTTCACAACTAAATTATTTTTTTATAAATAATTATATATAATTAGTGAGATATTTGATTGTAAATTAATAATAAAAGAAAATTTCAACATTGATTGATTACCTTTAATTAAATTTTGAAATAAAAATAATTTCATATTTTTTAGAATTGTTCAATTTTTGCATTTAATTTTAATTGAATCTCTAAGACGTTATTGATTTTTGGAATTATTTAAGAGATTTTTTTTGGAGAGTGGGGGGGGTCGAATTTGAACAAAAATAAAATATTAGTTTATATGCATTAAAAATAACATTTAATGATGAAATTACTTTAACGTAAAATTTCTTATATAATCATATTAATAATGAAAGTATTATTGAGAAAGAGAAAAAATGGGTAAAAAATCATTTATTTATTATTTCTATTTGCTGATCTGATAAGAGAAGTGGCTTACCTATTCAGGGAAAGCCAACTCACTAGAATTCTAAAAATTCAATTAAAAATAAATGCTGGTGGACTGTTAGGATACTCAATTTTAGAAAGAGAGAGAGAGAGAATATAAAAGCATCAGATGGTATAAAAGATATATTTGATGAATTTAGCTTACCTGGTGTTATTTTACTTTATAAAAAACAAAGGTTATATTATATTATTTATTTTTATTTAATATTCGTCTATAAATTGAGAAAATAACATCATAGAATGTTTAAAAAAGGGAGAAATATTTTCAAGGTATGGAACCGGGAATTTATTATTAGAAATTGCTAGAAAATAATAAAGACATTATATAATAAATACTGAAATTTTAACATCAGTAGTAGAAAAAAGCTAGAGCCAAGTGGTAATAAGACAAGCTGAGTAGACAAATTTCTGCACTACAGAACAAAGGAATCCTATGAAATAAATGCATATTACACAAAAGTTTCCTCGAACCAAGGCATTTTTTAATTGAGATTTTGTTAGAATTGATGATTAAGTATATTTTTAAATTTTGTTTGAGTCGTCGATTACATAACTTTTAAGTAACTATTGTGTACTATTATTTTACAGAAATACTTATTTTGTTTTAATGAACGATTGCGTAATATCAATTTGTCTAGTCTTTTAAAACTATATGAAAAGAGTCGGGTTGTACTGTAGAATGTAATTATTTGCAAAGTTCAAAATAGAAATTACGGAATAGGACTACATTTGATACATATAGGAATCAATAATTCTAGATGAATTTAAAAATTTTTGATGTAATCAAAGATTTTTAAAAATAAAATTGTAATAATCGTTTAACACTAAAAGTACGGAAATTTCAATTTACCTATAACTAAAGATGTGTCAGATTTGACACAATCTCTTTTTATTAGATATGGCTGCGTTTATGACATTGTGTGTTTTAGTCAAAGGTCATGTTAATTTTCATCCCATGAGGCCTTCTGTTACTAAAGAATGTGGCGAAGCAATGGCTCGTAAATAAACAACTTGAATGAACTGTTTGGTGAATCATCCACTTGGCGAATTGCATAAGTAGTTGAACCCCATTAACACGTCGCACATTTTTAATTGTCTTTCTTCCGCCAGAACGCAGTTGACTAAATATTAGCCATTTTGTGCCATCTTTCACAATTACGCGATCAGTCATATCTGACTTTTGTTGTCTCGCAGAAGTAGAGCTGCATGGCTTGTTTCCAATAAATTGAGCAAGTGGTAAGTGAAGTAGAAAATCGTCGCGTGATTCATTCGACATTTTCGCATCAGAAGCAGATGAAAAAACCTCTTCGGATACCGCTATTTCTTCAGCATTGAAATTTTCTTCACTAGATTCATCGCAGTTGATGTTCATTAGAATTTTCAGTGCCTGCTTGACTGTTTGACGTCGTGGAGGTGGAGACATGCGATAAATAAAGGACTAAGAGTAATTGTGACGATAATAGGAACAATTCGAAAGCGATAATGTGATAAAGATAGTGAACTAACAAAAAGAATGTGAGTATTAGGGTCTTGTCACACTATTAATCTTTGGCAAACTTCAAACAACAGCCAATAACAACTATTTCATATGTGCTGCGTCTAATGCGATATAAAACACGCATTCAGATAATAGAAACGTTCTAACTCCTCATAACAGCCAACAACAATTATTTCATACTTACTGTGTCTAATTCAATACTACACACATGCATTCACATAGTAGAGACACCCAATTTACTTTAATTTAACCGTTGTGTCAACTCTAACATCTGTAATTATAGGTAGAATTGTCATATTGTTTATAAATGAACTATTTCATATTCATCTGAATAATTGCATGAAATAAATAATTGCCATACAAATTCATTGTGAAATGATTTATAGTTATGAAGAAAATTAGATATTAAGTGTTAAAATAAACAAAATAAACATTTTTGTAAAGTGATGTTATCCAATAGTTATATAATAATGTCGAAATCGATGACTTACACAAAATTTACGTAATTGTCTATTTAAACAAACCTTTAATTAAAAAAGTACATCCGGAAAATTATTATGTAACATGCATTTGTTAGGTAATGTTCCTTTGTTCTGGAGTGCAAACATATATCTACTAACTTGTGTAAATGTTCATATAACAGTATTTAATGTAAGAACATTATTGACAGCGTCTTCAGTCACATTTCTATGAGTGATATTTTCAACAGCTATTGAAACCATATGATCCAATGTAACCGTCTCCTTTGTCAAAGAAGGACGAACTTTAAAAATTTCATCGAAGAATGAGTAGGTGTTCAAAATTTACTGTAACTTTTTGACTTTTTTGTTGCATCAACTTCATAATAAAATTTGATATATATGAAATTTTCATGACTCCTGAAGCCATGGTTGAACCGGTTAAAAATTACATCTTCGTTAATAAAGTCTGATGTCTCCGATGTCAAATAAATTGCTTCAAGCACTTCATATAATGTGTTTTTGACATTTATCAGCTATTATTCAGCCATCAACCCGTTTTTGTAAAGTGATTTGTAAGTTTTTATTATTCCTTGGTCAAGAAGCTGAAGTACAGATGTTGAATCGAGAGTTAAATTTGCTAAGACCAAATCGGTATCCAAACTATGGCTTATGAAAAAATGTGTAATAAATTGGATCAAATTTTTAAATAGACAATAATTATTATATGTATGAATAATTTTAAAGAGATTACTGATCAGAAATATTTTCCTTTATATTAACACCGTTGCAAAATTGAAGACGTTTGCAACGTTTGCTGGCAATATTTACATACAAAGAAATGAGTAATTACTTCATAAATTTATATCAACATTCTTTATATCAAATTAAGGAAATCTATGAGGGTTTTAATGGCAAAATTATTTTTAAAAGATGTCTATTCAAAAAATATATTTTCAAGTTATTTTTTTAAAAAATTATTTGTCCAAAAATGGATACTTATTTTTGGAATGGTCCAATTTATCTCTTGTTTGCATGTTTGTTTTATTATAGAAATGATATGCGCCGAGTTGGAACGCTTCATTGATTTGTTCTACCCTTTATTGAAGCTCAAATGAATGACAGATATATATGTTAACGAATTTTCAAAACACAGCTGAGTTTGTATGTTTCTTATAATATAGTGTATTGATTTTTTTTAAATTATAAACAGTCCTTGTAAATGACAACGTGATACAATAAATTATAATTAATAATATTGGTAATCTTTTTATGCATAATCTATATCGATCAAATTTAATTATATAATTTTTAAACAGATTTTTTTTCACTTTTTTAATTTCAATTACCTTGCACGTGCTTAGTTTACCTTTATATAATACTATTATTATGTAATAACGATATTTGATTTTATTGGATTGTTTTATTAACTGAAATTAGGGTTAATTTATTAAAAATTTAAATTATTAAATAACGCAATAATGAGAATTGAAATACTTATAAATTTTATCTAAAATAATATTAATTCTTTTATTTTTTGCCTATCATTAATTGTGAATGTTATCATTTTTGGAAAATAAAAAATATTTTATTTGATAATAATCACGAAAATATTTTAACTACTTAACCTTTTTATTTATTTCAATGATACTCTTATATAAATTTAAACAAAAAATTAACAAATTTAATTTAACTTTAAAAAATATATTAAAACCTATGTTATTTAGTTCCAATAATTAATGGATATGTAAAAATTATTATTTTGAATATCAAGTTAATTAATCCGCATTCATTAAATAAAACATAATATAAAACTAAAATCAATCATAAATGTCGGTGAAAATTAATTTATCTTAACATAACAAAGTGAAAATCGTTATTAATGACTGCCTCAATAAAACAAAATGTAAAAGAAATTCAATTTATAATCTTTTTATTGGAACATAATAATAATTATTTTTGTCTGCCTTATATAAAAGAATTGTAATTAAATCAAGCCTAATTTTTATGTTAGGAATAAAATATATTTTTGAAACAAATGAAAGTTTTCAGAAAAAGTTGTTTACTTTACAAAAATAAAATAAAAACTTAAGTAATTATAGCTTATTAAAATAAGGAATTTCTTAACCCTTCCAGAATTGGTATGGACTTATGAAGGAATATAAAATGTTTGGTAGGTGACGTTTAAGTAGGATTTCCAGGAATAAAATAATCAAATTTTCGTTCTGGATTAAGCATTGGTTAAAAAATTATCTAAATAACTTTTCACTTACGAAAACAATCAAAAGTTTACGTTGGTACGCATGTGCTCCGTAGTTATGGAAAAGTTAAAATTTACTAAAATTCAAGACTCGAAAATATTTTCCAATGTCATTTTTAAATATATTATATATTAAATTATATAGTAAAGGGGTGCATCTTTTTCATAAGGCGCATTTTATCACTTGTTTGCATGTTTGTTTTATTATAGAAATTGCTGGAAACCTACAGTAAATTGGCAGATGTAACTGCTTATGAATTTCTAACACAGGCAAATTTGTATGTTTCTTATAATATAATTTCTTATAGGCAGTTTTAATCATTTGCATATATATATATATATTATCATTAACAATAAAACTTACTATAATAATTTTATTAAAATATTTACCGATTACCACTATAACTGTATTCTTGCCATGTTTAAATTGTTTTATTTTAAAACTAGGGATTATTATTAAAAAATAGAACAAGATAACAGGGATTTCTTAAACATTAATTTATTCCAATAAATATATTAAATTTATAAAAAAACAAATTATTGTGGAATAGTTAAGTTTCCGCAACTCATAAGCGTCTTTCTGTTTATTTATAAAAACAAAAAAATAAATTCACGCGTTTGAGGTTTTCAATTAAAATGCAGTTGTACTGTAGCTTGAAATCTTTAGTCCAGGTTTTGATTTATATGGCAAGTGCGCAGATAATGTTCTAAAACAAGTTCTTTGGCAACAAGAATTATTTACGTCTTTCATTTTACCATTATTCATTGGATTTATTATAGAGGATAATATCTTATCATTAATATTGTTTATATCTATAATTTTATATATTCTTGTTAAAGGTCATTAATTATCTACGTTCAGTAGAACAAATTGAAAATGCATAGCAAAAGCCGTGGTCGGCATCCTGGGGCCCAGAAAATGTGACTATACTTGCTAGAATATGGTCCTCACTCTCACACTTTCATTTGTAATCCTTGGCAGGAAATTTTTATTTAATTTCATGTTTGATTCAAATTTTATAGTTAAATAATGTAAAATATTTCTGTATTTTTTAAATTTGTATTTTCTTTTTAGTATTTTTGTATTTTCGTGCTAATTTTTTTTCCACTTATTAACAAAGTTAAAAGATTGTTGTCCGTTTATTAAAAATGAAAGCTGAATGTGGGTTATGTGAAAGAAGAGGCTACTAACACTCTGATCAAGAGCACCTACACAGTTCTCAATCAAATTAAGTCAGTCTTAAAATTGGTCTATTTGGTGTGATGCAAAAAAAAACTGACGACCATTTAAGACAAGATACAATGTATTTCTGCTTTTAAGATAATTGTGAAAAATTTAATTATTGTTAACGAGTATTTTGTGAGGCGTTGTTGATAATATGTTTAAATCATATAAATAATATTCAAAGTGCTTCATCTACAGGGATTTTAAATGAATAACAATAACGAATTCAAAAAAATATATATTTTTATTGATTAGCACAGGTGCAGGCTAATCTTTGCTTTACTAATTATAGCCACACAGAATAATAAAATAATTGATTCGTTTTTATTGAGTGTTCATTACAACACTACGTGTAGCCTAACCTCTAGTTCACATTTCAATGTCTCAACACAATTGATCTAATTGCTTGGTTCTCCGTAACGTTCAAAACCGTTTCTTCAATAAATTTTAACAAGTCTATTATTTTGTTGTTCAAAAATCATTTAGTATTTTGGAAAAGTTGTAGAGATAAGACAATTTCCTGTTTCATTTTGTTTTTCAAATTCTATTTTTAATTTGCACTTATTTAGTAATAATGATCTTGTCTTATATTTTTTTTGTCTCATCAGCTTTCTGGAGTTCTGCTGTAGCATCCTTGTTCATAGTCATTCTTTTTCATTATTCACAGTCAGATCTTGTTAATCCGCCAGAAAGTCCGGAACCAAATTTTTGCTATTAAAAACAGTGTAAAAAATTCTATTTAATCCGTCACTTGTTATTTCAACTCGGCCTCTTTTAATTGCCACAAAAAATTAAAAATTATTATATTTTACATTTTATTAATCCGCTGCGGTAAAAACCATTATCTGCCAAAAATTGCCACAAAATTTAAATTTATTATATTTAAACATTAAACATAGCACATTAAACATACTTTTAGAAAGTAGAAACTAAACAATCTTTGTCACTTCAAAACACATAAATCATAACATTAGGGCTATTTTTTTCTGTTGCTTTTTAACAGTCTCAATTAAATTTACCTTTTGATTGAAATTTTGAATTGCAGTTAAAATTTCTTGATCATGACTATTCTGCTCGAATAAAGATAGTGAACTTGGAGAAAATTCACCAATAACTTTAAATATACCAAGCGAAGTTCAGATAAATTCCGCTATAATGCAAGTTGAAACATAAATCAACTTATTGGAATTTATTTTTTAAGAAAATTTAATGGATTTCAGCCATTTCTTAAATTTCTTATTTTTTAAAGTTATAAAGTTTTAAGAATTGAATTATGATATTACAAAGAAATTAAATCATTATTCAAACTTATAATTATAACTTTGATCTACAAGCTCATGTATATTATTATTAATAATGATTATAAATAATGATTATGAATATTCTGGAAATGATTTATTTTATAATAGCTTATTTTTCGGAAATTATTCAAAAAAAGTGAGTTAAATTATTTTTGAAGTTATAAAAATTATTAATTCCCTTTATAATTATATTTTTTATACAACTTTTGAAAAAAATCTTCGAATATGTACATAAAATAATTTGGTTTATGATTATTTTTTTAAAACTTACCAATATATTTTACAATTTATGCGTTTTTTCGGATTTCAGGTTGTTTTTTTTCGACAGAAATGTCTGAAAAATTAAATTAATTTTAGTTTTAATGGTAAATCATATGAAGATACATCCTCATTTACTCGAAATTTCCTAGCAAAATCCTCAAAATGTAAATTAAAAATTTTTTCCGCCATTTTTCTTTCTAAAAATATTTCAAAAATGGGGTTTTTTCAACTTCTGATGGCTACATGTTAAAAGTTAACATGCATGTTTTATTATGGGTTGTGTTAATGTGCTTTATTTTATTTCTCTATCACTTTTTGATTTTCTATAGTGTAGGGTTTGTCTCAGTGACTATTTTACAAACAACATCAAGGTCAGTTGGTGTGTTTATATGCTATAAATTTATTGATTTTCTTTTTATATGATAGGTGATTTGTCTCAGCGTGGCTTGGTGTACATTTGAAATTATGTAATTGATTATGCACACATACACGCAAAATTTATTTTTTTATTTTGTAATCCGCTTCAGCCAGATTATGTAACACAGCCGGATTATTTATTGCAATTTGATAATCCGTCACTCTTGTAAATCCCACGTATATTTATGGAACGGGAAAAGGCGGATTAACTAGAACTGACTGTACTCACTTTATTAATTATTTAGAACCTTGTGTATTCCAACTATTGGTTTATTATAGATTTTTTTGGTGCCCTCTACAAAAACTCGGAAATTTATAAGTTATTACCTCCAATTTATTATCTGTAACCCATTGGTGATTTTTAGTTATTTTTTAACAGATAAGAAATTTAATTTTCGTAATTAAAATGGAATTTTGAAAGAAATAATAATAAACTATAGTTATGAGATAGGAAAATACTTAAATAGACAAACTATTTAGGAACTATTGCAGTTAATTAAAATGAATTCAGTTTAATTCTCCAAAGAACAGTCATTATATGTAAATGGAAATTCCATCATAGAAAAATATAGTTCAAAATGCTAATATTTTTTAAATCGTTCAAAATCAATTTTTTAATTTAAAAAAATTTTTTTTCATGCATATATTTAAATAAAAAAAATTATTTTCATTTTTCTCTAAAAGTTTCAGCTGTTAATTAGTCCACCCTTCTTTTTTTCTGTGAATTAGGCAATCAATAAAAAATTTTTGAACACTGCTTTGTTCATTATTATTACAGAAAATATCTCCTTAAATTGAAAATCAATTGTGAACGTTTTAAATTTATTTTAAGTGTTATTAAAATTAAACAATATTTTTTTTGTTTTCATTTAATCTCCTATAAAAAACTTATTTAAATATTCCCATGATGATAAAAATATTTTTCGATTTATATTCGAAATGAATTTGCAATTATTAGTAAATGATATTTTAAAACGAAAATCTGCGTACTCAACAATCTCAATTTCAAATACCAACTAATGTGCAATTATTAATTTCAATAATTTTATAAATGTAATAGTTTACCAATAAAATTATAAATGTACACTAAAAATAGTCAAATTATTTTAGAATCAATCTATTTACAATTACTACACACGGAATTACCATAATAATAGCAATATATTAAATAAATTTTAATTAGCAATGATACATTTTAATAATTGTAAATTTTACCATAAAAATGCTTTATGATAGTCACATTTTAAATTATTGAATTTAAAGTAATTTCTAAAATAAAAAGTAGCTTACATTTTCTAAATTGATTATATTGTGTTACTTTTATATGAAATATGATTTAAATAAACAATTATAAATAAAAAATAATTTTGTCTTTTAAATTTACTTTCAAAAATATAGGTCATGATATAAAGTTTTTAAAAATTTAATAAAATTTTAAACTGAGAAAATAATTTTTGCTAAATTTAAATAATCTATTTGAAATTTTATCTCAAATCTAATAATTTTTTTGATGTTTATAATCAAATTATTTAATGAATTTATGTTGCATTATATTTCGCTTGGTTTTGAGTGATCGAAAAAAAATTATAAACCTTAATCAAAATTCAAGATAACATATCAATATCTGGGTACTTGATGAGTAGAATACTTCTAAACGCATACATCGAAAATTTATTTCCATCAGATATGCGCATAAAAAAATATAACCATTAGGTACCCGTTATCTCGTTGTCATTGCTAATACCCTGGCAAACCTCTGGGTTCAAGAAGGTTTCATGCTCTTCATAATTACAGCTCTTTTAATAAACTATTGTTGAAACAATATCATAACAAGGTAAAGAAACAGGTTTTTATCACAACCCTTTTACAAAAACAAATTTTGGTGGTCAATACTTGGTATCCGGTGCTAAGCGATGTTCGAACTTTTCGAAATGGGTGGAATATCAGCCAAATATGAGCACAATTGCTAATACTGATGATGACCTTACATTTCTGCGAGTCCACAAACTGTCGTTAGAAGAATTTTGTCCGATTTCTTGTCTTTTCGTTGTTACAAGGAATCAATAGATAATTAAATTTAAATCATTGCGAAATCATTGGGACAAATTTTTTAAAAATGAAACTTCTTTTCATATTTTAATACTTTAAAATAATATAGATCAAATTCAATTTATGGTTGAGTCCGGTTTGTTAGATTGTTTCTTCAATTAGTCCAATATTCTGGTTTAGATTTTTAATATTGCAATCGCGATCTAGCTGAGATCGATTTGTTTGCTCTGTAATGTTCTATGTCTGGGAGGAACATCTCCATAGAATTTGTCTTTGGGTAGAGTTCTTTGACGGAATCATCATCCAAGATTCATTGTTTTTCTTCATCGTCGAATTTCTTTAATTGGACCTTAAGAGTGCAAATTTCAACTTGATCTTGCAGGGCTTGTTCTTTTAGAATCGCATTTGTCTGATGCAACTTTTTCATCTGGTCCGGTTTTAACCAGATTGTCTCCATTGTACAGGACCTCATCTTCAGCTTTTCAGCCTGTTGGTCTATATGTTCTCAGAAATTTACTATCAGTATTTCCACTAAACGAAATTTGCATACAAAAATTTTCATCTCCCATTCGTAGCAATCACACTGGTTTCACAAAAACAAATATATATAATTATATATAAACAATAAATTGAATAAAATTCGAGTTTGCTTTCAAAAAACGACTTTAAATAGTCTTTTCAGATTCGGTCGTTGTTATCACTGACACGCGATTTTCTCAAGCAAAACTTTTTAACTCATATTTCATTTCTACCGGTGTTAAAGAGGATATTATCCTTGACATTATTTATTATCTTTACTTAACAAAACAAAATCGATATTTTTTATTATTGACTTGTACGTTTACGAAGATCTTATTTCTATTCTCAATGAATGTTTATACAAGCCGGGTGTTATTATCTCTAAGTAGTGTTATTAAATTATCCCAGCAAAGTTAAACTGCAACTTTAATTGTTAAATTAGTAAATTGACTAAATTGAATCATTCTTTTTCTCTGACATCTTGTATATGAATGAAGAAGGGGCCAAACTTTTAAATGATGAGTAGTGGGTTAATAATAATCAATTAATATCATAAAACATAATCAATTATAAATATGTCAAATTCATTTCGAACACCCTGTAATTAGCCAATTATTATAATAAACGAATTATCGTTATCAAATACAGACGCTACTATGCTGCCTTCTTAATCATAAATAATCACTTCACTAAATCACATTGATGAACAAAAAAACCATTATTATCTTTATTTTCAGGGTTTTAAATCATTCATTAAGCATTCACTTTACCGTGTTTTTTTCAATTCCGTCACACTGGGCTTCTTAACTAAATTTATTGATCTGGTTCATGTGAAATCGAACAACACAGAAGGCAGATTTTACTTTAAAAAAAACGAGCAAATCACATCTAATTTCAGTTTATTGCACAAGCCCTCCAAACAAAGCTTCATGCACGACTGCCTTACTATCATTGGCTTGTGCAAGCCGGAATGTAGCGATCTCGGACATCGAAACTTAGTAATTCTTTTCCTATTCCATAATTTCTCTCATGAATGATGGCATAGATTTCGGGGTTCCATAATCATTTTCAGTTTTTCTTCCATATTGAGGAATATCAAGCCATTATACATAAAATAACATCATCTCGAATGAAACAACTGAACTAGTTCGTATTCGAGTGATAGTTTCCTAAATCGACTCAATTCATCTTCAACCATTCATTTCAGCGATTAATCTTTGCGTTAAGAGCTAAGATAATCATGTGACATTGTCATTATCAAACAAATTGATGTTTAGGAGTCCCGCACTTTGTTCAAAGTTTCATACATGTTTGAGTGATACCATATTACAGAGCGAGATCGTTATTTTCACCATTATCTGTTTGTCACTTATACAAACTTAAAGTTAAGTACATATCGTTGTCAACAATTCGTTTCTTGGCATAGAACTTCCATGAATACTTTTTTATAATTTCTTCTTAGTTGCATATGTAGACTCACTTGTCAATTGAATATTTAATAATATATGCTGTTATTTGATGAATAAAATAAGATTTCATTTACATCAAATTCTACTCAATTTTCAGTGAAAATGTGGGATCCCCAAATAAAAGTTTTCACACTTAAAATTTTGAATATGAACTTATCTCACATATTAGCAAGTTTTCTAGACTGAAATGATTACCGATTCAAACTTCCGTATTCTTTCGCCTCACTCTAATGTTCATCATTTAAGGCATTTAACTGCTTTCATCGAATCACCTCTTCCTGTGAGATTATCTATTTTCATTCACCTCTACTGGATTAAACCGTTTGGCATTATTGGCGATTTTTGAATATATTGGTTGTCTTTGTTTATAATATGGTAATGATGTTTAATAAGGTGACCAACTATATACTCATTTACTGAGTTTTGTATTCTTTTTTCTCAAACCGTACTCTTTTCAAATCCTGTACTCTGAAAGTCTCATTTGTATAATTTTATACTCATTTGTATTTCTAAAACATTTTTTTAGATTATTTTATTTCAATTTTATTAATTAAATATTTAAAATTATTTTGACAGTGATTTGAATTTCATGCGCGCAAATTGCTTGCCGTTTCCGGCACGTGAGAAGTCGCAACTTTCTGTAAAAACATTATCTGCCGTCTTAACACTCAAATTTAATATGCAAAATGAAAGTTGTTCGGATGTGGCTACATTATTAGACGAACATCCTCATTTAGCAAAAAAATCCACTCGGTAGAAAAATATGTTTTTAAAAGAAAGTAAAGTTTTTATCGTTTTTTCTTCTTTTTTTCCACCTATGAAATTCTTGCAAAGTTTACTCGTTTTGAACAAAAAATAGTTGGTCACCTTATGTTTAATGATGTCTAAAAATTAAATGTCCATATTTAATCCTACTTTTGTCAGCACCTAAACTTGTAATATAATATAATACTTAATTTCGTAAAAAATAAATATCATTTCATCGTCTGAAATCTAAAACGAAACAATCTGCATAAGCTCAATAGTGCTAAATAGATTAAAAATAAGTTTTAAAATCATGATATAAAGGTTTTATGAATGAATATGATTGTGAGATTTTCAAATATCATTGATGAGTAATTTACGCAATTTTTAATGTTTTTGATTTTCCATTAACTTCATTTTCGCGAAAAACATTCGTGCAGATATAATTTAATAATGACTTAAATCGAAATCATTCAAGGGCGACCTCCACGACAAATTCAATACAATGCATTGCAGCTTCGAACCCAGAATGATTTTCAATGTAAATGTGTATTTAATTATTATTCCTGTAAGGCTTTAATCTGCTTCCAAGACTTCATAGCATGGAGCTTGAAACCTGCTGGGTCTCCTGAAGATGAGATGGTCGGGTTGTTTATGGTAAGCTACCATCCACAAACTAGGTCTGTTTCCCCACTAACACGTTCTATACCATATCTCACAAAATGTAATTTCTTTCTTGTATTGTAAAAAAATAAATCCTATATGTGAATTAACAAACACCAGAAAAGCCATTCCTTCTGCTAGCGTAAACTGGAACGCATGATTTGGCTGGACAAAATTATATTTAAAAAAATTAAAGAGGCATAAAATCTGTTTTCTGGAAAATAATTTTCATCCAACATTTTAAATGTTTCCTCTGGCATCCTGCGCATATAACATAATCGTTTTCATAGACTTAATATCTAAAAACATCAAGACTGAAACAAATAATTTTTCACCAATAACTTTTATCGAAAGCTTTAAACTTTAATTCGGCGCATATACTAAAATCAGCACTGAATAAAAACTAAAGTTTTCAGGAAAATAAATTCTATAGCAAAAAGTTAACATGGTTATCAAATGTTATCAAATTATTACAAATATTCACAATATAACTATCAATAAAAACTGTGATATTAGAACTTGCTAGAGTTTGAGTTAATCTTCTGAAACTTTGACATACTTGACTTTTTCCTTTTGACATTAAAATTGACTATTTTTTATTCAGTATATATATATATATATATCTACTCTTGTTGTGTGTTTTCAGTGTGTGCTTTTTAATGCATTAAAACAAAGCCAAAAACTATAAATTTCATTCAAACTCTATCAAAATTCCCCTTTGAGCTAGTATTTTTTGTTGATTTTTTTCTGATTGCATTGATACCTAATTTTCTTGGAATCTTTTCTCATTATGATAAAATATTTAATTATACCTCATCACAGGTTTCGAGAATTTTATTTGATTTGAAGATTTTTTTTATTTTTAACTATTTACTTTTTCTCTTTTTAAACCCAACTACCACCCAAGGCTTTGGGTATCCTATTAAAATGCCAAAATTTTTAAATACCAAATCAAATTCAAATATTTGTAAACTACGAAAATTTATTCAATAAGATAGTGTTGGAGTTAAATCGGAATGATATGTCTATCAATCCATCGATGGTATTGATAGATTTTGAAGAAGCTTCGTTTAAAGTTATTAAACGAGTTTTTCCGAGAGTAGAAATAAAGTGTTGTTATTTTCACTTTGAAAAACATTGGGATATACCGATTTATATAAAACAAATTCGAAATTTAGAAAACTTTTCAAATTTATTTTGATTACCATTAGTACCCTCTTCGCATACTGAAAGATGGAATTTAATTCTTGAATAAATACCAGAGATTGATACAGATGTAATTTCGTATACAGATTATTTTTACAATACTTTGTTAATCAGTACAAGGCCTGTCTTTGAAATTTCCACTTGGAACTATTTTGACAATCCAGGTCAGCGAATTAATAATAGCACTGAAGGGTTTCAAAGCAAACTTTCTAATCAATTAAATAAATCAAAACCAAACTTTTATCAAATCTTGGAGGTTATTCTAGACATTCAATTTCAAATGAAAATATATTTTGATTGTTTACAAGCAGGCTTACCACCAAAAAAAGAAAATGTGTTGTTTTCTATACAAATAAAACTAAAAATAAAACTATTAAATGATTTATTTGTATTTCAAAATCAGCTCATTCAATTCTGACTAATTATTCAAACAAAATTCTTTTAAATAATTACACCTCCACCGAAGCTCAAGCTCGAATGTAATTCTCCAACCAATTTGGAGATTTTCGAATTCGATTAGATCTTCACAGTTCATGCCTCTCAGGATCATAGCTTCTTAGATCTGAAGATGAGAACTCACTTTCACTTTTGTTATCGCTTTCTTCGAAAGAACTACTCTTCATTCTGTCTTCATTTTTGTTTTCCGAGGCATATCTGATATTCGGTACACGTCGATTAATTCTATCTACAATTATTGAAGTTTCAGAATTCACACCGATGACATTTCCAATTTTCCATGGCGTCAAACATCGAGCTCTACCAGGCTTAGTTTAAACTTGGATGCTTAAGATTGGCTTGGAAATTCAAATGGATATTGTCAAAAATATTCTGATCTAAGATTTTCTGGAACGGAATCTAAGCTAATTCCCTTCGTCGGAAGAGAATAATAATACAAAAATACTGCTTTCGCTGCGTCACACCACGACCGTGCTACCGTTCTTTTTACTGTTCTGTGGACTCTTTCTATAATATCGTTTCCCGAGTGTCGATAGGCGTTTCGGTAAATTATCTTTACACAGAATTCTAATTTCATTGGAGTGGAACGTTCTACGGATGGAACCATTTTTCTAGCTGAGAATAATATCCGGTTTACTCCAAAATGGTGCTCCGCATTGAAATGCAGTCTCTACGCTAGGTTCGGAATCGTTGCATCTGTTTCCAGTTCTGACACCCACTAACTCCACCGTGACTTTAATGTCGTATTCGTTAGTTATCGACTTGAAAATCTCAAGGCGACGTCGAACCAATAATTCAGAGAACCACTTTACCTTTGGTCTGTAATCAGTATTGACCACTGCCTTCAACCAGCTATATACCGAAACCGAATCTGTCTTAAGTACAACAATCGATAATTTAAAAAGTTGTCTTTGTTCATCTAAGAATCTAAAATAAATTCCTCGAAAAGTTTCTTGGTTATTCCAAGAATTAAGAAAAAGTAAAATCAATCGAGAATTCTCTGAAATTTTCTTTATAGTTATTTATGACAGTTCAACGAAAAATCAAGATATTTGGATGGGACTTCCAATTTCTAACTTAAAAATTTTTCATGAAAAAGTTTTATATTTCGAAATATCATAGAAACATTTTGTTGTCCATTTTCCTGGATTTATCAAAGGTGGCAACGAAAACGCAAATATCGCTATACAGCAAAAGCAATTTGAGGTGAGCTAAAATTCAAAACGAGTTTCATTATTTGATTATGAATTTGTAAATTTTTCAATATGATAAAAATTAAAAAATTAACACTAAAAATCAATCGAATACGTTTTTTATTGGTTAAAAATTGCCATCAAATATATTTCACACAGGAGAATACATTCCCAATTTAGTGCCAAAATATAAACGAGCTAATCTGTGTTCCACCGATAAAACTCTAAAAGATCAATTATAGAAACCAAAGTAAAGAAAGAAAGAACTTGAGTTCCCAATAATTTGCAACAAATCCAAAGAACAAAATAACAAGAATACCACTGCATGATATAATTGTGGGGCACTTGATTTTTAACCAAATCAGTAAATATGCCGACGAATCTGAATGGAGTTTCCAAGAAATTAAGAGATAGAGGAATTGCAATAGAACTCTGTAATGTGAAAGATTGATAATAATCAACAATACTTGTAAAAATCAACTAGTTACATTTTCGTGTCATTTTTTGAAAATTCTGGATCGTATGAATCAGCCCCATTAAATTATTATAAAATATCAATTTTTAAATTTTGCAATTCTTAAATCAATTTTAACCCAACAATTATATTTAAAATATATTCGTAATAAATACAGAATAGATTTGACTAATTTGACATTGTGTTGAGAATTTCTCATTAAATCGGAGCTTTTGAGAATAAGTATAAAAAAAGCACTGTTGATGATGGTACGACAAAAGTGTTGGGGTTATGGAATTTTACAAAATTTTAATAAATTGAAAATTAGGTAAATAAAATAATTAATTAAAATGACGAAAACGAATAAATTAAATTGGGGAGAAATTTTCCAATTTTAATAAATTTAATTATCTAAGGGAAATAATTATTCACTAATGTAATTTGAGCTTTAATTTTAAAGATTTCTCCCTAGAAACGGCCGAAGAGGCCAAAAGATAAAAACAAATTACTTCACTAGTTCCAATCAAAATTTCACTAAAATTAAATTAGTTGTTGAGGAGAGACTCCTATATAAAGGAATCTCAAATCAACAACTGGACACAAGAAAATCCAGACAAAATCTGAGCAAGCCAAATTTACAAAATTTATTGAGAAATGGCACTAGTTTGTGAGATTGAAAAAGAAAGAAAATAGTATCGAGAGGAACAAGACGGGAAAACTAGTCAGGCTTAGGTCAAGGGGATTTTTAGAAATCTAGTATATTATTGATATCCATAGGGTTCCCTGTCAGTTTTGAATTAATTTGAAATTGTGAACCGTTGTGTAATTGTTGATATCAATAATAGTTTTCCCGTGTTCAGTTTTGTCCGTGTTATTTAAAGAGCACGTGTAGTCATAGAGAACAGTTCCTGCCGAACCTTTTAAGATATTAACTCAACAAAAGTGTCGAATGGAACGTCTTATCTGATTGTACATATCTGTAATTAAATTCCTTAGAGAATTGCAAATGTGATCTGATAATTGCATTTTCCACGATTTTAATAGAACAATAATTTTGGTATCTGAACCAATTTGAACAGGTTTGGTTTTGAAGAGTCGGTTTCGATTCACACTGAGACAAATGTGCTGAAACTAGGATGAAACAAAGCAGCTATTTCCAAAATTGAATTTTGATGTGAAACATTATCGATGAATGGTTGATGATATTCATGAGTTGTTGATACATTTTGAAAATAAAAATGGTGGCGATCGTGTTAAAGGTGAAAATATTTAAACAGAAATTAAATATTTGTTATTTTTAATAACGCATTTGTAATTTAATTTTAAATAATTAAAATTTAGTAAATTATATAAAATTAAATATTTCACCCATTTTAAGTACATCGATAATAAAAATGGGATAATTAACGTTTTATCACTTTTTGGTTGCAGATGAATAATTCAACTAAAATTTATGGAAATTTGATAAAAATGTATATTTACCGTTAATTTATGTCTGAATTTATGTGTTGTTTAAATTATTGGGCACGCAATTAAAAGATTTAACAAAATCAATAAAAATAGTCAAATTCTTTATGATAATTGAATTATTTGAATGATATTTGTGTTATGGCACCAAAATAAATTAAGTGAATTTACAATAGAAAAGCAGAAAACTAATTTGAGTTAGAAAGAAAATATAGAAACACAGATGCACTTTCAACAGCCAACTATACACAAGTGGGCAAAGTGCTTGTGGGCATTTATCACATTCAACCTTTTTATTTAGAAAAGAGTTACAAAAAGGAGCAATTTAATTATGATTTATTTAAAAAATTCCTATTTTAAAATATTTTAGAAATTTGTAAACTGGTGATAAGTTACCGGGAATTTTGAAAAATGTAGAGGAAAAAATGCCTATGCACTATAAGAGCTAGTGATATTAGGTAGTTAAAGGCACACTGCGGCAACACTAACGCAATGATGTAAATAATCCTGATTACGTCATTATGTAATAAATAATTTTTTTAAAATTTCAAAAATTTACAAATTTTTGGAGCAATTTTTTCAAAATAATTTTTGGCGCAATTTTTCGAATTCAAATTTTTTCGTGCGTTTTTTTTCTAATTTTAATTTTCTATCGAAATTTTGTGAATAATATTTTTCAATCCACAAAATAAACTCTCAATAAAAAAGCCTAAAATAAATATAGCTCAAATCACCTACTATAGTCAGGGAGTATTTTTGATTACCGATAAAAATTGCCTTGACTCCCCCACCAATGAAAAAGCATAGAAATTTTTTTCTTGATAAAAAAGACTAAAATAAAAGTTTGGTTTTAATCGGTCACACTAGAGTCATGAAGTAGTATTTATAACTCTATCAATAACATGCAATATTTGGTCTCAGTATTTTCTATAGGTGAATGAAAGCTCTAGATAAAGATAAATTAAAGTACATTAAAGTAAATTAAAATGAATCAAGGTGCATAGAGTTTGTTTATTGTCACTTTTACATCCTTTACTTTACGTTATTTATTGTCACGTTTACATCCTTTACTTTACGTTATTTATTGTCACGTTTACATCCTTTACTTTACGTTATTTATTGTCACGTTTACATCCTTTACTTTACGTTATTTATTGTCACGTTTACATATTTTACTTTACGTTATTTATTGTCACGTTTACATCCTTTACTTTACGTTATTTATTGTCACGTTTACATCCTTTACTTTACGTTATTTATTGTCACGTTTACATTCTTTACTTTACGTTATTTATTGTCACGTTTACATCCTTTACTTTACGTTATTTATTGTCACGTTTACATCCTTTACTTTACGTTATTTATTGTCACGTTTACATCCTTTACTTTACGTTATTTATTGTCACGTTTACATCCTTTACTTTACGTTATTTATTGTCACGTTTACATCCTTTACTTTACGTTATTTATTGTCACGTTTACATCCTTTACTTTACGTTATTTATTGTCACGTTTACATATTTTACTTTACGTTATTTATTGTCACGTTTACATCCTTTACTTTACGTTATTTATTGTCACGTTTACATATTTTACTTTACGTTATTTATTGTCACGTTTACATATTTTACTTTACGTTATTTATTGTCACGTTTACATATTTTACTTTATGTTATTTATTGTCCCGTTTACATCTTTACTTTATGTTATTTATTGTCAGGTTCGCATATTTTATTTTGCGTAACAAAAATGCGGGTATAATATAGGTATAATGCGAATTAGTTTCTAATGAAGAAAGCTTACAGAAATGAGGCAAATATCAAGGAACAATAATTCTTGAGGAAGTTGAATTTCCAAATAGGCTTTTCCGGAGTTATGTAGAACAACGATATTATTACTGAAATGGAATGATAACTTAATAATTCTGAACTACCAATAATACTTATATATAAGTTGTGCTGTACAAATATGAAATCACTGATTACATGAGGGATTAATTTCACATAGCTTGACGAGTAGTTCATTGTTCTATTAGTGGCAGACCTGGAAATAATGTTGATAAATATATTATTATGATATTATATTATTTATTATATTATTATTATATTATGCTATTTATAATTTTCTCCTGTGGTTTTATTATGCTACTATCTATCGGCTTATTACTGTACCATTGTTCTTTGTATATTTTCCTTCCGAATATCACCTCAGTCGGAATTTTCTCAATTGTTTTTTGAAACGTTGCGTTCAGTGTGAATTCAATTTCTGGCAATATATCTGACCAACTAGTCGGAGTCCTTCCTTTCAGTAATTCATTTACATAATCTCTTTTTGTCCTGAATTGCCGCCTTTCAACACTTCCATATGTATTATGGTGATACGGACTCGAAAAACATATTGTAATTCCCATTGATTCCGTGAAATCCTTTACAACTTTTGACTGAAAAGCTTTTCCACGATCTACATGAATCTCTTTTGGCGCTCCGAACTTTAAAATCCATTTGTTATTCGTCGTTTCCTTATCTTGTTCTCAACCTGTTTATTCACTGCTGACAATGAAATGTACCTGTTATATTGATCAATTATTGCAATAATATACTGTTTCTTTCTAAACGTCTCTGGGAATGGTCCGCATATGTCTATGTATATTTTCTGCTATGTTTATCTGCAGTAGGTTTAATTGTCTTTTCCTTCGTTTTTGTCGTGACTACCTTTGTCCTTTGGCATGGTTCACAAGCCTATATTCACAAGGCTATATTTAGCATTGGATACGCTTGCCTATCAGTAACCAGATTTTACTGTTTGAAATCAAGACATAATCTGATGTCTTGTTTCCCTTTCTTCCAAAATTAACCAGCAGTGTATTCCATGATGAATTACATTTCTTAATAATACCATTTTCAAACAGATTTTGTATAGCTTCCCCAATCTTTTGTTCCATAGAATCCAATCCCGGGTACGCGGTACCCGGTTTCCCGGAATTTTTCCTGCACTGAAAACCGGTTCTGATATCAGCCAAATACCCGTTTTTCGATTTTATTTTTTTCATTTATAAAGTTATCGGCGGACGCACTATGTCGCCGTGGTGCAACATTAATATCAGCTGATGCAACCATTTACTTCATGATCAACAATTTAGGCAGCAATCAATTGGCTCTTCAATCACTTTCCCGTCGAATGAATAAACGGCGAACTAATGCGACTAGTTTGCTGCAATATTTGCATACATGCAAACAAGATTATGGCTTTGGAGAATTTGAGCTAGACTCCCCATTAAAGTTTGCACGTGTAAGGAAAAAGATGATTTTGAAAATGATTACTGGCATATCAAAACCACACAGCAGCAATCTGTCATCTGAATATGACTCAGAAAATGATATCGCTGTTAACGAAACTGGATTGTCTCTGAAAGAACACCAGGAAGTCAATTCTACGATTACGCCGCAATTAAGAACCAAAAATCTTATAACCAACATTATAAAAAAAGAATTGGATATTTTTGAAGTTGAGGGTAATCGTGGGAAGAATCTGGATAGGTGCTATGATAGTCTTAATTCAATAACACCTACTAGTGTGGAATCAGAGTGCGTGTTTTTTGGTTGTGGAAAAATTGACACCGAAATTCAGTCACAGCTAAACGACAAAAGTTTGGATATTTTGTGCTTTTTCAGATCATATTTTAAAATGGAAGCAGGAAAGTAAAAGGGAAGTTAGAAACCAAAATATAAATGAAAGTGAATAAACTTTCGATTTTAAATATCTTGGTTATTGAATTTATCGTTATGTTAATTATATTAAATCATTTTTTGTTGAATAAAAATGGATTTAAAATGTTTTTCTAAATTATTATCATTTTTGAATTGTTTTTAATTTAAAAATTTTCAGAACCGGTTCCAGAACCGGGTACCTGGGTTTGAAAAAATCTAGCACCGAAAGACCGGTTCTGAAAAATGCTTCGGTTCTGGATTCATTATTTGGTTCCAAATGGATTGGTTGTCTTCGTGGCTTAATACTTATTGGACTTCCGCGTGTATCATTTTGTGTTTCAGCAATGTTATGCAATCTATTCTTTTCTTACTCTGTCGAATCTTTCTGTTCCTGTTATAGGCTTCCCAAATTTTGCATCCATATTAAACATGTGCTCATCACTCGTTATTTCCTCCTTCTGCGGCCATTGTATTTGTATTCCAAATTGTTTCCACTACATATACCTCCAATTATTTCTGGTGTTATAAGTTTTACAATCGTAAATCTTACCACTTTACATACTCCAATTATTTCAACATCCATCATTAATTTACTTTTTGTTTCAATTTATTATCTTTTTTGTATCTTAAAATACTTGCCGTCTTCATAAGTTCTATATTATTAATTTTTTGTACTGGTTCAAGCTCATTACGTTTACTGTTGCTCCCGAATAAGTAAACAATCCATTTCCTGATTTTGAAATTTTATTTACACGCTAGATCTACCTTTCATTGTGTCATACCTGATAATACTTGACCTCATTTTATCTATTGCCAATATATCCGTACTTCTTTGTTCCAAATTTTCACATCTCTTAATTTCCTCAAAGTTATTTTTAACAAACCTATTAACTTTTTCAACTACTTGATTATCATTCTCTTCCTGCTTTCTTTCTCTATCCTCCCCCAAGTCTCTTTTGTCCTATCTTTAGGGGAGCCTCTAACATCCTCTTGTCGGGGTTATCTTGTTTTGGGCCACCGAGAAACTCTCTTCGTCGCTTTCATTCCTTATGTATGCAACTTGTCTTCTGTTCGTCCCGTAATGGATACCTGTTCCCTATCGTTTCTTCTTCCTTGATAGTTGGAATTCATTTCGTAATTTCCACTTTGTCTTCCGTTATCTCTATTTATCGATGTTTGCTTAATCGTGTTCAAATTTGTATAGCAATCCTCTGCTCGATGACATCCTCTTGGTTACAATCTCTCCTTGTGTGTCCCTCCATTCCACATCCAAAGCACGTAATGACTTTTTACGTCTATTTGGACACGCTCTCTGTATACGCCTTTGTTGTCCGTATTAAAAATATGTGATAACTCTTCGTTGTCTATTGAATCATTCTCTCGGTATATGGCCTTGTCTTCCACAGCAAAAACATTTTACAATTCTATTTTCTAAAGTAACATTATCTCTGTAACTTTTGTTTCCAATTTCCGGTTCGAAATTTCTATTATTTTTTATGGTGGCATCTAATCTCTACTTCGGTTACTCTTTCACTTACTGTATAAACCTGTTTGCTTATCTGCCTAACCTCGTGCAACTTCTTGATCTTCTTTATTTCATCTGTCCATAACTTAATTTTCAGTTTCCTTTCTGCGAAACAGTGTTACAATAACTATTCTTCTAATTTATCTGCCGTACATTCGTGGCTCATCAGTTTGTCCACCAGACTCTTAACTATTTTTAAATATACATCTGGTTCTATATTCTGTATTCGAATGCAGCTTTAATTTCTTGAATTTTTGTGATCTTCTTAATAAACGTTTTTCGCAATTTTTCTCGATAATCTTTAATCGAAGGATCAACGTCTAAATATTCCCCTTTAACCTCCTTATTAATCCAGAGTTCAAACATCATCTTTTGACGAAAATACGTTAATTTATGGATCCGGAAATATTTCTCACTTTGATGGATAAATATTTCCACATTCTTCTGGTGTCAACTTCGTAAATAAAAGTTCCATTGACGGGGTCGTCATGTTAGTTGTTGTGAAAACATCTTCGTTTAGTTCAAAATCTTTTGTCATTAAAAGTCCAAACTTATTCAAAACCAAAATATATCTTCCGTATTTCCGAATATCTAAAACAAAATTAACAAAGGCATTTATTTTTATTTCAAAATTTTATTTTATTCAAAATATAAATTAAAATATAATAATTTTTAATCGAATTTTTTAGAATATTTTTATCTGATTTATCAAAACTTAATTTTATGTCCGTTGATAATTATGCCCAAGTATCCTCACAATTATTATTGTTATTATTAATCACATTTTAATAACAAAACATACAAAAATGACTAACATGTCTTTCTGATCAATTGGACATAGAATCAAAACATTCCAAATGATCATGAGAATACAGATAAAAATGGATGGAATAAATCTGCCCAAAGATGCTAAAATAAATCGGTAACATTGCTAGAAATTACAAATGAAAAATAATAGTTTCTTTAAGTGTCCCATTACTTTATATGTCAACAGTCTTCCGCGCTTGCGTGGCGGCTCTTTGAGAGGTTTACCGAGCATGGTCAACCTTGAATAAATAACCAATGCGAGAACTGGAGCGTGGAAATAGAAATGATAGATTATTTGTAAATTAGTTGGAAATAAATCCAGGCTTAAAAAGAAATTTTGATCTGTATGATAAAGATCAAAAATAAGAATTGAAATGTTGAAAAACAGTTTAAGAATAACAAAACTAGCACAAGATAAACAGTAGAAAGCTACACTTGCCAAAGTATTCTTTACTAGTCGATGACACTAGGAAATAAATATGAGATCATGAAGAAAGAATTATATTTTTTTTACTTCGGTGATAAATGCAATGAGATCAAACCCAGTTTTACGGTTGAGCAAAAGTCCGCACGGCAACGCCACCAATCGGCATGCTATGTTTATCGGTGACAATTCCGGAAAGCAGATCCTTTGATCAAGGATTTTGAATTTTTTCTTTATCATTGGTTCTTCTTCAATTAAAACTTTCTAAAACATTTTATTAGAAACCATTATAAACAAATTTGATAACTTATGACAGAAATCGGTTAGAAATTCAGATATTAGTTTATTATTCGTCGCAAAATTCTTGAAATTGAAGGAAATGGAACAATATCTGACAGATGGAAAGGTTTGTAAAGTTGGTGATCATTATATTTGAAAGGATACAGTAAATAAATCTACCGATTAGAAGCTCAAAAAAGAAATTGAATTATTCATAGATAATTCATAAATCTGTATAGGTCCTTCCATGTACTGTCCGCAGGTCTAGCATATCACCAAGCGCATACATTTGGAAATTCATTCAATTTACCATTCATAAGCATATTGTGTCCGGCAAAGAGAAATGAAAGTACTGGCGAAAAGCGGACAAAGGGGGAAAATTTCCCTATCGTAAACAACATTCAGGAGCCGGACATTAATAAATTTTATGATCAGCATTTTATGGAATTTCGAACAAATTATTCATTTTAAAATAAGGGTAAATGATATTTCTATTACAAACCTGTGAGGAATCTGAGTCTCTTACAAGATAAAAGATACACATATTGTCAATCATTACGGTACACAGATTGTTATTCATTAAGGTACACCAATTTTCAATAATTAAGGTACGTAAATTGTCAAGCATTAAAGTACACAGATTGCCAATCATTGCGGTACACCAAATTTCAAGCATTAAGGTAAAATTGTCAATTATGGACAGAAAAAAATGTTTCATGCTGTATTACAGGTAACTTTCGAGCTCATATATTAAAGTTTACTCTATTTCCCATTACAGAATTAATTTTTTTATTGTTTATCATCGGAATTTCAGGAAACTAATTAGAAATTGTAAATTATAATTCTAAAAAGTTGCGATTTCCGAGGATAATTATATATAAATTTATGTTGACAGTGTCATAGATGCGGCTTTGAATATTTTGTTAATTTGCATAAGCTTTCATAAATTACGGAAGTGTTGCTACAAATTAAGACATATTATAAGAAATCATTAAAATTTTAACAATCGAAAAAAATAATTAATGCACAAGTAAGGATTTTCAACATACAGTCAACATACAATAATAATTTAATTTATAATTAAAAACACCTGACACGTACCATAAATGATGTGAAATTTGTAATAAATACGACATTTTAAATAATATTAAAATATTATTAAATTTAAAAAATAAAAAATATTTTAAAAAACTTTTTAAATATCATTATATTTATTAAAAAATATATTTAACTATAAATCAGTAAAGACATAAAAAATCGATATCTTTAATGATTCATAGTTATACATATTTTAATAAATATAAATGTCATTTGAAAATGGAAAGAAATCAGATGTGAAAATCAAAAGAAGTTTTTTAAATTATCTTTTTAAATAAGTAAATTTATCGAAAAATATAACTTTTAATGTACTTGTTTCTCGTAATCTATGAAAGCTGAAGTAATTTTTTAGTGTACCTTAATAACCGAAAACATTGAAAGTCTTTGATGTGTGCTTGTTTTCAATGACATACTTGAATTTTCTAACCTTGGATGAATCTAAATTTTATTTGTATCTTAGTGATTGAAAAAGGTAAAATTTTATACTGGATTAATGTTCCTTATATTATAGAGTTTATTCAGTTTATCTCAACGATTGAAAACTAGTGTAATTTTGACATACAATAACTTCAAAAAGAAATAGATTAAATTACTTTATTTTGATGACAAGCTTTTGACAAAATCGTAACGTCGGATGGTTTAACCTCATGTTGTCTCCAGCATTGCTTGTGTAAGATAGGTACAAATGCTACAGCGCAATCGTTTGAAGCAAAAAGTGGCACATTTTTTACAGTCAACCCGCTGCCACAACAACAAATTATTTCTCCATATTCACGCATAATACTCATCATTTCGTGGTCAACTGGAAATAATTAAGTACAATTATGCTATTTTAATTCTAGATAAAGCTCATTAATTTAAATCATTTCGTTAAGCATGCCGAATAAACCGGAATCGTATGTAAAAAAAAACCATTAGAAAAATTATAATTTTTTCATTATGTTCCATAAATTTAATATGAAAACTGAATTAGAATCTTAAGAAAACGTTTAAATTGTACTCCAAGTAAAAAAAAATCATGAATAAATGATCTATTATGTTATTAATTAGACAATAATTTTTGGAAACATTTCAAAATAACAACTTTTTAAAATTGAAATGAATTGTGAGGAATTAAAATTAATATATTAAATTAAAATTATTTCATGATTAAATTTTGTAAAATTAAAAGTGAAACTTAAATTATTTAAAATATATTAGAATTAAACTGGTTTAAAATTAAAATTAATATTTTAATTTTTGAAATAAAATACTTTTTAATAAAATTGTAATTCAAGTATGAATGTGGTATGTTGATGGTTTGTTGATATTTGGCTAAAATTACAATTTATAAAAAGAAAATGTTCCAAGAGTATTTGTTTATATAAGGTAGATTTAATGAAATAACATTTTTGGTTTATTTAGTCTTAGTAACTTATTTGATGACAGAAGAATTGGATGTTATAGCTTCTAACATGAATAATAGACTAAATTAATATATTGAAGTACATACAATATTTATTTTTAGTAATCATGTGTATCACATGACGAAACTTATGAAATTAATTATAATAATATACACTACTTATTTATGTAAGTAGTTTGATTAACTAAAATATTATACAAAATGTAACTGCTGTCTCTCAGTATGTGTCCCATCGATAATTTTTAATTTATTAAGTGTTCATTCTTACAACTAGACATTCCGGTTTGAATTTTCGAATTCATTCAAATATTTTTGTGTTTTTTGACTACTTGATATTCGAATATTTTCCTCACATTTGAATAACTGTAAAAATGTAAAATAAAACGATTTATTTTATTGGAACAATTACGAATTTGTTGTTGCGTAATTTCAAGTGGTAAATTAAAATTTGTTAGACTTTCGTACATAATTACATTTGGTTTTTTAGTCATGTCCGAGGTATCGAAGTTTTTTAAGTAAGCCTGAAACAAATTGGTGAAACCACATATGGTATCTGCAAGGCAAACATACGGTTGAGAAGTTCAACCGCTGCAATAATTAACCATTTGAATTTACGACACAAAATATTATATCTTAATCGGTATCAAGTGAAAATGATGGAGAAAAAAATGTTCCTAAGAAAAAGCAAAAAACTGAAACAAGTGCTATTTTGAAATTTGTAAAAAGAACCTTTAAATGAAATAAATACTTAAATAAGTTACGCAACGATTTAATTAGAAGAAAACGCCAATAAGACACTTCGACAGTTTAACTGCCATTTTCACGCCGCAAAAACCAACTCAATATTATGAATTATTTTTTATTTATTTAAACAAATTATGTTTTTATTAATTAAATTTTCTAATTAAATTAAATATTTATTAAATAAATATCTAAAAATTTTAACGATTTTTTATAAATATTAAACTTTTAAAATAAATTTAAATAAAACATTAAAATAATGAAATAATTCAAAAAAATTTAATTTTGTAAATTTTAATTTGATAAATTGCAAATAATATTAAAATTTAAAAAATGTTTTATACAATAAACATAATTTAACATAATATAGAGTTTGTTTTTAGTACCTGAAAATGACAGTTAAACTGTCGAAATATATGGTATGGAGAGTGTTTTATTGGCGTTTTCTTTTAATTTAAATGAAATATTGCTAAAAGTCGACAACTATTTCAAACTGCATCAACAGCTTTTATAAAGAAAATGTATAGAACTGCTGAATAAATTTGAAAAATTATAATTTATAATACAAATTTAAATTTTGAAACTTTTAATTCTCTTTACACGTTTTAGGAAAAAAAGAAATGTATAAAATATGTTTGTATTAGAATAAGAATGAAATATTAAACTTTTTTTTATGAAACTATTACTATATTTTGACTTTTGTTAATGTTGTTTTACTTTTATTAAATTATTCGATTACTCAAATATTTTCAGATTTTTCGATTCGATGGACGGTCTACTTACAGCATTTAGTTACAACGGCATTCTCACGTCACTTGTAGTATATTATTTTCGATTGGTGATGCTAAGGATGAAAATCGGTTGAATAGTATAGATTATTATTTTAGATCAAATTAACTGTACTTTTAAAATTTGATAATTAACTAAATAATTTTATGCGTGAATGTTCTTCTGCAAGACATGTCAATCACAAGTCATGAAGTGTTGGAACACAACAGTAATATTTATAGGATGTGGCTATTTATACATACTGTATGTATACGCAATTGGCTATTTATACATACTGTATGTATACGCAATTGGCTATTTATACATAATGTGTGTATACGCAATTGGCTATTTATACATATTGTAAGGGAAGCACACCCCGTACGCTTTCGCTGATTTTAATTCGCGGACTCGCCGTTGACAGCGCTGTGACGGCACAATTTTAACATGGCGACTAACTCATACATCTGAGTCGTACCTCCTGTATAGTTGATTTAACAGTAACAGCCAATTGAATAGACAATAGAAGTGTTAAATTGTGAATAACTTATTATATTAAAGTATTGCAAGGTATTTATTATATTAGCTGATTTTTTAATTAAATAAATTAATTATATTTTTAATATTTTACCCTCACTTTTAGATGACAGAACAAAAGTCCGTTGATGACAACAATGTTAATGAACATATTTTAAATGTTGGTCAATATTTTAATGATTATGAACAGATATTAAAGACTGTTAATATATTTTGTAAAGAGAATTATCATCCATTTGTTATTAGAACACGATCTTAGAAACAAGTGCTGTACAAATGTTGTCATGGTATTAAGCAAAATTCAAAATGCCTGGGAAAACGTCCGAATCAACATTACTACTACAAGAATTGTCCAGCTCAAATAAATTTTTATAAAAGTATTACAATAAATATTAAAAAATAAAACAATATTTTTCTATAATTAAGTAGTTTTTATAAAAATATTAATATCAATAAGCTTTTTGGTTAGTTAGTACGTTATACGTAACTAAAAAGTATGTATAAATAGCCAATTGTGTATACATACAGTATGTATAAATAGCCAATTGCGTATACATACAGTATGTATAAATAGCCACATCCATATTTATAATATACTTGCAATAAATCCAAGTAGATTTGAATTGATTCGAAGTTGAGAATTCCTCATTTAATCGGAACTTTCAAGAGTAAGGAGTAATTGTGACGGAATATGAGGAGGATGTGACTATTGAGGTAATAATGTTGACTGATGTGATAAACGTTTTGCTTGGTTTGTGAGCTCTGTAATGACATCCCTATTGACCGAATACCAATTGGTACTTAAATTATGTCAGTTTTCGAGATTTTTTTGAATTTAGAATCTATCCGATAAAATGAAATCGTTCAATCAATTGATCCAATTTAAATCTGATACATTTTTTGGAAGCTTGAATCTGAATTTGAACGGCTGGCGTAGATATCTTTAGAAAGATATCTTTTTTGAAGACTTCAGTTGATTTCATTTCACACTGAGACGAATGTGCTGAAACTAGACTTGAAACAAAGCAACTATTTCTATGATTGAATTTTGACGTGAAACATTATCGATGAATGGTTGACGATATTCACGAATTGTTGGTATATTTAAAGAATAAAGATGGCGTCCATGTTAAGAGAAGATATTTAAACAAAAATTAAATATGCGTTATAACGCATTTGTAATTTATTTAAAATGTAGTAAAATTAATTAAAAATTAAATGTTGCAGGCACTACATAAATCATTGTTACCTCATTGCTACCCCGCTGTTTGTAGATTACTAATTTTCAAATTTATAATTGCTTTTTATATTCATATAAGCAATATAGTTCACTCTTTACCTTACTGGGTTTGCAACACCTTCGCATGGGACATATATCTCCCATTGGTTTTGCTAGAACAATCACAATTTCATCTGATATACACAATAACGAAATAAATTATAAAATTTTCCAGTTACGCCTTGTAAATAATAAAAGAATTCTGAGAATAAATATAGACAATATATGAGTTTTAAGAACCAATAGTAATCTATATTAATATGTCGCACGTGTGTGATTGGTGTTTAGTTAAGTGTGAAGTGCGCTAAATCTATTAGTCAAAATTTTTAATAAAAAGATTTTTGCAAAATTTAAAAATGTTATTTTACTAATTTAATGTTAACTTATACCTTCAGGATTGCAATCTGTAAATAGGGAAACTTGCAATGGTACATTATCAATTTCCTCTAAATGTGGTCTTATGCTTTTAATTCCGCATGGAAGTTTGGACTAAATGAGAAGTATGCACCTAAATTTTCATTACAAATTGTTATACTTTATCCTCTGGAAAATGATCATGGGGATTTTCTATGTATGAACTTTGTCGATTCGCGGTATTAATGGTAGTACTAGTGCTAGAACTAAGCCCATACTCTGTACTGTTGAAATTGTCATTTTCTGAATCCTCATTAACTTGAGACTCTTTTATTTCAGATTTCGGAACAGCAAAAAAATTTTTTTCATTTAATGTTGTTGAATGAGTAATCTGGAAAAAGTAAATTTAAACGGAATTTCTGTAAAGTTTGTTTTGAAATAAATTTTACGAACTCAAATTTTAATTTTCATAATAGAATAATTTATAAATTCTTCAAAAAGACTGTTTTAATAAGTTCAGAATGGTTAATAGTAAATCAATTAAATTTAAATTAATTTTCACTGAATTATTTGTCATATTTAAAAAAAACCATTAAAAAATTATATAGATTTTAATATAAATAATTTATAGTTTACTTTAATAATAAAAAAAAACTTGTAATAATTTATATAAGAAAAGTATTTATAAAGAAAAATCAATCTCAAAACCGACAGAAAAATTCTAAAACTTTAATTTTGCGAATAAATAACTTTTATAATTACTTACTACAAAAATGATAAAAATATTATTTGAATAAGGGTTTTCATATTATAAATAATGGGACCCAATCATTGAATAAATTGTTTATATTATATCCATTTAAAGCATATTATAAACATTACAATATGTCTACAATCAACGGTTTATATAAGTAAAGAGCAGATATAAATTTGTCTTTTCAAATATTTACAGTACTTTTTCCTGCTGATTCTAGGAATTCTTTTTCATACAAAAGCAATAAAGGCTCAGATATATAGAAATTCGACCAGGCGGCTACTTTTGGACTAGACATCTTTATTTCAATACAAACTTTTGTTGATTTATAATTAACATTAACCGCATACTGTGCCATTTACAGCACAAATATAAAATATCGATATTTTTTTAACTAAATCAGTGATATTTATCCTATTACAATTTGCATTCTGTTTTCTATATATTTCAACTGATGTAAAAGCTCGTATTACAATAATCCACGATGATGCACAATGACTTTGTGGTTATTTGATATTTTATTGATTGAAATCTATACATTATTGTTGTCACCTTGAATCAAAAAGTGATAAAAATCATAATTCAAAATCAATTTCTTACAACTATTAAGAAGAATTATTACAAAATTCGAAGATTTCAAAACACATTTCAAGAATTACTGATAATATCGGTTATTCTTAAATGAATTAGTAGAGAAGCTGGATTTCGCGGAATATCTTTTAATAAATAACAATGCACGAACTTGCAATCATGTCATGTCAACAAGTAATATTAGTGAACATTTGCATTGTTTTTGGCTATTTTTAAATCCCATCGAGTGTTTTCAGTAAAATTAAAAATGGAATAAAAATAAAAGTCACTTCGTTCTAAAGAATTAGTATAATAAGCCAACCAGTTTATGACGAGCTTCAAAAATCAGATTTTGGCTATTTCAGAAGTTATTATCATCATATCGAAAGATATTTTCCAAAATATTTGAAAAAAAAGTTATTTTTGGAGAAATATAAAGAATTTTAATACGCGTGCGTTCTATAAGCCCTGAACTAAGTGCTAAAAGAAACCAACAGGAACGTTATATTTTAATATATGAACAATGAAGGTATGTAAGCTTTATTTTTCAATGTAACACCCCATGAAGTCCACACATTTCCTACGGCGATAGACGAGTTCTAAAGAGGGATTTTTGAAGAAAATCGGGCTTTGATTTTTTAAGTGTCTCCATGTGTTCACAAGGTTTCTGCAGTGGATGGAATTTATTCGCAGATCTTGATCAGAGAAATCAGTATAAATTAGGCCACTTTGATTCTAAAAACCTTCAAAGTCAATGATTTTTATGATATCTTGGAACTCATTTCTTCTGAGAATTTCCATTCGCTCGAGTCACGTTATATTTGTGGAACATACAGTATAAAAAAACTTCATCCATGGTAATTATATTTCTAAGGAATTGATTCCCATATTCATCAAAAATGAGAAGGTTTGCTTGACAGAATGCCAAATTCATTTAGAATGACAAGCACACCTCAGGTACTCACATTCAACTGCTGCAAGATATCCTTAAAATCGATTCGGTGTTTTTTTGGTCAGAAATTTTACAATAACGACCAACTTACTCATTATAAAACTTTTATTGACAACCATGTTTGAACTGCTAATCCAATCGTTGATTCTGTTACGAGAGGAAAATATATTGCCATTAATTGTCTGCAACTGATTCAATATTTACTGAATGTTATCCCCACACAAAACAAAGAATTTATTCACACTTTAATGTAGCATGACTTGATAAATGACTTGAAAAAATGCTCTCTCACGTTGCTACGCAGATGTTTATTAAAACAAACTAATTTTTGCAATCATAGATAATGTATTATAATTTTACTAGAATATTGTTAACGTGCTCTTATTGTTCTTAAGTTAAAACATACTGTTCCTGATGATTTTCTTTGGCACCTAGCAAGGAAAATTTACCACGCGTAAAAACAAATAAATACCTCACTTTTATTAATAAAACCAAACATTTTTTTAAATTATTTTAATTTTATAATAATAAATTTGAAGTCATTCTAAAAAATAAATTATTTTAAAAACAAATTAATATATAATATGTATTATATAATCTTAAGTTCAATAAGCTCTTATTTAAACACCATCCAAGACCTTATTTGTTACATTTTGGTATAATACCGATTGGAATGCAAATCTATATATATCAAGAGAAAAAATCATAATTTCCTAAAAATGTTAAAAATTGATAAAAAATATAAATGACATTGTACCAAAATTGATATTTAAGAGCTTGAATAATGATCTGATATATTTATGAAATTAAAATACAGCCGAGCAAATTACTTAAAAATTATTAGTTAGCAGCCATCTCAGAAATTCCTTATATCCAATTAATACCGAATTGATTTCAAATTGATTTTTAATTGATTTTTAATTTATATCCAATTGATTTTTAATTGATTTTCAATTTATATTTAATTGATTTTCAATTGATTCCTAATTGATATCCAATTATTATAGAAGTTAAATCTTAATTTTTGTAATTATAATCTAATTAATCGATTATGAAAATTTTTATTGTAACATTTACGAAATTCGGATATTTATAATTGATAAACAATCAGTTTTACCTGTTCCATTTCATAAAGTGAGACATGCAAAATTGGTTCACTTGAATAGTTTCTTTTTGAAAGTGAATTTTCTTTAAACGTTTCTAAAATTCATCATACGTAATTATCATACGCAATCAAATCATAAACCTTCTGCAATATATGTTTTGTTGCCTTTGGAACTAGACCTACGTAAATTTGGATTGAATGTTTTATTAATTTCATCCGGCTCAGCTAAAGAAATGTGACAATTCCATCCACTTTCCATGCCTAATCTTTCAGCAAATACCCGACTCCTCAGTTGGTTATCCTATGTGGTAACATCCTTATCAACCCATTTACTTTCATTAAAATGTTTTATGTTGTAATTTCATAATTATCCAAGCTTTGAATGAATGGGAATTTTAAATAATATAGGATTGAAATTACTGGTGCAAATGAATCAATAGTTCACAGCATTCATGTCCAATGGCATTTGTGACCAATTTATGTGCAACGCCCAAATTTTGAAGCGATTGTTTAAACATCTTATTAGTATTTATTAATGATTTAATTTATGTGATTTGTGGCGATTATTGATCATGGTGCTCCTGATCTGTTGCTAGTGAATGTAAGTTGATGGATTCTGTTGCTGAATTTTATGTCATTCACCCCTAATTAGCTCCTGTAACACTCAATATTATCAATGGTTCCTTGTGAATTTGCAATTCTTTATTTTTGGACAATTACCAATACATTTGCAATATTTGGAATGTACTGACTGAATTTTTATGATTGACTTTTAATTATAGGACATGTAATAATGGGCATTTGTCAGTGGACGTATAAATTGGCCGCAAAGTTATGGAATCATATATATTTTTTAAATTACTATTTAAACATTTCAATTATTAAATATTATATTATTAAATCATAGAATATATGAAATTAAAGAATAACAACACCAATCCAAAATATATATTCAGCTACAATATATTTCTACTGAAAAACAGTCTTCGTCAGGTAGTCTTGAACTTTAAACTATTTAGAGTAAATAATTGTTATTTAATCAAATTTATGCTTTTAAATTCTCAAAAACACTTTATCAAAAATTAAAAATCTTGCCTTTTTTTAAAATCACAAATTCTACAAAACTTTTTAAAAAATTGATAACTATCGACTGAAAGAATTGATTAATATCAGTGAATACAATTGTTGTCTGAATTTTGTGTTTATAAGTCGATTTCAAGTTCTATTTAGATTTTGTTCGGATCTTGGCTTTCAATTTATATGTAATGGATGTAATACCACATACATTGGAATGATTGCCCATCATTTCCGCCGTCAATGTTTCGATCACAGTCAACTGATGGAATTGATTGATATTAGTAAACGCAATTTTTTGATGCAAAATGAAACTAATTGTAAAATAGTTTTGGTACAATTTTTAAATAATTTTGTTGAAAATTTTATTTAAATTTTGTTAAAGTCTCGGTTTTGTAAAATTTTTAAAAAATTAATTATTTTTAAAATTTTGCAGAATTTGTGATTTAATAAAAAGCAAAATTGGCCATAAATGTGGTTTGAGTGTGAGTCGTTTTGTGCTCGAATTAATTTCCCTGGAACAGTTGTTATAAGACTTTTGCCTTCCGATGAAAAACTTCGCTTTTGAAATAATCCAAGTATAAACAGAATTTTTACTTATTTGAAAACCTTAATTATTTAGCGAGAGTTCTGATACTGCGGTAAATGTCACTCTATCTTTTCTCATCAGCAGCAGACCCATATAACGCAACCTCAATAATTGCTTTTAAAAGTAATGGCTGATCTTCTTCAATTGTTGGTCGACTAGCTTTCTTTCGGATTTTTAATTTATTGTTGATATCAGGATTCTCTAAACAAATTTGAGATAAAGCTTCTTTCCTCTTTTCTCTAAATATCTTCTGTTTTTCTTGGTCATATTTCTTTCTTTTCAGTTTTTTATCTAGCTCTTCAATCTTTAGTTTCTTGTCATTAAGCTCCTTTACCTGGTCTAAAATTAAAATACCACTACCTTTTCGATTATTTATTTCTTCTTTATTTCCGCTTTTTTATTTTATTAAATTTATTGTAAAAAGTACTGTTGTTGACGTCATTTTATTTTCAAATCCCCCCTCCTCTATTTTATTAACATAATTTATGGACCTCGCTTATTAAATTAATAAATATATATTTATTGAATAATTAAATAATAAATAATTAGATATAATATTATTAAATATATTATTAAATAAAAAAATTATTAAAATTAAATTATTAAATTATTAAATATTCACTAGCAATCAGGATATACAAAGAACATTATCGGCAAAATTATTTTTCTTTTTCGTTATTTTGAATTTATTCATTTTCAATGTAATATATATCTTAATTTATAATAATTTATAATTTTAATTTCTATTAATTTATAATTTGAAAACATGTGAAGATAAATGAAATTATGAAAAAAAGATTATAAATAAATTACTCAACTAACTGTAGAAAAGAAAACAAATCTTATGCAAGCTTGCTCTAATTTATTAATGCACTCTATTACGTCAGATTGCACTTGATCCGCCTGCAATGATATCATTCCGAGAAATATTTGATGATGTAAGAGGCTCTTGATTTCTTCGGATTTCATTAACGCTTGACTTAATATTATTAACTAATTAATGAATAAATCTCAGACTATAAACTTATTGATTCTAGAACATGGATTTGCACTGGTTTTCGGCAATGATATATCCGAAATCACTTTAGAGAAAGGCGTTGAAGAAGAAAAAACTTGATTAATTGGGACAGCGTTTCTGTCAAAACGGATTCTTTTCTCTTTAACCTATGACAATCAATGCTATCAATTTAATTAAAATTCTATAAAGTTACATCGATCATCTGTAAAATAAACTGATCCTCAAGGCCATTCAATGTGATTTTATTGAATAAAGGTGAATAGGCGAACCCGATACAATAGGATGAAAATATATTTCTGTTGTAGAAGTCTAATACACGAGACCGATCATAGGCCGTAAGAGGGGAGATGTCTTTGCCGTCCCAATAGTCACTGCACATGCTCATTAATAAATCTGCACTGCCTTGACTCATTAGCTGATAATTATTCTGTATAGAATCCTTGACCACTGTTGAGAAAACGTTGCCAACAGGTGGTGAATAGACATTATGATTGTAAACCATCTGAAAGTAAAAGACTCTTATTTGAAGTTTCTAATGGAAACCATTGAAACTTTTCAACCCTTAATGAATCTTCAGTCCGTTTAGGGATGACATATGAGAAACATTCATAACTTTGTACATCTTATTTGGCTTGTTAATTATCTCAAGTTTTGCAGTTTTTGAACCGAGGTAAATCTAGCCCGTGTTCACATTATAGTTATCATAATATTTATGACTACAGCGAAATGATTTAAAATAAATAACCACTGGACCTTCCGTTTATCTTTATTCACATCAGTGTATTTAATTTTTATTCTAAAATGTTTATTATCCATAAAATATCAGAATCTGATTATAAATGCTTCAGTTCTGTAATGAACGTGTTACACCTTATCATCTAAGGTATGAAAAAATGTGATTTTTCATGGGTTTCCATTTAGAACAATGGACAATTCCTTTTTCCTTGATTTCAAGAAACATGCTCTTTTAATTCGAGCGATTTCCGCTCCCAATTTACCAAAAATCGGTCAGCAATTACCCAGATAAAAGGATAATAATGAATTTTGTAAGTAGTTGATTTGATAAGATTCAATTCCAGTGAAATGATTTATTTTGCTAGATATTAAAAGATCAAGAAAAAACTCTGCTTACACCAAATTGCAATAGATAATACAGATGTTGACATTAAATTACGTCATATCAAATGCTAATTATGAATTAATGTTTGAAGGTTGCTGCAATCAGATTTGTAGTGGAAAACTCAAATTCTAAGGCAGCAGATCATTTTGGTGTAAATATTAATCAAATTAATAGACGGGAAAAAAAGCAAATAAATCAGCGAAAGTTGCAAACGGATAAGACCAATGATGATCATTTGAAATCTTGGATAATTGATAAGCGTAGAGATAAAAATGCATACAGTGTCAGTTTATGCTTGTTAGAAGACTTTGGAGACAATATTTATTAAATAAAACAAGTGAGAAACTCTCAGGATGAAATTATTATATAGTAATTACCTTGAGCAAGTTACACACATGCATACATAAATCACATAAATTACGCCTTTGACATTCAGACATATATTACATAATCTTCAGTCATACAAATTCGACATACACATACATATATATTATTTAGATTACTTATTATTTACTGTTATCCTACAATGCTGTTTTGTATGAATATCAAAGATTTTGAAGGCTCTGTTAATTGTATTTTTAAGTTCATGAAACGAAATAGAATTGTTCGTCGAGCTGTAACAACTTTTAACTTACCATTTCCCCAAAATATGTCATTTCGGGTGATAATTTATGACAGCTGGTGTGATAAAGGAGGATAGGATAATTTCAGATGAGAAAAAATACCTGTACACAATCTCGATTCACAAAATTTCCATAATAAAAATAATAATAATTAGACAATAAATTGCACCCAAATCTAAATTTAAACAATAAATAATTATCGTAAAAATGATGGTACATTATTAATAAAAACACGAAAAAGCCAAATACAAGAAATATATTTCGAGAACAATTATCCTCATCATCAGTCTGCTATCATAGTCTTTGTCAAATGTTATTTACGGAAACAATAGTTATGTAATATTAATGATTTAATTAAATAATCTCAATAAATTTAAGCTCAATCGGCTATGTTCCTGAACTCGTGTGCGAAGATGACGGAAAGAATCTTCAATATATGTGGCATTGCACTGTGTGGGATGCATTAGATCAGAAACTAAATATGTTGAGTTTTGGAAGTTATTACTAAACATATTTATTTTGACAATTTTAACATTAATTTAAGTACAGTAGCTGATTGAGAGTCGTGAGTAATATTATTGAGCATAGAAAAATGTGCAAAAGAACAATTGATTTAAAAGATTTTTAAAATTTTATATTAAACTTTAATAATAAGTGGAAAAGAATTTTATGTGAGGCTTTGGTGATTATAAATCACAATTCCCTAAAATAAAGTTTCAATCAACAAATTTATTGAGATTATTTAATTAAATCAATAAATAATAATTATTAACTCATTATTATTTACGCATATTGCATTTGACAAAGATTATAGTGGCAGACTGAAGATGAGGATAATTACCTCGATAAATATTTCGTTTATCTGGTTTTCTCGTGTTTTTAAATAAATAATTAATTGTGTTGAAGCAATTTCTGATTCTTGTATAGAATTAACCCAAAATTTTTAAAATTCATTGAAAAAAAATCATTAAAAATTAATAAAATTTATCTTTAAATTAATTTTCATTAAGATTTTACATAAACAAAAAAATCTTACTTTAAAAAGAATTTTAATAATTCCAGTGTAATTTAATGTCTTTACAGGTCCTATTAAATGTCTTTTGGTGGATAACCAGAATTTAAAATATACTAATAAACACAAGGTGCAAACAACTCGAATTAGAAACAATTTTACAACATAGAATACAAACCTCTTGCTCAAAGTTTGTTCGAATTATAAGATGTCACTGTTTATATAACAGGGCTGTGAAGTCGGAGTTGGAGTCGTAAAAAATGAGCGACTTCGACTTTATTTTCTATGAAATGCATTTTTTAATTACGAAATTTATAAAATTTTAATTGCGTAATAATGAATGTGTATCAATATTAAACGTGTATGTGTCATGAGTTGCGCCGAGACAGTGAGTCACCAAAATCCAATGCATACAAGTCAACGCAAAAACTATTGGTCTGTTTCATCTGTTACTTGAAATGCGTACATTTGTTTGCTCAGTAAAATTCACACATTTCTTTCAGTCATGTTTTTGCATCAATCGCATCTGTGTGTGATTCCGTAATACAAAATTAAACTTTTTTGAGTCGGAGTGGTAAATGTATGTAAATATAGGAATCGGAGTCGTGTTTTTTAGCGACTCCAGAGCCCTTGCTTAGATAGTGTTATGAATATGGATGCAATGACATATCCACATGTTAAGCTCTCGATCTCTGTCGATTAAAGGAATTATTTAATTGAACTAAATTTTGTGTTTGTTATGTCATATTTCAAGCGATTCGTGATGAAAATAAATGTAAACTGATATTATGTATTATATATTATTAAAGTTTCTATTTCTATAAATTTTATAATAAGAATTTATGGTGTTTTAACAGAATATATTTTTAAAAATTAAATGAATGAACTATTACTATAGAAACAATATACTTTATAAATAAAATGCCATTGCAAACTCACATTGTTTTCATTTGGTTTTTCACTTTTTTGGCAAACGGCAAATGTAGAATCCAATGTGAAACGATCTGTTGCACTCGATTTAAATCCAATTTGCGTGGCCAATGAACAAATGCATCGGTGCATTAATTGTGATTTGTTCAAGTTCTAAATTTATTTCAATTTCGAAAGGATCCTTGATAAAAGAAGTCCAAATGTTTTTACCTTGAAATTGATTGCACTCATATTATCGGTGAAATTTATATATCGATCAGTCACATCTGGGTTGCAATTATTTAATAGGATATTCAACCCGATGGGTTTCAAAGAACTGATATATCTCTCCCAGCGGTTATCGTCGAAGGATGGCAAATACGGGTGAGTATTGCTGCGAGTCATGTCAAGAATCATAGGAACAGCCAGAGAGCAATTCATATCTACAAGTGGAACAGTTTGCTCATTCTTGAACTGAGAACAAGTGGATTGATGTTTTATGTTAGAAATAGTGAATTCTATTTGATTCGTATTAAGGTCCAATGAAGTTATCGCCGAGTTTGCCTAGACAAATTAAAATCCACAATTTCTTAACATATATCTTGATAACTAAAGTCATTAAAATATATCGAAGTTAGTTTAGAATTGTATTATAAACTAGCCGAAAACCGGCCAAAATATTTTTTTGATTCATAGCTATTTTAAAACGCCAGCGACCTCCGACCCGCCCTCTGCTCCCGCGTCGCCCTTGTATCCGCGCGGTGTCCACCCTTTATTTCCGAGTCATGTGTTTTCAACGAGTCACTACATGTTTATCTTATTCTTGTCGAGCCGTGTTTTATGTCTCCAACCTGCATAAAGGTAGTGATTGTTCATTTTATTTTCATTAACCTTATCGGTGAACTTTTGCTCACGTATCTGTAAAGTAAAAACTATCTCAGAAGCAAAAAAAGAATAAACGGCAGTATAGTGTCGATTATATTAAAATTATGCACATCTGTGATGAAAATTCATTACTAAATTCAAAAAATTAATGATTATACTTTTAAACATTTTACCAATAGACAAACTGATTTTATTTTTTTTTATTTATTTTAAATCACTTTGACAAATTATCCGAAATATTCAATTCTCTGCTGAAAACACCTCATAATAATAATGAAAAATTAGTGAAGGGTCCTCAGGGAAAATTATAAGCAAAATACAAACTAATTAAAATTAATTTATCGCTAATAGGAAACCCGAGACAAAAGGAAACCCGGCGAGCGATAAATTAAGTCTTTGTGATATTCAGAGGAGTTCACGTAGTGTTTACCCAATCTTTGATAAACTTCAATAACCATTAGAAACGTCGGAATAAAGTTTACCAAATATTAGATTATTTTCATCCAAACAAACTATAAAAAGGAAAATTAGAATCAAACGAGTTGTCATTTGGTCAAATCAAGAAACTAACAGATTAACGATTATTAGAATAAAGAAATCGAATCCTAATTACAGTAAGAAGGAAATTATAAAGTTATCGATCAGAAAAGGATAATTATCCCTTGAGTAACCTACCTTACAATAGCTAAGTATATTCAGCGATAGAAAGTTGCAAATTAATTATTAAGTTGTAATTGTAACAAATTTTGAAATAAACCAATTGAGTTGTATTTGTGATATAGGGTGATCCAAAAAACTTCGTTTTTTATAATACAATATATTTATAATAACAGTATTCATGCAGGTTTTACACAGTAACGATATAATTTCTATACATGACATGCAAAATGAACAACTAATAAATGTAATGGAGAAATGCATCACAAATGCATTTCACCAGCATCAATTACTAATTGGAGATCCTGTTGCTAGTTTACCAGGTTGTGATTGCAGTAGGATTCATAATCAAACACGCATCCTAAAAATAATGAAATAACGCACATATATACGTAAAACGTAATACCACGTCATATGGATGGAATATTAATCAGAAATAACTGTAAAAAGTATTGAATAATACGTACTATGAGTAAGCACACTAATAACATAATATATATTTGGTCGAATACTATACTATAAAAAACGAAGTTTTTTTTGGATCATCCTATACATTGTGAATAAAGTTAAGCTGTGTTGGGTTTACTTATTTAATTTGAAAAGAACACGAGGAGTCATAGGACCCGCAGTACATTGCGTAATTCATCGCCAGAATTTTGTTGCCAAAGTCTGAGTGAACGCCTCCATACACCACTGCAATAATTAATCAGAGCAGTTAATTAAATCAGAATTAACTCGTTGAATGAAAGATTATTTAGTAAGTTTTGCATTGCCAATAATGAAGATTTTAACCAATAGCTCCTTCACAATGGAGTGCTGGCAGTTACATTGTATTTGTTTGACTCGATTAATAATTAATTATAATAAATATTAACTATAATAATAATAATTATAATAATAATAACAAAAATTAATATTAATAATAATAAATAATAACAATAATTATAATCATAATAATAAATATTAATTATAATAATAATAATTATAATAATAATGAATTATAATAACAATAATTATAATCATAATAATAAATATTAATTATAACAATAATTATAATAATAATTAATTATAATAAAAATAATTATAATCATAATAATAAATATTAATAATAATAATAATTATAATAATAATTAATTATAATAATTAATTATAATAAAAATAATTATAATCATAATAATAAATATTAATTATAATAATAATTATAATAATAATAATGTTATAATATGAATAATAATTTAATCTGTATATATTACTTTTAATCTGTAAGTAAATTATTTGATCAGAATTGAAAAGTGTGACCATCTCAGACAAAACTATTTTAGGCACGTTTTTGTTCACTAATGATTTTTGAATTATATTGATCATTTTAAGGTGATTTTTGAAGATTATTAGGAAGTTATTTGGTAATTTGAGGTGATTTTTCAGATGAATAATGTTTTTTAGATCAATTTCTGATGATTTTTAGGTAATTTTTTGATGATTTTATTATTTTTACCTATGATTTTTTTGTGATTTTAAAATCAATATGTGATACTTTTAAGGTGATTATTTGATGATTATTAGTAAATCTTTTGATGATTTAATTAGATATTTTTATGATTAATATTTAAAATAATATTTACCGTCAAAGACCTCAATCGAGCATTGGTGAGAAATTCAAAATTAAAATTAGAGTTCACCTGAATTGAACTAAGAATATCATGAGTTTTCCTAAGAGACCTATCAAGATTAATTAGACTACTAGATCTATGTCTGTGCTTTCTTCTGTACATAAATACTTTCTCGGGAGTTGCAATAGGTTCGGCGAGAATTCCCTTTTTGTCAACGCAACACAGCGACGTCAAACTTCCCATACTGTAGATCATTTGTGCAAATTGATAATCCTGATTTATAATTTGATTCCAATGAGCTTTTATATAGTCACTAAAGCTGACAGACATTGGTTCCATTGTAACATCTACGGGGCCAGATTTATTTGAACTTGATGAACTGGACGATAAAGAACTTGGAATGCTTTCCATTGAGACAGTTGTAGAAACTAAAGTTGCTCGTCTATCAAGTTTGCAACGAAGACAATTAATTTTCCATATGATATTTGCTAATGTGTAATATAGTAGTAAAGGAAGTTGTAACGGTAAACCAATAAGAAAAATATGAAACAAAGAACTAAGCCATCTTTCATCTTTATTGTACCTAAAACCATTATTCAATTATTATTATCATTATCAAAAATAATAGAATATAAATAAATACCCAACAAAAGTAAACCACAGAATGTGCAATATGCAATTAATCGCAAAAACAATTACGACAAATAATAACAATGCATTGACGCTAAACTGTAGATATCTTTCCGGAACTGTTATCATCCAGATTTTTTTTTCAAAATGATTTACTAAAAAATCTTCAAGGTGACTGATTATTGGAGTTTTCATAACCACCGCTTTGACACAACCTTTCATCGGAATTACTATATTATTCAATTTCTCACTAAAAACCTTCTGACATTTCTCAGTTTCTTGACTAGGAATAAAAGTCTGTCCAATGGTATAATTTTTCTAAAAGAATTAAAACTTTTGGGATTGTATAGTAAAAAATGATTTTAAAAAGAATAAAATTCCTAATAAAATTAAATAACTCGGAAGCAGGCAACAAAAATGTAATGATTAGAATCGAATGATGTAATATTATGAAAAATCAATAAATTATCGAATTTGAATTTGAAAAGTTGGTCGGATATAGAGTTGTTAATGGTGAAAGATGGAAAGGAATCTGTTCAAGACATAAAACAGTGCATGAAAAGGGCTACTGTATAACCAGAAAAGAACTTCTGGAAGTACTTGGATATGTAATGCATTTTAGAGAATATCTTTACGGGAAAAATTTCATAATTCGTACCGATCACAAAGCATTGGTATTCATGAACACTACAAAAACTCCAATCAGCCCATAATTTCAAATCTGGCTGAATATGAGTTAAGATATATAATTATTAATTATCTTGTGTTTAAATAATTGATTATTTTGGCACTTTTTATTAAATAAATCTTGATGAAAATTAATTCGTTAAAAAATGAGATAGATGTAACTTTTATTATGCTATCAATGATGTGATTTTTATTACGCAATAACTCCATAACAGACTGTATTTTAGATATTGTGATATTTTTCAATACAATGAACAACAGTTAATATTGAAAAAAGTTTTTGTATATATATATATATATATATATATATCATAAAACAGTGTCGGGCAACCGTGTGTCGTGAAAAGTTATAAAAAAAGTCATAAATAAAAGTCATAAAAAATAAAAAAGCGAAAGTATCAGGATGAATATCTGCAATATGGATTTATCATTTGTGCAAATGGTTTCAGCAATGAATCAATGAATCCAAGCAAATTAATTCGACATCTCGAAGTAAACCATCGTGAGCAAAAGAGTAAACCGATCAGTTATTTCAAGAGCTTTAGATCGAATCTTCCAAGCCAAGCAAATAAATTCAAAAAATACGTAACTGCGTCTTATCAAGCACAAATCTCAAGCTATAATATTGCTCGAATACTTGCAAAGAAAAAAAAGCCCCATGCTGAAGCAGAGGAAATAGTTTTGCCAGCTTTAAAAATTGCTGCTGAAAGCATGCTAACGATGATGCTGTTGAAAAATTTATGAATATTCCACTGTCTCCAAAAACGATTGCGAGACGAATAGAAGATTTGTCGAATGACATTGAGTTACAGTTGAATGAATGTTTCAATGATCCATCAAGAAAATGGGAGATCCAGCTTGACGAAAGCACTGATATCAGCAATAAATCTCAGTTACTGTCATTTTTGAGATTTGTTCGAGGAGGAATGATTGAGTGATTATTTCTTTTGTCAAGAATTGAAACAAACAACTGGCGAGGACATTTTTGAAATAGTAGATGCAAATGTGAAAAAACCCAATTTAAATGGGAAAATTGTGTGAGTGTATGCACAGATGGATCTCCTGCCAAGCAAGGCAGCAAAAAAGGATTCGTTTCTGACGTTGTCGCGAAAAATAAAAGCGCCAAAATTGTTCATTGATTGGTCCACGAAGAAGTTCTGGTTTCAAAAGCTATTCCTTCAATTATCAAAGATACTCTTAATGAAGTCGCCAGTGAGGTCAGTTATATAAAAACGAATGCTCTTCGATCAAGAATTTTTGCAGCTTTATGCGAAGCAAATAGATTCGGATTACAAAACTTTGCTTTATCACACCGAATTTCGAGGAAAAGGAAAAGTTTTGAATCGATTTCTGTTTATGAAAGTTGAAATTGTTGATTTCGTCGATAACGAAGAAGTTGATTTTTCATTCCTGAAAGAAGATATTTAGTGGTTACGAGTTTCTTTTTTTAGCGATATTTTCGACAAACTTAATGATTTAAATTTGAAATTGCAAGGAAAACTTCATCACTAGCTCCGGCAAGTTAAAAGGATTTGAAGAAAAACTGAGATTGTGGAGTATAAAAGTAGGTAAATCAATCTTTAGATCCTTTCCAACTGTTAACTCGATTCCTTCTAAGATTCAGATCAAGCAAGAAATCAGCGATACTTTGAAATCTTTGACAGAATCCTTCCCAATCTCAACGTTACTGAAATGGAATGTGTTGTCTACCAATTTGCGAAGTGCTAAACCATCAATCTTGAAGAGGAGCTTACGGAAAACTTGATTGATTTGAGAAATGATTCGGTTTTCAAAAGAATCTTTGCAGAAAAAGAACGGTCTGAGTTCTGAATACCTTTAAACAACAAATTTCTACGATCGAGCAGCAAAACAATAGAATTATTGTTGCCATTCGGAACGCTTATCTTTGCAAGCAGGGCTTTTCGGCACTCACACAAATGAAGTCAAAAAAGCGTGAGAGACTGCAAATGATCGATAAAGAAATGCGTGTTTGTCTTTCAAAAATTGAGCCTCGCATCAACCATATTTGCGCGAAAAAGCAATCTCAAATTTGGCATTGAAAAATAAAATTGTATTAGATTCATTAATTGAAAATAAAAATGTATTCTAATATTTCAACTGTTGATCTTTTATATAAGGGTGCCTCGAGAAAAAAAAATTGGCTTAAGGTAAAGCGAAACAAAAAAGGTTGCCCGACACTGTCATATAAGGTAAATCATGTAAATTATGATATTTTGTTTATAATTAGGATTTACCTCATACCAAGTTGAACAAGCTATGATAGTAATACACAGACAATCTCATGCGAATTTGACTAATTTCTATTTTTTGTGATCCATGGACGAGTTTTGTGGAAAATTTTTTAAACCCATTTTCTATAGATGGAACGCTGAGAATTTTTTTCGAAACGGGTGCGAGATTAATTAGATTATTTTTAATTTTTGTCCAGAGGTCACAGTCATTTTATTAAAGTTTAATTTCAGATCGCAGGGGAAGTCAACATGATTTCTGAGTTCTATGGAGTTCATGGCACTATCTATTCACACTAAATATAAATTGAAAGCGAAAATTTAGTCATAGAAATGAAATTTTGCACGGGTATCACTCGGGATCTAATATGAAGTAAAGGGCTATCAGTAGTTAATGTAGAACCTAAAGACAGTGAAGCTTGTGTAACCATTAACGAAGTTCCTGAGGTAACAAATTCTAGTGTACGTAAACTTTTTACCATTATATAAATCAACTGTTTTTCAAGGACGGAACGTTGCATATTAAAACACTTAAATATATTCCGTACGAAATTGGCACAGAGATAGAAAATTTATTAGGGTAATTTTATTTAAAAAAATGATTATTTAGAATTTAATGTCAAAATCATCAATTGGTAGTTTATCACAAGGAGTTACAAATCTATTAATAGGACTAGCTGTTTTTTTTAGTGTTTCTCTCGACATGATTAAATCGCCATATTTTAGAACCAATGACAAAATGGTTGCTCCTTCGTTCATGCTTCGATTGGTCTTAGCTCACTAAGTTAATAAACCGAACAAGGGGAAATGCCGAAAGAATCGATAAGAGGACAGATCATTGTGAAATATATATATTTGTATATTCTTGACAGCGCCATATTAGGAAATATTAAAAAAAAAGTTATCAATATTTTTCTCAGTTTGATTACGTAGAGGAATTTGCATATTTAGAGCATTTTTTGTTCCTTCGACGGTGTTTGTACAAGCACCTGAAATATTATCCTTAAAATTTTCTGAATGGTTAACTGGCAAATGCCTATAACCCAAATCACCGAATCTAGAATAACTCCGCCACATGTCCGTATTTATTTTTTCACCCACCACATATTTTTGTATAATTGGAATTATAACCTCTGCCGATCGATTAACAACATGAACTACGAATATTTTTCGTTCAACCAAAACCCACACACCGTCAACTCGATGACCTCGGTTGTATTTCCTCTTTCCCAGTTTAGTTTCATCAATTTCTAAGACAACAATTGGCCCACCAATTGTAACATGTTCTTCTTCAATAGTGGAAGCCACTATTTGTCATTGGTTTTTCACAACCAGGACAATTAACTGATGCATAGAAAACATTTATTGACAATTAATATTGAACACACGATTCTTCTGTCGAAAATAATTTTAAAAATTGACGAACTGTAGGAAGGGGATTCATTAAATTTAATTAAATTGATTTAATATAAATGATTTAATATAATCTATTCCAATTAGGAAACCTCTGTCAAAATACTACAATTCAAAATTAATTTAATTATTGATTGCTCATATAATTTTATTCCTCGAAGACCTATACAGTTGTAACGAACCAGGACAAATAAGATAGTGCGTTTAGATAGATATTCAGTAGATTCTTTTTGTAAGTTAACCTTAGGCAAATAATAATATCCTGACGCAATAATAAATTATGAGAATTTCATAGTTAAAGTTGTGATATTTGTTAACGAATAGTTTAATTGTATATATGGATCCGCTCAAGACTCTAAGCAAGGAGTTAGTAAACTCGCGCAGGGAGAATGCGGAGCTTCACCGCGAGTTTTTCAAAAAATCGCTAAATGTCGAAACCAAGACTCCAGTGTAGTTAAAAAGACACTATAAGTCAGTTTTTTCAAAAAATTTTCTAAGTAGTTTTAAACATCGAAAATGTTTCAAACTTTTATTTTTTAAAACAAAAACCTCGTCTTTGTTGCTGAACAAAATTATAACAACAATATGCAATCTGCAGGGTCATGGTGTGACTTGCCGCCAAATGAGTAACTATTGACTTGATTGGCTATCTGCTGCTCAATTTTATGTCACCCGCTTGTTGATTGTGCACTAACGCATAAAATTAAGCATTACGTTAAATGAAAAGAACAATAGAGATATGAACTCGTTTAAAGTGCATTCTATGACGAAAAGAAAGTCAAATAATAGCTTAAGTTGAAAACGATAAAGGATAAGAACATAAATTGCTAAAATTGAGGCGAAGGTCCTGTGAAAGTGCTAAGATCGAAATAATAGAAGCGACAACGCAATGAAAATTATAATTACAAAGAATATTTTTTTATTGAAAACTTCATTTTAGTTTCATTAAGGAGTCTAGTGTGGTTTTTCAACATTTAGACGTTGTGTCACTAAAATCATCCAACAATAGAGACAGACATAGACTTGATATTATGAGAAATTTCGGATATTTGGATAAAACTTGAATTGTGGAATCGTACTTGAAAATTTAAAAAATTAGCATTCATTTGTTACAAGAGTTGTTTTGGGATTTCAATTTAAATCAAAGCCAATTACCACAAAAAGTAAATTTGAAATTGGATTTCAAGTTTAATAACGAATCTTTAAATGAAAAATAATTACAAATCACTGCAAATCGATCCTTGTTGATATAAATGTGGTGGTAATAAATTGATTTTTAATTAAAATCATTTTATTTGATTAGTTCTATTCGGGTAAATTGAATTGGAAAACAAATATTCGGATAAAATCCAATTTTTAGATCTCAACCAATCAAAAGCCACCTGATAATAATTACCCGATCCAAAATAGTTTTTATTCCAATTTTCTTCGATATGCGACAGAAATATAAATCCAGATTCGGCAAAATAAACATTTATAAATAAAATTATTATTAAGCAAAAATTCAATAAAATTAAATATTGATTATTTTTCAAAATTTAATTTATCAATTCATAATTTAATATTATTAAATTATTTCTTACTAATTATAGTAAAAGTGAATTTTTTAAGAAATTAAGTTGAATTAATTAAATTAAAATTTTGGTTAAATAAATTCAAAACATTCGCAATTGGTATTACTATCATTATTTCATGCTAACCTTGTGTTGATCTTTTTCATTATTATCGTTAATAATTTGACAATCGGCAAATATAAACTGGCCCGGTCTTAGATGTATTTTATCACCGATTACTAACAATGCAACCGGTAAATTAATTAACTGATTGTCACGAATGGTCCATTGCAAATTCACTGAATTTGCAAAAGGAATTTTCACAAATGGATAATTAGCAATGCTAGACCATCCTTCACAATTGGAATCCATAATATCTAAACACTTTTCTGTCATATTATAAATTTAGTCATTTGACTAACGTTGAATGTCATCTATTAGTAGTTGTAATTTCTTATTTATAGATGAATATCGGCTTTTCGTTCCGCGGGATATTATTGTAAAATTGATTATTATAATAAATAAAAAATTAAAAAATAGAGCTAATTTCCAAAAACAAACATATCTATTTATGAAAAATAAAGAGATTTACAATCATAATAAATAACATACCTGTCTATCAAAAATTTATAAAATAATTCCAAAACGAGAAACAAAGCTAGAATGTTTGCTATCAAGAAATATTTAAAAATTCCCGTTTTTAATGAGATTAAAAAGTAACACAAAATATTTCTTTCGGAATAATTTTTTTTTGAAAGTATTTTTAATTCATCATTTAGTATTGCCAACGCTGAATATGTAGATAAACCTTCAATCATTTTTTTTATATTTAATTATGACAGCATTTCAATAACATTTGAATCACGTATAGACTTTTATATTAAATTTTAATTATTAAAAGAACCGATGTTTTCAAAGACTTTTATCAACAATTAATTAAAATACATTTTTGATAAATAATTAGAAAAAAAATTGAAATTCATAAATAGCAAAATATAAGAAAAATTTTGCAATGACTAATTATATTATTTATCATTACAAATTGAATGCTATAGTTTGAATTGCAGGTTAAAATAGTTTTAGTTTGCTATTGTTGGGCCAGCACTGAGTTTTGTTTAAATGAATTGGAAATAGCAAACAAATATAACAGGAGAATTTAAAATCAGACCCATAAACATCAATTCAACAACTTGTTGGGCCAAGACACAAGTTTGTTTAAATGAATCGGTAATACACACGCAAATACAACATGCAGATTTAAAATCGGACCCATAAAACACCAACTAACCATGCTAAAATAAGAGAGAGAAAACAATAAAATATAAAATCTAGAAACATAAAAGTAAATTAAAACAATAACAAAGTGCAACAAGATCCGCAAAAAATAAACATAAAAATAACACGAGAACATAAAAATTTGACCGAAATTTGACAATTTACCGAAAAATGCGAAAATCCATAAAAATGGAACTAAAATTAAATAATTTGAATTGGAAACAATTTAATTAAAAAATAAAATTGTCAAATTAAATTGCAAAATTAATAAAATTAAGATTAGAATATATTAGAAAATCACAAGGTCAAATTTTGTTTTACTAAATCAAATTTAACACTCAAGGTTAGGGTCGTACAATAGGTATATATACCGATTCATTTTCACATAAAAAAAACTAGTCTTAACCCGTGTTAATCAGTTTGATTCAGTTTTGCAAATTTGAAGCAGATTTCTTTAACCAGAACTCAATATTTTCAATGTGAGTGAAGAAATGTTCGAAAACTTTCTCCACGTCGCGCCCAGACAACCTCATATGAGCTCTGTTTGAGGCGTCGGCGTGGGGAAAGGTTTGTATGTGCAATGTGTGGGGTTAGTGGTGTGGATGACCTTCACCCCAAACATACAAACTAGTTTTTGCTCCCGTCAATGGTTACCCGTTGCTAGGCAACGTTGGTACTGTAACCACTGGTCACAGGACGTCCAAAGGTGAGTTCCGATATCAGAACTGCTAAGGGTTAGTCCTATGTCGGGTTCAGCGGACTGCCGTTAGAAGGCCTATGTCCGTCTCCTATTTCAGGTCCCTTTACTACTTTCTATTTAATACCTTTCTTTGCTATATTTATTTACAAACAGTAACATAATAAACTAAACAACTTTTATTTAATATCAAACAAATCAAATTATCATCAGACATTGAGTTTATTATCTCATTTGGCCACTCCTTGGGCGCGTCTTCGCAACCACTCGGTTCGACCTGGTCGAGCGTGTGATCGGGGTTTCCTGTTAGTTGATTGGGCTTTTTCTTGGTCGCGATAGGCTAATTGTGCCGGAGCGAATACCAGAGGGTAAGTCACTGCACTTCCCTCCTGGCACGCCGACAAGGCGACCTCCAGTCCTTTGATTTGTGTTCGCTGCGCCTGGTTTAACACTCTTTCCTCTTTCCAGCCCTGTTGTGCGGCAGTGAGGCGCTGGTACAATGCTTTCATTTTTTCGGGTTCGGCCCAAGTGGCTTTCAGCTGTTGTATCTCTCGACTCTGTTGTAGGAGTTGTCGGTGTAGGTGCTGATTTTATCGCCTAAGTTCTTTCAACTCTTGATGTAATATTTTCGTGGCTTTCATTTCTAAAATTACAATATTTAAATGATAGGTCGTTTACAATATTTATTCAATACTATTGATCCTCTCTCTTAATCACTTTTACGATGTATTATCGGCTGTGTCTCATGCGTCTCATTTGGTTGGTGTTAACTCTCTGGTTGGTCAAAGTTTAATAACAAAAACGTTCTATATTTTCCTATCATTTATTATCTATAAAATATTTAGAAATTTGTTGCAAAAGGGCAGAAAATTTACATTCTTTAGTTACACTAATATCAAAGTAGCTAATTTATAAAACTAGAAATTGAATAACCCGTGAAGCATAAACATTTATTGTTATCAAAACTAAAACATATCAGTTCAGTTCATTTATGGTCATTGAAACGTTCGTTTCTTCGGTTGTTGTTATCGGAGTTCCACTGGGGATGCCTGCTCGCATACGTATGATCGCCTGTTTGACGAGATCCGAGTCGATTTCGAAGTGTTGACTGGATGAGTTTTTCCGGTATCACTAATTTGGTCGGTGCTGTCATCTGCATCAGCCTCGGGTCGTCTAACTCGAAGGACACTCCATATTCTGGCGGGGAATCCATCGGTGCTCGGGATAGCTCCACTTGCTATGTCCCTGTTCACTTGAGCTAGTCTTTGTCTGGCTAACACCGCTTTCCGGTGGTATTTTCGTTCTAGCTCTTCCATCTTCATGGCCGCGTATTTGGCTCGCTGGCGGGCTTCTCGCGCTGGATTGTAGCCCGGTTCGCCCTTAATCGCGATACTTGGTAATTCGATCTCCTCGGCTTGGTATTCTGATCTTCTAGGCCAACTGGAGTCTCCATAGGTGGATAACAGATATCCGTTATCCCACAGCACTTGGCGGTATCGAGCGGCGGAAGCGCTCGGAATCTGTAGAGTCACTCGGGAATTGTCACTCCAACTGCCAGAAGTGTCTCTACGATCTGAATAGGTAAATAGTTAATTGTGAACTTTTATCAATAGAATTATTCATGGACAAGAGTACTCCGCGTTATGAGGCTAAGACATGATAGCTACGGGGTTCTATGGGGTTGATTTATGTGAAAATTAATGAATGTAAAATCGTGAAAATTACCTCGCTGGCCTTCCCTATCTGTCAAGAAGGTGTCGCTACTAGAAAAGTGCACCTGGATAGCATATTTGGATTTTTCTACTACCTCAACGTTGGACGAATGTCTCTCATCTATAGCCAACTATTCGGGATTATAGGTTGTTCAACTAGCCGGTTGGTGACGGATAATTCTCTGGTTGATAGTCGTGAGCTGTACTATAAAGTGGTTTAGTTGGTATTTATCTCCGTTTAGTCATTTATCCTTATTATGGTGTTCGATTATTCTTGGCTACTTCGGATAATTAATCGCATTGTGGTGATCATCAGTTTATCTCGTCATAAGTTGGTTAATACTTTTTTCGCCTTGTTTGATTTATTATTATTATTTTGTTGCCATTTCGTTATTATCGATAGTTTAATCATATCATTTAACTTATTCAATCATCGAATCACCCTTTGATCAGGTAATCGTACCTTTACCCTTCAATCTAATTTGTCGATCATTTTGAACGGTTAACGGATCTATTAGTTACTTCTACTCTATCAATTTAGCCAGGTTCGATCCCTTTAACTATTTCCATGGTTTTGTGTTCATGAACTCGATCATTTTAATTTATCGGAGGATGATCTAATCATAGATTACTCGTAAAAAATTACTTTCCTGTTTTATTTAAATAGTTCGATTATTAATTTCATTACATCGTTAACCACGTCGCGATTACTTTGCTAAATTTATTCTTTTATATTTTGGTCGTAAAGTCAGTTAGGGTTCTCTCATTTTATTTAGATTAATTTTATTTACGTCGCATCGAGTTTAAGTTATGGATTCAATTACTTTAAATTAAATTAATTACCATTTAATTATTAAATTTATCTGCATCGCATCGGTTTCAAGTACCCACTACCCGAGCCTTAATTTTAATCCTAAGGTTCTTTTGTTCATATTAGATTTTACGAGTGCCCACTGGACTACTCGGTGTTATCATTTTAGCCGATGTGTAATTAAATATTTTAGGTCGATTTTACGGGAGATGGGTGAAAGAGAGCCAGCCAAAAGACTAGTTCTCAATCTTCCCACCGCCCCTATAATGGGTAGAATATTTACGTTTGAGGTCCGTCGTTACGCACGACAGAGCTCTCACGGGCACACACTATAGGCGGAGAAACCGCACTTACACAGTGTGACTAGTTGTGTTATGATTTTACTTTCTTGTGTGATGTGTGGCTGTGGGCCAGAAAAATTTCGACTCATAAAGTTGAAGATTCGTTTTTTCATAATACATATATTTGTTGAAACAATTTCATCATAGTTCGTTCATAGTTCATACATATCAACCTACGACAAGAGGTTCCCATACATACGATCAAGTAGAGCTTACATTAAGTTACTTGATTCCGCAGTATGAAAACAGTTATCGAGAGTTGCTCCTTTGAATTGCTCTGACAAGAAGTAATTTATTCACTGAGTGAAAAAGTGATTCTGGTTATAAAACCGGTTAAAATATGGTTAAAACTTTGTGAAAATGGATTGGTATTTATACCTGTTCTGTGACCCTAACCTTGCGTGTTATTTTTTATGCGTTAAAACAAAATTTGAAGTTGCAATTATGTGTCTAATTTATTTCTAATTTTTTATTATTTTTTGATTTGTTTGACAATTTAATCATTTATTTTTAATTTCAATCATTTCTGATTAAAATTATTTTATTTTTGTTCGCTTTATTCATGAACTCTTTTAATTTTTCGTAAATTGTCACTTTTTCGGTCAAATCTTTTGTTATCGTGTTATTTCTATGTCAATTTGTGCATATCTTGGTGCGTTTGTTAATATTTTAATTTAATTTTATGTTTTCTATTTTATATGTTAAATTCTGTGTTTTTCTCGCATTTTAGTAGTTTATTAGATGTTTAAGGGTCCAATTTTGAAATGTGCGTGTTATGTTTGCGTGCTGTTTCCAATCCATTTAAACAAAAGCTTGTACTGGCCCAACAAATGTATAGATGTATAGAACCATGTATGCCAATTATGAAAGTGTATTTATGCCAGTTATATTTCAATAAATGCTTGATTCAGAAAAACTCATGTCGAAATTTTTTTCGGCCCACAGCCGACACATTACCTCCAAGTCAATAAAATCTACACACACCAACCAAACTGTGTAAGTGCGGTGTAAGTCCGTCAATAGTTTGTGCCCTTGAAGGCTATGGCGTGAGAACGCAGTAGCTGGAACGTCAATATTGTCCGTTATAGGGGAAATTGGGAAGTGATGAGGTAGTCTTTTGGCTACCCCTCCGCATTCCATTTCCTGAAAATTCGACCTAAAATCTTAAATGACAATCGGCTCAAAATCACCACACCGAGTAGTCCAGTGGACACTCGTAACGTTCTAATATCAACATAGTTAGCCTTAAGATCAAATAAAAGGGAACGACTGGAAGGGGCGTCGTAAATTATTGCTATAGTCTCAATTTTAATCAAATAATAAAAATATGGTAAAGAAAAGATCATAAAAAGCATTGCTATAGTCTCAATTTTAATCAAATAATAAAAATATGGTAAAGTAAAGATCATAAAAGTATTGCTATAGTCTCAATTTTATGGTAAAGTAAAGATCACAAAAAGTATTGCTATAGTCTCAATTTTAATCAAATTGTTGGGCCAGCACACAAATAGCCTTGCGAATTGTTTAAATGCATCAGTAATACAGCACGAAAACCCAGCACCAAGATAACTTAAAATACAATATACAACACCAACTAAACATTTTAAAATCTGAGAGAATATAAATAAATATAAAATTAAAAACATAAAAGTAAAATAAAATAAATACAAAATGCATCAAGAACCTCACAAAATTTACATTAAAAATAACATAATAACAAGAAAATTCGACCGTAAAATGGCCATTTATATAAAATTAAAAATTAATGAATTAAATGAATAAAAAATAAAATATTTTTGGATGAATAAATTTAATTAAAAATGTTAAAAAATAAATTACCAATTTAAATTAAGAAATAAATAAAAATTTAATTTAGATAGCACAAATAATTTCAAGGTCGAATTTTGTTTAATCGCAATAAAATTAACACGCAAGGTTAAGGCCAAATAGTAGGTATATATACTGATGTGTTTTCACAAATTTTCAGCACAAAATTGACAACAAAATTTTAACTAAGTTACAGGCTGTATGCAGAGAGAAAAATTTCATTTTACTGTTAGCTATATCTGGTCAAATTGATTTTAAATTACTGTTGGTGGGTTACAGGGTTTCATTATTTGCTTATCCTTCTAGTTGCCCTCGTAACGCCATACAAAATGATACTAACCGCCACTTGGCACCCGTTGCTAGGCAACGTTGGTAATGTGTTCAAGTGGTGGATTGCCCGCAAAAATTGAGTACCATGTGCTAGTACTGTAGTTGCTCGGACAACCCTCGGGTTCACGAGCTGTCGATAGAAGACCTGTGCTCGCTTTTGATTCTTAGGTCCCATTATTCTCCTATCTCCTTCAAATGTTAACCTATACTCTCATATCATTCATTGTTATGTCTATTCTCATAGTCCTTCTTCTTGTTGCCCATGTCGAAGATTATTCTTTGATCTGTACACCCTTTGTTATGTGAAATACACCCACATTATATCTTTCACCCTTATCCCTATTATAACTACAATGTTTCCCATTAATATTACCAGCATTATTATTGTTGCTACTATATATATTACCTTTCTTAATTGTCACTACTAATACCTTTATTATTATTTTTATAGCTATAACTACCATTATATTTATTGTTATTGTTACTATGATCATTACTATTATTGTTATTGTTATCATAATTATTATCAATCATTACTACAAATACCATGATTATTATTATTATTACCATTATTATTATTATTATTATCATTATCATTATTATTATTATCAATATTATTATTATTATAATTACCATTACCCTTATCATTATCGTTATATTTATTAAGATTTTGTAGGGATCCTTCCTTATTCCTCAGCGTTAAATTTTTTATTGATATACAACATTAGCCGTAGTCCATCTATATTTTTCGGTTTTCGATAAAGTATTTTTGTAAATTCGAAAATTTTAGCAGCGTTCCGCCCTTATTTTACGGTTCATCCCTATTCTACAGTTTTCGACAAAGTATTTTCATTTACTCGGAAAATTTGAGCAGCGTTCCGCCCTTATTTTACGCATTCCATTTTTACGTTACTATTTTTGTTAAGTATTTGAATTAGTTAGGAAAATTTGAGCAGCGTCCCGCCCATATTTTCCGCTTCAACTCAAATTAATCTATTTAATTCTTATTTAAAACCATTATTTTCATGATTTTGGTCGTTCGGATTAATCTTTTTCCGATGGCTATCCATTTTAACTGTTGCAACGATTTCGCAATTTTCCCCGCTACCCATTCCCTCTTTTTGTCCTTAAGATCTATTTATGTTCATTTCATAGTTAATGAGTGCCCACTGGACTACTCGGTGTTAGAGATTTTGAGCCGATTGTTGTTAAAAATTTATGTAAATTTTACAGAAAACGGATGGTGAAGGAGCAGCTAATAAACTACTCATTTACCCTCCAATTTCCCCTATGTACGGATAATATTGGCGTTCCAACTCCTGCGTTCCGCACGCTGAGTCTTCACGGGTACATATCATTGGCGATTTTCCACGCTCTTACACGAATCTGTACTATGTAGATTTTATTTACTTGCGTTATGTGTTGGCTGTGGGCCGGAAAAGGAATAACAAATAATATTTTACCATAGCATTTGGAATAAAAGCTTCGATGCACTAAGGCTGTAGATATAAAATATTTATTCAGCATATTACATCGGCTACATACATTTGAAATTCATTGTATCCATTCCATAAAATTTACTTCAAAAATCCCATAAATTTAATTCGATAAATCATCTATAAATTCAATTGGAAAAACAAAATTATCCATAAAATTAATCTGAAAAATCATCCATAAATTCAATTGAGAAATTACCCATAAATTTGATTCAAAAAATCATCCATAAATTCAATTGGAAAAACAAAATTATCCATAAACAAAATCATCCATCAATTCGATCTGAAAAGTCATATATAAATTCAATTGAAAAATTACCCATCAATTCTCTTCGAAAAAATCAACTAATAAATATTGCACCAGTTGAGAGTGATCGTGTTCAGGCAAAACACTTACCCGTGTTAATTGCCTGAATGCACGGCTCTCAACCAGCTACACAACCAGCTACACAGTTCTATAATGAAATTTTTTTCTCCGAAAAATAAGACTGAAAATTTGTGAAAACACATCAGTATTTATACCTATTTTTCTCGCATGTGAAATTTGATGCAGTAAAACAAAATTCGACCTTGTTATTTTCTAGTAAATTCTATTCGTTAATTTTATTATTTTTTGATTTATTTTTATAATTTTTATTTAAGATTTTTATTGAATTATTACTAATTCAAATTTTCGATTTAAATTTCATTTTAATGAACTTTTATTAATTTTTTCAATTTCGTCGAATTTGTTGTGTTTTCTTGTTATATTTGTGTAGGTATCGTGCGAATCTTGGTGCATTTTGTTATTATTTTAATTTTATTTTTATGTTTTTGATTTTATATTTATTTGTATTCTCTCAGATTTTAAAGTGTTTAATTGGTGTTGTATATTGTATTTTAAGTTATCTTGGTGCTGGGTTTTCGTGCTGTATTACTGATGCATTTAAACAATTCTCAAGGCTATTGGTGTGCTGGCCCAACATAAAACACTCCGGGGCCCGTAAAATTGCGACCCGCAATTTCTTAAAGATCTAAGCTATGAACTATGCAGAGTTTACATTTTCCATTCAATTGGGTCTACGAGCTACATGGTCGTGACCTTAAAACCCACATGCATAAAAATAATCATACAGTATACATCAATATACGGTTTACAAGATGAAGTGAAAGAGGACATACAGTCCGGTCATGATCACACATAAAGAATAGTTGATAGTCTAAGAATCATTAGTTCATTGTTAATCATGAGTTCAATATTCAGTCACTTGGGTATTCGTCTCGCTGATGCCTTGAGTTTCTTGGTTTCTGATTGATTACTTTCTTCAGCAGGTTCTGATATTTTGACGATTCGATATCTGTTGTGCGATTTGACTTTGAGATTTTGTTTGGTTTGGGGAATTGACTTCATTAGATGCCGATTGTTTGGAAGATTGGCAGGCTTAGTGAATCTCAGATAAGAAGAATAGATAGAATGTTTAGTTCAAGACTCCTTTTTTGCTGGTTTATTTAGGGTTTTGAGTTGTAAATTGACATTCTAACTTTCGTTTGTTGATTTTTTCTTTGCATCTTGAACTGGGTGGCGTTCAATTGGATTCTGTGGATAGCTGACCCTTTATCATATTATCTAGTCTCGATTTATTTTATGATAATTGATCGGTTCGGGATTATTCATGATTCTTTGAGGTTGGTCTGGGTTTCTTCTTTTCAGTTATCCATTTTGGCTGTTTGTTCTCGATTTTCGGTTCTTTTTGTTATTTTGTGGGGTTTCTAAAGATCATCCATGATTATTTTAATATCGTTTCCTTGATGGGTGTTTCCTTTTTCTATTGACTTTCGATTTGATTTTCTAGAGTTCTGAGGGTTTGCACGATCTGTTTTTCTTGTGTTAATCCTTTGACCATTGGGTATAATAAGAATTGATCCGTCCGTAATTGGTATCCTTTGGGTTTCTCATATATCGGCATATTTGTTACAGTTAATTTTTGCATCGATTGATTGATTGTGGGGTTTTTCGACATCTTTCTAAGGGATGCTAGGTTGTATATATGGGTTTATTACTGATATCTTCCTTCTCGTCGCCAATATCATGCTGCTTTCGCTTTCCTTGTTTTTATAACAATTTTCAGGTCCTTTAATGGGGCTTGTTATTATTTTCTCTTGATTTTGGGTAGTTGTTTGACTTTCTGTTTCTCTCCTTTCTTTATCTCTGTTGCTTTTGTTACCGTATCTGGTTTCTCGTTTCTGTGATTTGTATTAACTTTATTTTTGCATCGCTTATCTTCTTGGTTTGCCTTTACTACCATTTGCAAGATCCTTTCAATATTCCATTTTGATTGGCTGCACTTTGTAGTTCAGCCTCATCATCTTTCGTCTTGTCGTTTGTTGGCATTACCCTTTGCCTTCTCTCTTTACTGATTCGATTTATCTTTCTTGTAATCTGGTTTTCGATTTTGAGTTGGTTTTGATTTGTTCTCTAATCCTTTCCTTATTCATATCCGCTGTTGCACGTCAGTCTTGCTTGGAATTACGATTCCGTGATATTCATTTTGTCTCGTTTGGCTGCATCTAGTTTCATTTGCAGTTGGTTGTTTTTCTTACTTTATTCCCCGAATTGATTTTATAGTCTCTTCCACCCATTTTTGTATTCATTTAGGTTTGTATATTGAGCTTTACTGGTTCTAATTCTTTGTCTTTGTCGTTTTTCCTTTTAACTCAATCACCACAAATTTCGTTTCTCAGTTAGCTGTCCTTTGTTGTTATTCGCCAGTTTCTCATCACTTGATTCAGTTTTTCATCAAATTATTCTCCCTCGTCTTTTTCGTTAACTGACTTGATATTTCATCTATTTCTTCGATGCTTTCGTTTCGTGTTGATACTTCCTTTACTGTTTTGCTGCTTTATCTTGCTCCGATCGTGACTTTGTTTTTGTTGTTCCTGATTTTCGTCTCTCATCTGATTGTTCTGGATTCTCTCCAAGTTTACTCTTGTCTCTGATTTCCTTGATGGCTTCGGTACCTCTTAATCGGTTTATTTCAATTTCTGATCCTGATCTGATTCTTGTTTTACACTCATCTATCTAACTAAGCTTTACTGCTTGATATTTGATTGGCTTCCATTTGATTTGTTTCTCCATTTTAACGTAATATCACATCACATGTCTTTCTCATTCCGCTATATTCTTTATCCCATCGTCTGATTTCTAATTTGTTTTCGCTCTTTGACTATAATATTTATATACTACTTTTATATATTATCGGATATTATTATATTCATTCCATATAATATTTATACACTACTTTTATACATTACTATATAAACATATCTATTATATAAATTATATGCACATTTCTAACTGTTTATTACTTTATCTCCACAGGGTCTTTACGCAAGGTGCGTATCCCTCCGCATCTCTCATCGATTACTGGAAATATATCGATCTCACTTAGCTATTGGGTATTGGTTCATATTTTGACTTGCTTTGTTCTCTCGATTTTGAATTTTCTGTGAGTCCATCATTTGTTTCCAACAGATTTTGTCTGTGTTTTCTTCATCATTTGATCTTTTCTGATCGTCTTTTATTACTCTCTCGGTTTTCTCCCTCTTTGTTATCTTCTAGGCTCTCTTTTATTGTCTATGAATTTTATTTCTCCTTTCTTTAACAGGGCTTTTATCGTCCTTGGTAATGCATACCCGGAATTTATTGCTCTTTTTTGTAATATATTTTCAATGCTTTCGAATTTGTTTACGTCTATAATTTCGTTATCAGATTTTCTTTTTCTCCACTTGATCAATTTTGCTGCTGCTTCATCGTATCCTCTCCCGATTGCTCCAAGAATTGGGTTTAAATTTTTCCAATTACTTCGATGTCTTCTTTAATTCCATTTATCGTAACTAAATCTATTGCTCTTGCTTCTCGCGACATCATAACGTAATTTAACATCGTTTTTCCTTTATTGCCATTCTCATTTAGAGTTGATCCTGTTTTTAATAACTCCCTCAGAATTTTCGTTGGCGTATCTCTTGACACTGCAATCATCATGGGTGTTTGTCCTTTCTCATTTCTCGATAACTTCCATCGTTCGTTCCTCGTTTGTGGTGTATTACCCGCTATGTCGATTATTGTGAATAATATTGGAATTCTTTTCTTTAAGATGCTGATTTCTGCTGTTGATTTTTAGCCTTTTGCGTAGTTCGTGATCATCTTTGTTACTCCTTCTAATATCTCGGTGATATTCTTGTTTCTAGTCCATTTCGGCATTATTTCCTTAGTTATTTTGATGATTGCTTCCATCTGTTTCCGGTAATTCATTTTATCATTGTAGATTTCGTTATATTCTCGTTCCTGTTTCGCCTGATTACTATAATATTTTGATTTTTGTCTCTTGGCTGTTTGTGGCTCCGTTAATTTGTTTTGTCACGTCTAATAGGTTTTTCTGCCTTCCAGTTGTCATGTCTTTTCCTGGTTCTTAACTTGATTCGACGCTTGTATCATTCGCTGGCTTTATTCTGGTGTTGGTATTGGTCTCATCTGGTTTCCTATTGCTTCCTCTCATTAGTCCCACTGCTCCGGATGGGTTCTGAGTCTGTTTATTTGGACAATTCCAGGTCATATGTCCCCATTTTAGACAGTTAAAACATTTTCTGCGTCTTTTGTTACAAAATCTATTTACGTGTCCTCTCTTCGCGAATAGTTGGCTTATTTGATGTCGATAGTAGTCGTTCTCTGTGTGTCCGGATTTTGACATGTTTTACAATATTCTCTGATATTTACTTCGTTAGCTTTCGTATCGATTGTCCATGTACTTTCTTCGTTCGTTGTGGTTTTCCTAGTTTTGTTGAGTAAATCAATACCATATTGTAGTTTTCCTTTCCACATGGGTTGAGTTCGTCAATTACATCTCAATTTTCAATTCACTGACTGTTTTTGAGCTGTCTTGCATATTCAGATTTCTCGTTTGTTGTCGTTGGATTCTCTTTTCGATTAGTTCTCCTTCTGAAATTTTATTAACCATTAAAATATTTATTACCTCTTGTTTGATTGACGTCTCTCCGATTCCTGTATTGTCTCCTGTTGTTTGTATAAATTTTTCTCCAATATTTTACTTTCTACGTTTATTTCAAGTTCCTCTTTCTTCACCTTTTCATTATCTTGTAACATTTTCACTTTCCTTATCGGTTCTCTTTTTGATTTTTGTAGTAGTACCCTCGTATTTCGATATTTTCGATATCTTTTATCGCTGTTTTTTTTTCTGCTTTTTCGTCGTCTATCGTTCGGTGAACTCTTGAATTATCTTTATTTTTTCTTCGCTGCTCGATTCTTGCTCTGATTTTATTTTGACCTCTTGAGTTTCGTCTTTCTTAATTACTTTATTTTCTTTGTCGATATTTTCGTTATTTATTGTTATATCCTCCTCGCTGTTGACGACACACTGCTCCGCAGTGTGGATTTCTTTTGTATTGACTATTTTCGACATATTGCTTCTACTTGATATTTGATTTCTTTTCATCCGTCTTTGTCGAATTTCTTGGATTTTCTCTCCCTGTAATCTCTTTCATTCAATTTGTTGCTGTTCTGGATATTTTCTGGTCCATTGAAATCGAACATCATTCATGTTTCTCCTCGAATTACTTCGTTGTCTTTGATTGTTTGCGGATATTCGTTGAATCATACTTTGACTATAATTTTCGTTTTTGGTTGTCCCGATTTTCTCTCTATTGGACAATTTTCAGCTAAATGCCCGTTTAGGTTGCAGTTATAACAGGTTGTAATCTCGAATCTTGTTGTTGTACTCATTATCGCCCTATCTCTTGAATGTCTGACCCCTTGTGTTGGGTTATTTTATGGACTCTTCTTGAATTGGTTTGGTTTTTGTTGACCTTGAATTCTTCTCATTCGACAATTCTTTGACATATGACTGCTTTGATTGCAATTAAAACAGATTATCATTTCTTCTCCTTCTGTGCGAACTCTTCTATCATATCCTTGGCAATTTTTTAGTTGATAACCTCGGTCAGTTCGGCATCCTTCTTTTGAACAGATAGTACATACTGGATTGTAACTCGCGTTGTTAATCCTGAAATAATTATTATAATTTATAAATTTACCTCTACTGTCTTGAATCCTCTTAACTGACATATCGTAAATTCGTGATGGTTTTTCAATATATTGATTTGTTTGCGGGTAAATATCTTTCGTTTGTCTCGTTATTTCCATCATTACTTTCATTGGTTCTGATACTTGATCTGTTAACTCGGTTTGCTTATTTTCTCTTTCGACTCTTTCTTCCATTGTGGTTAATATTTTCTCTTCCAGTACGATTTCCGTTTGCCATGTTTCAGCTATTTTTGTTCCAACTGTTTTTATTTCCGAATTTCCAGTTTCCTTTTTTGTCATTTAAATCTTCTTCGTTGCATTTTCTTTTTTGAATGCATCTCCTGTACATTCCTCTTTAAACTTGAAGATATTGGTTCTCGGCCCCTCATTTCCGGTTCATCGCGTACGATTTTGTAAATTGTTGATTCTCTCAAAAATATTTCTGTTTTATCCGTGTTTTTACTTGGCAACTCCTGGTTCATTTCCTCTCGGAGTTTTTCCATCTCTTTACTCGTACTTGTTTTCAACTGAATTGGAATTCCTAGCTCGCGTGATTTCACGTTGTTTCCTTTATCGGTTAGCTTTTCCGTTAATTTATCATATTTTTCGGCTTCTGTTTCCAAACTTTCTAATCTTGTTGTAATCATTGGTTCTGCTATCGCTACTGTATTAAGTTTTCTATCCGTTGCCGCTTTTCACTCTCTTTGAATTTCAATAACATGGTCTATTTCTTTATCCTTGTTCTCCGTTTGTTTTGGTATATTTTCTGTTTCTCTACACAATGGTTTCCTTGATTCCGGTTTCTCGTAACTCGTTTTCTTGATTCTATCTCTAGTTTATCGGCTCTATTATTCGTCGTTTACTTGATCTCTTTATTCTTTTGGTTTACTCGATCTCTTTATTCTTTGTCAATTATCTAAACATAAATAACACTTCTAGTATATAAATTTCCGCATTAATTTATCGTACTACTCTCACTGCTTTTCCTTAATTCTTTTCTCTACGTCAACTTCTTATCTTTTTAATTCTTGTTTTTCATTTTAATTTTATTTTAAATTATCTATAGCTCGTATCAATTATCTATTTGTTTCGTCTAAATTATCCTTATAGTCGCATCAATTATCTATCCGGTCGTATCAATTAACTATTTTAATCCAATAAATCATCACCATCATATCAATAATCGTCTCGTTTACTATTCTCCTTTATCTCTATCATTGGTCCAAAAACGTTCCTTAATCTCTATGCGCTATAGGCCTTTTTACTTAACTCTTCTCGTCTTTTTCCTTAAACTTTAACCACTGTTGCTCTATGGGCCTTTTTATTTAAATTCTCTTGTCTTTTTCCGTAAACTTTATTCGCTGTAATAATTTTTCTTTCGCTTCATCTCCCTTCATTTTTAAGTCTATTTTGAATTATCTATATCTCGTAACAATTATCTATCGACCTCGTATCAATTATCTATATAGTCTTATCAATTATCTATGTGGTCGCATTAATTATCTATATTACAATAATAAAATCATTATACTCATACTCTCATTCAATCTGTAAATCATTTTTCCTAGGTCTCATTGATTAAAGATCGTTTACTTAATCCTCAGTCGCTGGCGCTCTATGCCCTCTAGAATTTCCGTTGGCTCTTCGGCCTTCGGCTTTAACTCTTTTACTGGTCATCTGTGACCTTAACATCTATTCGTACTCATATTTCCTCTTTACTCATATCTCTTTTCATTATAATCATATCATTCTTATTATTTCTCATCTAATCATAATCATATCTCATCCGGCACTCTATGGCCTCTAATATCTAATCATAATCATATCTTATCCGGCACTCTATGGCCTTTAATATCTAATCATAATCATATCTTATCCGGCACTCTATGGCCTCTAATATCTAATCATAATCATATCTCATCTGGCACTCTATGGCCTCTAATATCTAATCATAATCATATCTCCTCTGGCACTCTATGGCCTCTAATATCTAATCATAATCATCCGGCACTCTATGGCCTCTAGTATCTGATCATAATCATCCGGCACTCTATGGCCTCTAATATCATATCATAATCATCCGGCACTCTATGGCCTCTAATATCTAATCATAATCATCCGGCACTCTATGGCCTCTAGTATCTGATCATAATCATCCGGCACTCTATGGCCTCTAATATCTAATCATAATCATCCGGCACTCTATGGCCTCTAGTATCTGATCATAATCATATTCTGTCAATTTCATCTTTACTCATATTCGTATTCGTCTTATTCATATTATCTCTCATTGTTTCACCGGACTTGAGCTCATCAGTGACTTTTGGGTATGTTTGAGGCCTCACACTGACTCTCAAGCCATGGCGTCTTTTGGCCGCGCATTCTTCCGGTTACGCTTTACTCACCGCCATTCGGATATTTGGTACTCGGTGTGGGATCCGGGTTATTGTACCAAACTCCTCGCTGGGCAATAAAAAAACATTCCCTCGGTACTCGGTGTGGGATCCGGGTTGTGTACCTCGGAGAATATAAAAGTATGGAAATGCCTAGACGTTCAATCAAGTTCCAAAAGCGGTTTACTTGATTTCCCGAATAGTGAAAAGAAAAGGAAGCGATTAAAAGTGGGAGCGGAAAATAAACTATCAAATCTCTGCCCGCTCCTTCCATCAGATTTCTCGGCTCCATTCAGCCGCTCTCATCTGGCTTTAGTAGGACATTTTGAGTATGAACCATTTACCGGTTAGTTCACATCTCACCTACCGTTTGGCCCCGATACTCGGTGTGGGATCCGGGTTGTTGTATCGAGTTCCTCCCAGCGGAAAAAAGAATCGTTCGATACTCGGTGTGTGATCCGGGTTTTTGTATCGAACGGCTCAGCGCCATCAGTCCCTTGGCTGATAACAACCTGAGCACGACAGTCCGTAGCTGTCCTCTGGTGCCTCACCACCAGCTAGGGAAAAAAAGAATATCTCTAGGTACCTTTAACGTCTAAATCATGCGCATTTTTCAATTTTTATTTTTATTTTCGGTTTCCCCTTCACTTTCCCAATTCAAAAATTGTAGTAATCGCGTTGGTTTGTTCCCCAGAGAGGTGATCAATCTCTCGCCAGAAACTCCCCAACATTTGCGACGGTACCTACTACCTTCCTCTCCTCGGGTTGATCAGGGTTCTCCATCGGAATAAGCGTACTATCGTTATGATAGCTCGGTTTTAAATCTTACTTTCCAGTATTATTTCCATATAATATAATATAAATAACATTACAAAATACACTAACAAAATGATGCATCGAACCTTTTACCGTACCTTATGTGTGATTTTTTAGCTTTCAATGTTTAAGTTGTGTTTTACTTGTCCACTCAGAATTTATTTAACGGCTTTCATGAAGTTTTCGGCTTTTTCCGTATGTTTTACACCTTTCGGTTGCTATTGTTGTCTCATTTATTATTATTATTAATCTCAACTCATCGTACTCGTTTTCAATCATCGTTTTCCTCTGGTTGCTAACTATTATTCTCGTAATTCATTATTATCTCTAATCCTTTATTTTCAATTATAACTAGCATCATCATTTTATTCATCTACGCTCATTTCTTATAATTCATTTCATTTATACCTGAACATTTCCTTTTATCTACGCCTAAGTTTCTCCATCATCTGGATTATCTTTTCGTCAATTTCTCTAACTTAATCGATTATCTGTTCTCGTTTTGTATCTAATTTGGCTCTACTTGGCCTCATGTCTTTTGTAATACTTACAATCAATTGTTCGTTACTTCCGCTAATATTTCTCATCTCATAGGAGTAGGGGTTCGAAATCGTTGCAACCTTTTCCGTTAATATTTTGATCCTTAATTTAATTACTTTCAATTAATCGTTTATTACGTTTAGAATTATTTTGACTGACTTGGTGATCACGTCTTATTTCAAACAATTTTAATCCAGTAATTTCTAGTTTTGCAATTTTTTTTTACGAACTCTTAGACGACCCGCATTTTTGTGGTTTCCCCCTATTTCTAATCACTTTAATCCTCATGATTTCCACCTTTTCCCTGTTTTTATTATTTTAATTTTTATTTATTTATCTATTTTTTATATTTTTATTACTACTTCTACGGTTTTTTGGATGATATTTACACGATGATTCCATTGATTTATACAACCCACCCATAATTTTATTTTTATTTATAGTTTCCTGTTTCTTTGATTCCTACTCTACAAATATTGATAATTTTATCCCCACTTTCCTGTTGAATCGTTTCATTTTTGACATTTTTGTGTATCTAATATTTTAACTTATTTACATTTATTGATATTTTCCTCTCTTATTACAATACTCGTCATTTATGAGTTTTCTAAACTGTTGTTTTGTTTCATCATATTGTTGGGGTTCTCGGTGACTTCGAATAGAAATTATTGTTGATCTGACTCCAAACGTGCTTTAAACACCAGTAACGAACTCCAAACTATATAAACTTTATTGATTAAAACACTTTGTCTCCACTGATTTACAAAAATATTTACAATTCACTTTCAAAATTTTTAATTTCTTCGCAATTTTCCGAATTCTAGAGTGTTCGAAGGTTTTGACCCATTGTAACTTTTTATCAAAAGTTCACATGATGATCGTTCTATGGTAATTTTTGATCGTCTTATTATTCTACACAATATATCAAAATTAAAATTTTTTGACAAAGTTGTGACCCTTTATAACTTTTTATCTAAAGCTCTGATGACTAAAGTTCTATTGGCAATTTTGCTTGTTTCGTCGATCTCTACAACATATCAAAAATTAAAAATTTTGACCAAGGTTTTGACCCTTTATAACTTTTGACCCAGAAGTCAGACTGCCATACTTCTATAGTAAATATTGCTCAGCTTCTCACGCTCTACAACATATCAAAAATTAAAAATTTTGACCAAGGTTTTGACCCTTTATAACTTTTGACCCAGAAGTCAGACTGCCATACTTCTATAGTAAATATTGCTCAGCTTCTCACGCTCTACAACATATCAAAAATTAAAAATTTTGACCAAGGTTTTGACCCTTTATAACTTTTGACCCAGAAGTCAGACTGCCATACTTCTATAGTAAATATTGCTCAGCTTCTCAAGCTCTACAACATATCAAAAATTAAAATTTTTGAAGGTTTGACCCTTAATAACTTTTTATCCAAAGGTCGGAAGATCCTAATTTTATCGCCACTTTTGCCCTTTCGTCGTCCTGTACAACATATTAAAAATAATTTTTTTGACCAAAGTTTGACCCTTTTTAGCTTCGAACCTTTAGAAGATATAACCATGGTTCTATTGGCAATTTTATTAAGCTCATTCTTCTCTACAACATATCAAAAGTTATATTTTTGGTCAAGGTTTGACCCTTTTTAGCTTCGGACCCTTAGAAGATATGACCATGGTTCTATTGGCAATTTTATTAAGCTCATTCTTCTCTACAACATATCAAAAATTATATTTTTGGTCAAGGTTTGACCCTTTTTAGCTTCGGACCCTTAGAAGATATGACCATGGTTCTATTGGCAATTTTATTAAGCTCATTCTTCTCTACAACATATCAAAAATTATATTTTTGGTCAAGGTTTGACCCTTTTTTGCTTCGGACCCTTAGAAGATATGACCATGGTTCTATTGGCAATTTTATTAAGCTCATTCTTCTCTACAACATATCAAAAATTATATTTTTGGTCAAGGTTTGACCCTTTTTAGCTTCGGACCCTTAGAAGATATGACCATGGTTCTATTGGCAATTTTATTAAGCTCATTCTTCTCTACAACATATCAAAAATTATATTTTTGGTCAAGGTTTGACCCTTTACACCTTTGAAGTTCGATAAGATACGACTATAGTTCCATTGACAATAATACTCAACTCACCGTCCTGTACAACATATCAAAAATAAAATTTTTGGCCAAGGTTTGACCCTTTGTAACTTCGAACCTTCTGAAAATACAACCATAGTTCAATTGGCATTTTTACTCAGCTCATCGTTCTCTACATAATATCATCGAACTGTTTTCTCATCGTCAATAAGTCGATCGTTTTCCTTCGTTTGTTATTAAGTTCCATTCTTTAGTTCATCCTCTCTCCGTGGTCCGACAAAATGTCGTTCCAACATTTCTGTTTAATAATTAAACATTTGCTTTTATTTCCTTGGGTTCTTTGCAAAAACAATCATGGTTATCCCGGCTGAGCCCCCAAATTTGTACTTGGTGGGCTAGTCGTCTAATGTTTACTCTCTTGATTTGTAGTCAGGTCGTTCGTTTTTCATCGATCTTTACAATTTCTCATCAATCTTTACAATCGATCTTTACAATATTTGAACTCTATATTTCATCTCTCCGGGGTTCGGCAAAATGTCGTCCCGACATTTTCTTTTAAAAAGATAGTTATGCTTTATGTCCCCTGCCGTTTGTTGTGTACGAAAATCATTCTATCCCGGCTGAGTCCCCAAATTTGTACTTGGTGGGCTAGTCGTATGTTATTTATTCTCTTGATTTGTAGTCAGGTTGATCGCTTTTCATCGATCTTTCAATTTTCTCATCGATCTTTACAATTGATTTTACAATCTTTAAACTCTATATTCCATCTCTCTGGGGTTTGGCAAAAATGTCGTCCCGACATTTTCTATTAAAAAGATAGTTATGCTTTATGTCCCCTCGTTTGTTGTGCAAGAAAATCATGTAATCGCGGCTGAGCCCCCAAATTTGTATGGTGGGTTACAGGGTTTCATTATTTGCTTATCCTTCTAGTTGCCCTCGTAACGCCATACAAAATGATACTAACCGCCACTTGGCACCCGTTGCTAGGCAACGTTGGTAATGTGTTCAAGTGGTGGATTGCCCGCAAAAATTGAGTACCATGTGCTAGTACTGTAGTTGCTCGGACAACCCTCGGGTTCACGAGCTGTCGATAGAAGACCTGTGCTCGCTTTTGATTCTTAGGTCCCATTATTCTCCTATCTCCTTCAAATGTTAACCTATACTCTCATATCATTCATTGTTATGTCTATTCTCATAGTCCTTCTTCTTGTTGCCCATGTCGAAGATTATTCTTTGATCTGTACACCCTTTGTTATGTGAAATACACCCACATTATATCTTTCACCCTTATCCCTATTATAACTACAATGTTTCCCATTAATATTACCAGCATTATTATTGTTGCTACTATATATATTACCTTTCTTAATTGTCACTACTAATACCTTTATTATTATTTTATAGCTATAACTACCATTATATTTATTGTTATTGTTACTATGATCATTACTATTATTGTTATTGTTATCATAATTATTATCAATCATTACTACAAATACCATGATTATTATTATTATTACCATTATTATTATTATTATTATCATTATCATTATTATTATTATCAATATTATTATTATTATAATTACCATTACCCTTATCATTATCGTTATATTTATTAAGATTTTGTAGGGATCCTTCCTTATTCCTCAGCGTTAAATTTTTTATTGATATACAACATTAGCCGTAGTCCATCTATATTTTTCGGTTTTCGATAAAGTATTTTTGTAAATTCGAAAATTTTAGCAGCGTTCCGCCCTTATTTTACGGTTCATCCCTATTCTACAGTTTTCGACAAAGTATTTTCATTTACTCGGAAAATTTGAGCAGCGTTCCGCCCTTATTTTACGCATTCCATTTTTACGTTACTATTTTTGTTAAGTATTTGAATTAGTTAGGAAAATTTGAGCAGCGTCCCGCCCATATTTTCCGCCTCAACTCAAATTAATCTATTTAATTCTTATTTAAAACCATTATTTTCATGATTTTGGTCGTTCGGATTAATCTTTTTCCGATGGCTATCCATTTTAACTGTTGCAACGATTTCGCAATTTTCCCCGCTACCCATTCCCTCTTTTTGTCCTTAAGATCTATTTATGTTCATTTCATAGTTAATGAGTGCCCACTGGACTACTCGGTGTTAGAGATTTTGAGCCGATTGTTGTTAAAAATTTATGTAAATTTTACAGAAAACGGATGGTGAAGGAGCAGCTAATAAACTACTCATTTACCCTCCAATTTCCCCTATGTACGGATAATATTGGCGTTCCAACTCCTGCGTTCCGCACGCTGAGTCTTCACGGGTACATATCATTGGCGATTTTCCACGCTCTTACACGAATCTGTACTATGTAGATTTTATTTACTTGCGTTATGTGTTGGCTGTGGGCCGGAAAAGGAATAACAAATAATATTTTACCATAGCATTTGGAATAAAAGCTTCGATGCACTAAGGCTGTAGATATAAAATATTTATTCAGCATATTACATCGGCTACATACATTTGAAATTCATTGTATCCATTCCATAAAATTTACTTCAAAAATCCCATAAATTTAATTCGATAAATCATCTATAAATTCAATTGGAAAAACAAAATTATCCATAAAATTAATCTGAAAAATCATCCATAAATTCAATTGAGAAATTACCCATAAATTTGATTCAAAAAATCATCCATAAATTCAATTGGAAAAACAAAATTATCCATAAACAAAATCATCCATCAATTCGATCTGAAAAGTCATATATAAATTCAATTGAAAAATTACCCATCAATTCTCTTCGAAAAAATCAACTAATAAATATTGCACCAGTTGAGAGTGATCGTGTTCAGGCAAAACACTTACCCGTGTTAATTGCCTGAATGCACGGCTCTCAACCAGCTACACAACCAGCTACACAGTTCTATAATGAAATTTTTTTCTCCGAAAAATAAGACTGAAAATTTGTGAAAACACATCAGTATTTATACCTATTTTTCTCGCATGTGAAATTTGATGCAGTAAAACAAAATTCGACCTTGTTATTTTCTAGTAAATTCTATTCGTTAATTTTATTATTTTTTGATTTATTTTTATAATTTTTTATTTAAGATTTTTATTGAATTATTACTAATTCAAATTTTCGATTTAAATTTCATTTTAATGAACTTTTATTAATTTTTTCAATTTCGTCGAATTTGTTGTGTTTTCTTGTTATATTTGTGTAGGTATCGTGCGAATCTTGGTGCATTTTGTTATTATTTTAATTTTATTTTTATGTTTTTGATTTTATATTTATTTGTATTCTCTCAGATTTTAAAGTGTTTAATTGGTGTTGTATATTGTATTTTAAGTTATCTTGGTGCTGGGTTTTCGTGCTGTATTACTGATGCATTTAAACAATTCTCAAGGCTATTGGTGTGCTGGCCCAACACTGTTGTCGATTTGTGGTATTACTTTCCTGTATAATTTTTGAATTGTCTACAATTATGGAATTTTACGATATGGAATGAAGAATTTATATGGAGAATCTGTAAATTTATATGGAGAATCTGTAGTAATTTTTCGATTGCCTGCAGTTATGGAATTTTATGATATGAAATGAAGAATTTATATGAAGAATCTTTATAGAATTTTATGATATGAAATGAAGAATTTATATGGAGAATCTGTAAATTTATATGAAGAATATACATTTATGCCTCGAAACTTTTATCGAATTTAGATGGTAACATTTAATTATTTTTTTTTATTTTATTTTATTTTGTGGCCCATAGCCAAAACAAACTGCAAGTAATTAAAATCACACATAATCTATCGAACCATGTAAGTGTGTGGAATACCGCCAATGATTCGTGCCTGTGAAGGCTCCGGCGTGCGGAACGCAGGAGCTGGAACGTCAATATTATCCGTACATAGGGGAAATTGGAGGGTAAATGAGTAGTCCTTTGGCTGCTCCTTCATCATCCGTTTCCTGTAAAATTGACATAAATTTTTAACAACAATCGGCTCAAATTATCTAACACCGAGTAGTCCAGTGGGTGCAGGTCGATATTTTCCTGTCGCAGCTTCTTTAGTTCCAGTCCAATTTCTTTGATGGCGACCATGGCTGAATTTACGCCATAGTTAATAAATTGCATTAGTTACAAGTTTACAAGACAAAATATATATGGCAAAGCTGGTTTAATTTTCATTAACGAGTCTAATTAATTATATGCTAAATTACTAATATTAATCTTAACTCTTTGCTTAGTGGAATCCTTATTCTACTGGTTCCTAACTTACTTTCTATTCACATTTGTCACATTTTCTACAAACAAAATTATAAAAAAAACTAAAACATTTATTTTCATCATTACAAATTTACACTTTAACCCAGATTTATTTCGAAAATTTTCGTCCGTGAGTCTTGTACGCAGTTTAGCATTTTAGAGAACGTCGTGAATAGGCATGCTCCTCGTTCGTTCTATTGGTTAGTGTCTCCAGAATGTCGGGTTCAATAAGCGGTTTGGGTACAGCTAAATGCATCAACGCGTTGAGCTCCAGGAGGGCCGGATCTTTAAGATCTAAGGCCTCACTGTAATCAGTAGGTAGCCTTCGGAGCTTGGAATGCGGCCACTGGCGATATTTGCATTTATCTTTACCAACCGTCTGCGTTGTATGTTCGCTTTCCATCGGTATTTTCTTTCGAGGAGCTCAAATTGTTAAAGCGCCACCTCGGCTTCGTGGCGAATCTCTCAAGCCGGATTTCATCCAGGCTCCCTTTTTATGGCGAGGCTAGGTAGCTCCACGTCCTCATCATACTGCTTCTGATTTTGGTGAGGCCATTCTGGTGTGCCGTGCGTTGATAAGGAGTATCCACGACCCCATAGCGCCTGATGGTATCTTGCGGCGAATCTGCTAGGGATCGTCAGCGTGGTTCTACTGTCGTCATCCCAACATTCCCGAAAATTTCTTGCTGCTAGTAAATTAAATATTATTGTATTTTTAACATGCAATATCATAAATTCAGGGTTCTAATAGTTCATTCATAAAACAAAAAAAAACACTTCATAGTTAGATGATTATAATTGCAAGTTTACAAAACGAAAATAGCCTATACATTAGAAATATATCGCATTACTTTATGATTACTCATTTATGTTTATGCTCTAAAATTAGGTATCTTACTCCTTTACGAATCGAACATAATAAAACCATTTCATCTCAAATCATTCGCACTCATATTTAATAACGGACAACGACACTCCCTTTATGCCCAAAAATCATAAGGAATAAGACGTTTGACTACCTACGGCTTATTTACCGAGATACCTATCGAGAATGAAAAATAAATTCAAGCTACTTTAATTATTGGCAATTACTACTATTATAAAGTTAAGCAATAAAATCGAATTTACATTATTTATAGATTGATACAAAAATGAAGCCAAAATTATTACTAAAAATTAAACCAAATACACATTATTTATTAAATTAAAACTTAGATAAATTAAACCTAAACTTTAAATACAAGCAGCGAAATATCCTACCGGCCGCATGGTCCTTTGGCATATACTGGAGTCCTTCGTTCTTCACGGAGTTGATTTCGTGATGGTTTACATCACACTTCTTCGATCGGTTCGCATTCAAATTTGGCATATCTTGAAAAATAATAGAACTTACCAGGTCAGCTGGGTATTTATACTGGGTTCTATGGCGAGAATGAATCAGACTACTCGTGACTTACACAGTCACGAGAATTTTCTGTCTATTATTCGTGGCTTCTGCTTATTGGTTGTATTATAATTGCTCACTCTCAGATTTTTCTCCACAAATGGTTGCTGCTTCTAGAAATTTCTAATTCGTCATTAGCTGTAGCTCTGAGTGGGTGTGCTATCGACAGATTCTCTACCTTTTCCCAGCGCGACACACGCTGAGTCCGGGTTGTGCTAGTAGCGTGTGACTATTCAAAATAACACAGTAGAGTAATTTATCATTATGTAATATCTTATATTTATAATCTGTAGGCATCAATGTGAAATTGGAGTTTAACTGCCATTACTTCTTCTCTGGATATTCTAAACATTTCAGTATCTATTAATTTCATTTTTTAATATCTAATTCGTCACCAACTATACCTTCAATGATACAATAATACAGTCAGTTATATTCCGTCACGGATTCAGGGTTATTGTTAGATTACACCGAAATTTAAATTCTTTGATCTCAATGGTACTTCTCAAACGCATTCAATGGTAAACTATTTCGATCTTCAAAAAAGAACACTAGATGACTAATTGGGGACAACTGGAACTTATCTGCGACGTTGATCGGGCAGTAGTTCTCGCTTAATGTTTCCCCTGATACTAATACAAATGGAATGCGGGTGAACTTTACCATTCTTCATGGCCGTTCTGTACATTTGTTGGATACGGCCTTCGTAGATAAAATCACTCCGTTCTCGGTATATAACGACTTGGAATTTTAAGGTAGTTTTCCGTTCTTTCCTCTAATTATTATTTTATTCTTTTTGAGGTAGATTTTTATGACAGCAAAATTTGCTCGTAACGGACAACTCACTCGACTGGTGAGATCTTTGGGATCGGATTCGGAACTCCTTTAGAGACCTCCTTGCGAGGGATCCCACATATGGGCTCGTGGTTAAGTTACTTAGTAATTCTTTGTTATTAATAAATCAGTTCGTTAGTTGTCTTGTTATTTCTTTTATGTCTTATATAGCAAAACGGTTGTTATTGTTTGCGATTATTTATTCGGGGCCTTTTTATGCCTATATTCTTGTAATTTATTACGATTGGCGGGGAAATTTTTAGCACCGTTAAGTTTCGAAATTTTATGGTTGTTACGACATGATACTCGGCCGTTATTTTTATGTTATTTTGTGCTGATCTTGGTACATCTTGTTATTATTTTAATTTATTTTTATGTTTTTTGATTTTATATTTTAATTATATTTCTCGCATTTTAAGGTGTTTATTTGATGTTTTATGGGTCTGATTTTAAATCTGCGTGTTATGTTAACGTGCTATTTCCAATTCATTTAAACAAAACTCAGCGCTGGCCCTACATAAAGATAAAGTAAATGAAATAGGAAATTTTCCAAATTATTATGCTGTTCAAATTTTCTGAAATAATTAAAATACTTAAGCAAATCTGAGAAACTAAGGTAGATCCCTGTTCTAATTATTGAAAGGTATAACAAATGAAGTTGAACAATTGAAAAAGTAATCTTTGAAATAGATTATCATGTAAAAGGATATAGAAATAAAGAGAAATAAGTCATTTCATTGGCAGTCAGGAACTGGAAAGTGAAAATATCATGCAGAATAATGGGCCTCATTGGATTTTCAACCATTATTTACATCACTAATATGGTATTGTTATAGATTCATAAGTTGAAAAGCATAATAATTTTGAAGGTTTTTAGGTAAGAGTCGCTGACAAATTAAACAGGGGCCTTATAAAATAAACTCTATTCGCCAACGAAAATTAATATAATTTATTGGCGATAACATTATATGATGAAACGAGGAACAATACTTCAGCGCTGGATATAGTTATTTGGGGCCCTGGTGCAAGAAGGTATTTTGGTACACTCTCCCATTAATTCAACAAAAACCTTATTCTTCTAATAACGTAAAATAACATTAAGCGTCTGTCTTTTAGAAAAAAATAAATAAATGTCTTTTTATGATAACTATTATTATCTAACTTATTAAAACCCAACATAATAAAGACTAGATAGTGAAATTTGATTGGGTTCACCACCACCATTCAACGGCATAAAACTCAGTAGAATAATATTTTCTTTACAAATCATAATAAAAAATATTCTAGCTCCGGAAAAGTAAGTTATTGAAGAGCTTGTGTAAACGGTTCAAATGTTCCACAAATATAAAATGTATTTTTAATAGTAATAAAATTATCATTACTATAAAACTTCAGCGAACTCAATTCCAATTTCTCGCGTTGCACATTCAACATACATAAAAGCTTAAAAACAAAAAATTTTAAATATAAAAACACTAAGCACGTTTAGGTACAGTTTTCATACTGTATTAATTTGATGCCGGCGAACTCAATCATTAAAAATTTTATAGAAATTAAAATACTTTATTTTCTTTTTTTATTAATATCAAAAAATTTCTAATTAAAAAAAGAAAAAAATTAAAGAAAAAGTATCACAAATATTTATTCCAGAAATTTTTTTTAATCCAATGAATTATATCTTCAAAAGCGAGATCAAGAAGTTGAGCAGCAGGACAAGATCCATGAACAATTTCATTTCTAAGAGAAATGATATAAAGAGGTACACCAATTTCTGATAATACATCTTGCATTGGTTTTGAACAGAAATCTGGATTTTTCTTTACCATATTTTGAAAGGTTAACGTAATGAATTTGCTAATAGCGTACGCCATTGAATATCTGCTATTGTCCAAATATGCTGAAATTAAATTTAATGTCTGATTAACATAAAATTTTGAATCATTATCAATATTGGAATTGTTAACTTCTTTTATATGATTAACTAGTTCGTTATTAATTATAAAGTTGCTGAGATTATAAGAAATAGCTTCCATTTACAAAGACTATTGAATATTCAAACAAATTAATTTCATTAAAATCAACTATATAAGAAATAGTTTAAAATGAGACTTTAAAATAAAGTTTTAAGATGTAATTAAAAATGACGAATTAGTTAAAAAGAACCAAATAAAATTTAAAATTTATAAAAATCTTCTAAATTTTGACACAAAATATTTTATTGAATTATTTTGGTCCGTAAAAATTAATAAATTATTTCGGCCTAAAACTTATGAATGCGATTGAAATTGGAAAAATAAATTCTTATGTAAAACAATATATATTTTTACGTTTGTTTACTTGAGTATATCACTGACAATTTGTTAATAGATCCGATAACCTTAGTAGATCTTAACAGCGATAAATAGAATATGAAATCAGGATAAAAAAAAGAATATGGATAGTTCCGTTAGTGATAATTATAATTTTGGATTTTAGCAAACCGTAGAACTGGATGTTTTAACACTTGAATGAGATAGAAGAATGGGACCTTAAAATCAAAGTCGAGCGCAGGCTTTCTATCGGCAACTCATTGGATCAACGTGGTGGGTTTCTGGGTGTTGATATTTTGAAACTATATGGTTGTTACCCAGACAACTCCATACAAATATCTTCGCTTACCAACCGGCACCCGTTGCTAAGCAACGTTAAAACTGTGTTAGAGTGGGCAGATCGTCCGCAAAAAGTGAGAATTATTACTAATGCTATAATTGATCGAACGATCCATGGGTCCAACGATCTGCCGATAGAAGGCCTGTGCTCGATTTCGATTTTTAGGTCCCATTCTTCTCCTATCTCCTTCAAATGTTAATCTGTACTCTGATATCATTTATCTTTATATCTATTCACTTAGTCCTTCTTATCGTTGTCCGTGTTGATGATTTTTCTATGGTCTGTAAACCCTTTGTTATGGTAAATATCCACACAGTATCTCTCTTATCCTTATCCCTTTTATAACTACTATGTTCCCTATTATTGTTACTAGCATTATCATCGTAAATATTATATGTGTTACCTTTATTAATTGTTACTGCTGTTGGGCCAGCACACAAATAGCCTTGAGAATTGTTTAAATGCATCAGTAATACAGCACGAAAACCCAGCACCAAGATAACTTAAAATACAATATACAACACCAACTAAACACTTTAAAATCTGAGAGAATATATATATAAATATAAAATCAAAAACATAAAAATAGAATAAAATAAATACAAAATGCATCAAGAACCGCACGAAATTTACATAAAAAAATAACATAATAACAAGAAAATTTGACCGTAAAATGACCATTTATATAAAAGTAAAAATTAATGAATTAAATGAATAAAAATAAAATATTTTTTGGTTGAATAAATTTATTTAAAAAATGTTAAAAATAAATTACTAATTTAAATTAAGAAATAAATAAAAATTTAATTTAGATAACACAAATAATTTCAAAGTCGAATTTTGTTTAATCGCAATAAAACTAACACGCAAGGTTAAGGCCAAATTATAGGTATAAATACTGATGTGTTTTCCCAAATTTTCAACTACTACTTTGTAGTATTAATTTCAACCAAATTTCAGATGCACATTTTTTATAAATCTTACTTTATTGTGTGATTTTTTTTCAGATATTTTCAGATCATTAATCTACAGTTATCGATATTTTCAGTTATGTTTTGTAGCAATATTTTCAGGTTATTAATCTACAGTTATGTTTTGTAGAAATATTTTCAGGTTATTAATCTACAGTTATGTTTTGTAGCAATATTTTCAGATTGTTAATCTACAGTTACGTTATTTTGGTTTATGTACATCGATGCCCGATTTAAAATTTGTTTATATGAATGCTAAATATACAGTTTATGCTTCGAGATTTTTGCCTAATTCATGTGGTAATTTATTTTTTCTATCATTTTATTTTTGGTGGCCCACAGCCAAAACATAACGCAAGATAGAAAAATAAAACACACTATCGAACTGTGTAAGTGCGTGTAAAATCGCCAATAGTTCGTGCCCGTGAAGGCTCCGGCGTGAGAATGCAGGAGCTGGAACGTCAATATTATCCGTACATAGGGGAAATTGGAGGGTAAATGAGTAGTCCATTGGCTGCTCCTTCATCATCCGTTTCCTAAAAAATTGACATGAATTTTAACAACAATCGGCTCAAAATCTTTTACACCGAGTAGTCCAGTGGGCACTCATTAAATATAATATGAACATACATAGATCTTAAGGACAAAGAGAGGGAACGGGTAGTGGGGAAAATAACGAAATCGTTGCAACAGTTAAAATGGATAGCCATCGGAAAAAGATTAATCCGAACGACCAAAATCACGTCAATATTATCCCATATAGAAGAAAAGAGAAATAAGGAAGAGGTCTTTTGGCTGCTTCCTCGTTTTTCGTTCCTTTAAACTCGACCTAAATATTTCACACACGGCTCAAAATCATCACACCGAGTAGTCCAGTGGGCACTCATTAAATATAATATAAACATAGAATGCGTTTAAGATCTATTAAAGGGAAAGGGTACGGGGAATAAATTAATACGAAATCGTTGATATGAAATAAAATAAATTAATAAATTCAATTTAACTCTAAATTATAGATTTATAATCATCATTAAATAAATATTGCCTCAAACTCCTAGAAAAATAAAGAATTTAATCGGGTTCTAAGATTCGACGGGTTTTCGGGATCACCGCTATGTAATCAATGATTATTTTCACAGTAAATTTACAATTGTTATGAATTTAAAAGGAAAAAACCATAAGTTAATATTTCTATTACATAGTTGTTAATAAACTCGGTAAATACATAATTATAATAATTGAACCCAAATCACCCTAAAATTTCAGTAAAGTAGAGAATTTAACTAACTTCAAGTCAGAGTACATCCCTCAGTATAGTGAGCAAACGCATTTTTCTGAATAACCTCATAGAACGACATCATTAATAATTGAATTTGACTAAAATTTAATTGTGGAAACATAATAAATATCACTGGGTTCAGTAAAATAGGATAAAGAAATAAAAACTCATCGAGCAGATCAATTTATTCCATTAAACTTTCGTATCATAAATCAAAATAATCCCTCCAAAATTCGCATAAGATGCTTGCATTAATAGAACCCATGAACTCCCTACAACCTCAATAAAATCGTGCGAAAATAAATTAATTAAATCACTAACCCCACTTACGGAATATGTAACACTGATATAGCTAGAACAATTCGCCAGGTAAAATAAGTCCATTTGATCATGATAACATAAAATAAGAATTGTTTTCTAAAGCCATTCCGACATGTTTGGCAGAGACATCAAACATTAACTAAAGAAAATCTGTTAGAATAAGAAGTCATCATATAAAAGAACTTACCAAACCGTGTAGTCGAATAAAACTCCGAATTTCGATAAAACTCCGAAAAACCGATCACTAAAATTTTGCGTGTTCGGATTGACCCATTAAACCGAATAAATTAAATATACAAAAATCCAACGATCAACGGAAATAGAATTTAACATCAACAGTCAAGTCAATTACCATTTCATAAACAATTTTCCGAGATTCATCAGAATTAATCAATAACCCGTGTATACAGACACCCACGTCTATATTCATATAAACTATCAAGATCAAGTGATTTTGGAAATTTTTTTTTGTTTTACATATGGATATCCAATCTTTGGCTAATGAAGCAACGGCGATGCATGGAACATCTACAGAAGGAGCTGCGACGGTACAGGATAAAACGGAATGTAAGATCATTATAAATTATATTGAATTATAAATGATTTTCATGTTTTTCAATCATAATTGTAAATAATTTTTTCATATTAAATTATAATTATACATAATCTTGACTATTCATATTCCATATTAAATAATTTCTTTTTCTCATATTCAACTTATAACCGTAAATAGTCTTTTCATTTATCATATTCAATTTAGAATTGCAAACGATTTTCTTACCCGTATTTAAATTAGGATGGTAACTAGTTTCTTATCCATATTTAGTTTAAAGTAATAAATAAATTTCTTATTCATATATGATTTTAATTGTAAATAAAAATTTCTTAATCATGAATATCTAATCAATTATTGCACCTAACTTATATCTACTGTAACTCCGTCCCCATCGTCACCAATTTTCTATTTTTCACAAATACCTTCCAATACCCGAGTAAATGCAGTTAGGCCACTAAACCCCAGCTCATCACAATTTTCCCCCTAAAATATTTATATGCATCGCCATGATAAAATCGATTATGTCATTACCCCCCCTATTTATTATTTCATTCCCCTTTCACAAGTTTCAGGAACATCACACTGAAGAAGTAATTTTAGAACAAGTATAATACCTCTCAAATAGCCATTATCAATCAATAAATCTTGGAGATTCGATTTTGTTCCATATTCGAAACGGGTGATATAGGGACTCATTATCAGTAAATTTACATAAAAGGAAAAACCCATTACACTGAAAGATTTGCCGCAACCCATTTTTCCCAAATACCAACTCTTGCTGGATCAAGGGAGAATTTCGCCCCAAAGATTCCGACGGACGTAGGTTTTTACAATAATGCGCACGAAATATTCTAAAATAACCGAACTAGTATGTAAATGTGCAATAACGATACGATATGCATAATGACAATAAATCGAACCAACACCTGAAGTAAATCAATCGTTTTCCTTATAAGGTGGCCGAGGAATCCACAAAATCCCTATACATAATAATGGTAGAAATTAATTTAGCCGACGGCAAGAGACTCATCATAATTATTTTCATATCACTAAGAGTGGTAATATTAAATGATATCTATTCCAGCAACCAACCCAATGGAACAGACGGAAGTCTCTCTCGCAGACAAATGGATATGGGCCTGGGCTCAGTACCGACAGGAGAGGTGCCCAGAGTTTCCCCCGTTGAAGTTCCTCGATAGGGACAATCTGGGACAAGGAACTATCGATCAATGGAGCCCGACCAAGGAGATCCACCAACAGGCTCAACGACTGCTCAACGACTGCTCAGCAATCTAGAGACCCATCAACGCGAGGTCAATTTACAGGTGATCCGAGCTCGCCAGTATCTGGCGAATGTTGAGGAAGATTTACTGGCTGGTCGGATTGCCGATAACTATTGGCATCTCCAGCCAATCGCTCCGACTCAGGACTCGCCAGCCGCTACGACTCGAGTACGTGACACGAAGAGACCGGTTATGTCGATCTCGGGATACACACCCGAAGAATGGGTGGCCAAAAGATTCCCTTGAGGGGTTTCGAGCCAAATTTCGCTCGACGAGTTACTCTAAACAATTTTGTTTGTTTTTGATTTAAATAATACTAGTTAAATTGGCGAATGTTTTATTTTCGTTATTTTGTATTTTCACTTGATTAAGATTTTTAAATGATTTCGTCTCAATGTTGTGGTGGGTTACAGGGTTTCAATTCTTGCTTACCCTCCTGGTGACCCTAGTAACGCCATACAAAATGATGCTAACCGCCACTTGGCACCCGTTGCTAGGCAACGTTGGTAATGTGTTCAAGTGGTGGATTGCCCGCAAAAATTGAGTACCATGTGCTAGTACTATAGTTGCTCGGACAATCCTCGGGTTCACGAGCTGTCGATAGAAGACCTATGCTCGCTTTACTTGGTCCCTTACCTGGAAGCGTGAATTAAATGTAGACTGATTAGCGTAGATGAGTTCGCGTCTAACCCACTATGACCGAATACATAAGAGCTAATTTATTCAATGAACAAAAAAAAATGTATATCAATGGTCAGTTAATCCGATCGACTTGCTGCTTGTGCGGCTCGGCGTCGGGCCCGTTCCTTACGTCCCGGCCGGCGGAGGGTTGGTTGGATGGCTGTCGACTTTGAGCTTGGTGCGGCACCACCAACGGCACGTTGACTCGGTAGTTGGGATGGGGCGAAGATGAGCGGATACGTTACCGCTTCCCCTTCCCTACAGGCTGCTAGGGCAACTTCTAAGCCCCTGATCTGCGTGCGTAGGCTCTGGTTGAGCTGACGTTCTTCGGCCCAGCCTTGTTGAGTAGTAGTGAGTCGATGATAAAGTATCTTTGTCCGTTTGGGGTCTAAACAGGTCGCCTTGACCTGTTGCACTTCGCGAGTTAACTGCAGTACCTGGCTGAGTAGCTCCGCGTTTGCCTGCCTAGCGCGGGCTAGCTCATTTTGCATTAGTTTCAGGGCCGACATTTCTATAAAGAAAAAATATTAATTTTGTCTAATATGGAGAACTCTAATTATTTCAAACATGATCATAGCGGAAATCTTATTTAAAACAAAATTCTAAGATGACAATTCATTATAATTTATCATTATCAACATCACTAGAATACAAATGTTAGTTATGATTGTATCTGGAGGTTCATGACTCTTCGAGAAATTTCCTGACTCCCTCTTCCGGCGGATAACCGGGAATAATGGGCACTGGTCGTCGGAGGTTGCGTGCCGGTCGAGCCGGGTACGTCTCCGCGATGCGTCCGACGAGGATGTCCTCTTCAACGTTGGCGAGGTACATCCTCGCCTTCACAACCTGTAGATCGACCTCCTCCTGGATCTTCTCCCACTGAGCCAGCAGGCTTCGAGCATGGTCGACAATCTCCTCGGCAGGGTACTGCTCCTCCTCTGGTCGGTGGGGGTCATCCCCTCTGCCTAAGACTTGCCACAGAGTTTGGCATGATCTCTTCGGGCGTGGTTCCTCGAGAGTCATTGACGGGCGCGCTCGTTTCCAGGCTCGGCGCCATTCATCGGCCTCTTGTTTCGTAATCCAATTTGGGAGCATGGATTCTTCTGAAATGAGTTAATATAATATATTCTCGCACTATTTACTAGTAGATGAACGTTTAATTCATAATCATAAGCTCATATGCTTAAAGTGCTCGTTAATTTCAGGGGGTGCATTAATTGATTACGTTAATGTTCGGGAACTTGATTTTTGATATTTGAACTGAAATCATAGGTGGGTGCGTTCGGGTGACTTCTGTGGTTTCTCTATGTTGGATTTGGGTCGTTTATCCTTTAATATGTTACCGTAAAAATTTATCCGCGTTTATCGTATAGTGGGATCTTATCGGTTTGTATTCGGTTCCCCTATTGTATGATTTGGATTATCGACGATCTTTGGTGTGTTAGTAATTTTTATTGTTTGCCAAATTGCAACGATTATCTGCACATTTATGGTGCTATTTATTTCTCGAATGGGAGTAATTACTAGTGTACTCATGAATTTCAAGTATTAATTAAATTGAAACAATTTACTAATGTCTACATAATTTAATTATTTATCAATGTAGACTAATTGTTGGCGCATTCGTCATCCGTTAATGTTGAACAGGATGTTTGCCGTCGTCATTCGAGAAACCCATGTGTTCCTAATGGCGACATCCGTTCGCCCTTTGTGCCGGGTATTTGAATATAGCGAATTTACTATGAACTTTAATTCAGGTTCATTAATTTATTATTTGAATCTAAATTATTTATCATTTTAGAGGACGAAAATTGGAGTTAATTATTCGAATCTAGTTTGGTGCCTTTGGGTGATCTTTATACTATGGGAGTCAGTGCGGCTGTGACATGGATTCACGGATTACTCTATGGAGATAGTGAGTTTTATTTTTCTTATCGAATGGTTTATGATTTTACTTCAATGCAGTTATCGCGTTTGGGAAGATTGTTCATGTCGCTTATCTGAATACGGTTTTCCGATTTACGTTATTCGAATTCTGATCGATTTAGTGTAAACTTATAAATGGCAGTTACCAAGGGAGTTTTATGCTAACAGTTGATTTATTCGTGGGGATTTTCATCAATAGATTCTTATTCATTTTTTGGTTTTGATTTATTCTGACATTATCTAGACTACTCGAACTTCCTTCAAAAGTTAATCGATTTTCTTTGGATTTTTATACTTAATTACATGATGGCCTTGTCATTATTTTAATTACTAAGCGCGCATGGTTTGGATTTAATTTGGTAACCGCTCTCAATTTACCTATAGAATCGTTTCAATCCTATGTCGCAGGTAGTTATCAATTTGAGTAATTTGATTTTTATCGTAGTTTCACTCTACTTTTTCTACACATTCCTTCAGCTGGATTCGCGGTTCACTTGACCCATCAGTGGAAATTTACTTAGTCTTATCTCGTGTTGGATATAGTAACCTTTTAATCTACAATCTACTCGAATTTTTCTTAGTTAGATACTTTAGGAGGGTTTCTTTACCATTAACTTATGCTAAAACTAAAGTACTTTATTTTAATAAGTTCGGATCTCTAACTAATTTACCCAAAAATTTCAGGATCAAATTTTCTTTATCGACACTGGATTACTTTAATTTAAACAGTGGGTTAATTTAGTTCAAATATTTGATTTACTCAAAATCCTTTTGATGATTATCTTCATTAAATTAAATCAAAACGTTGTATTCAATTATTTAGATCAACGGATCAAGTCAATTTGAATTACTTTTAATTTTATAAAATGAATTGTAGTAGTTTAATTAATGGCTTACCCATTCTTACCTAATACTAAATTAGTTCAATTTACTGCATGAAGTATTTATAGCCAGTTTACTTTTACTCCATTATTTAACCAAAGGGATATTGTAACTAAGTTTACTTTTAATCCGTAATTTGCTTTACTTTACTCAAGGATATAGTTGCAATCAATTTACTTTCGATCCATACTCTAATTTAATTTAAGCTATGTGATAATTGTAATTAATCTACTTTTGATCCATAAGGTAATCTAGTTTTTAAATCCATAATTTAATTTTAATTGATTTATTTTTCAATCCATAAAGTAATTTAATTTAATGATTTTGGTAGTTATTCTGAAAAAACAAATTTAATTTTGTATAGCAATGATCAAGTTAATTCAAATTAGTAATTCAGGTTAGTTATATCAACGACTTCAGTTAAATTCATCCCCGTACCTTTTCCCTTTAATAGATCCTAGACGCATTTGTGTTTACATTATATTTATTGAGTGCCCACTGGACTACTCGGTGTGATAAGTTTAAGCCGTATGTAATCTGATTTTAGGTCGATTTTTCTGAATTGAGAAACGAGGAAGCAGCCAGAGACTTCTTCCTTATTTCTCGCTTCAGTTATAGGGATAAATATTGACGTTACGACCGCTGCGTTGCGCACGCTGAGTCTTCACGGGTGCATATCATTGGCGATTTTCCACGCTCTTACATGCATCTGCACTATGTTGATTTTTCTATCTTGCGTGATGTGTCGGCTGTGGGCCGGAAAAATTTCGACATTTTTAATTTATAAAAGCATATAAAATAAGTTATATATATTCATAATATTTATTAATTATAAAACAACATAATTACCCATTTTTAACCATTCCATAAATTGAAAAAACATCATAGCATAACATAAAATAACATAAATACCTCTCTCCCCACGCCAACGCCGAGCAGAGCTCCATTGAGATGCAGGGACGTGACGTGGAAAGAGGGTTCCACTATAAATAATTCTCACCTAAAAATTCGTTGCTGAAAAGTTCGAATAAAACTAAACGCCTTCAAAATTAATCTCGAAAATAGTTTAAGATTTTTAAGAACTAGGTAAAATGGTTAGTTTCAAAAACGGTGTGTTTTCAAAAAATGGTTAAGTTTAATGTGAAAATGGATCAGTATATATACCTAATTTTTTGGTGTGTGAAATTTGATGTAGTAAAACAAAATTCGACCTTGTTATTTTCTAGCAAATTCTGTTATTTATTTTTATTATTTTTTGATTTATTTTTATAATTTTTTATTTATAATTTTTTATTGAATTATTATCAATCCAAATTTTTCAATTTAACTTTCACTTTAATGAACTTTAATTGATTTTTTCAATTTCGTCGAATTTGTTGTGTTTTCTTGTTGTATTTGTGTAGGTATCGTGCGGATCTTGGTGCATTTTGTTAATATTTTAATTTATTTTTGTGTTTATTAATTTATATTTAATTCTTTTATTTCTCAGATTTTGTATGGTTTAATTGGTGTTTCCTGATTTATTTAAATCTGCATGTTATGTTTGCATGTGTGTTTCTGATCCATTTAAACATTCTTCAAGGCCGTTTACGTTCTGGCCCAACAGTTGTTTGAAGTAAACCGAATGTCATACGAATGTAACCTATCAGTAAACTATCTGTTAACTATTTTTATCGTTATTAGACATGGACCCCACCCAATTGCTACAAAATGAACTACTCCGCGCCCAGAAATCCAACAAATCTCTCTACGAACAAATAATTCAACTTACTAAAGAGGTGCATCAGGTAAAGTCGACCTGGGTGGATTTGGCAAGGCTCAAATCCACCCACCAACGCCTGACAACCGCCCAAAAGGGTTGGGCGGAGGAGCGTCAGCTCAACCAGAGTCTCCGGACGCAAATCAGGGGATTGGAAGTCGCCCTGGCAGCCAGTCGTGAGGGGGCAGCGGTAACTTACCCGCTTATCTTTGCCCCATCTCAGATGGCGTGCCGGGATCCAATCAACAATGCCCTGCTTGCAGCGAATCAATCAACAGTGCCGTCCAGTAACCACCGGCCGGGACGCAAGGAACGTGTCCGCCGCAGAGCTGCACGTCTATCAAGCAAATCGCACTAACTTACCGACATTATATATGTTTTCAATCGTTTTCTTTTAATAAATAAAATTGTAATTATCGTCAAACAAATATACAATAATAGGCCACACGATATGGTTTATATGGAATTATCGTCGTGAGTACTCACCTCGTGTTGTCGAAACATTAGTCTATTCCTACTGATCAACCTGAATCTGATCTCGAATTTTCTCACACAGGGGACATTACAAAGCGAGCATAGGTCTTCCAACGACAGCTCGTTGAACCCGAGGGTTGTCCGAGCAATTACAGTATTAGTAATAATGCTCACTTTTTGCGGGCAATCCACCCACTCGAACACATTTCCAACGTTGCCTAGCAACGGGTGCCGAGTGGTAGTCGAAGTAATATTTATATGGCGTTACCGGGGCAACTATAGGATGGTTTAAACAAACAGGGAAACCCAGTAACCCACCAATAAATGAAAATATCATAAAAAAATCACTCTCCCCACGCCGACATCCAAGCAGAGCTCCATTGAGGTTGCGAGGATGCGACCTGGAGAGAGAGTTTCAAATAAAACTCACACTTACATCGAGTAAAACGATTTTTAAGTTTTTGAAAAATTGATTTCAAGTTTGAAAAACTGATTAAAATTGTGTAAAAATGAATCGGTATATATACCTATTGTATGGCCCTAACCTTGCGTGTTCTTTTTGATTTAGTAAAACAAATTTTGACCTTGGAGTTTTCTGGTATATTCTAATCTTTAATTTTATTATTTTCAGATTTTATTTGACAATTTTTTCTTTAGATTTTTAATTGAATTATTTCTAATTCAAATTATTTGATTTTTATTTCATTTTCATGAAATCTCGCATTTTTTATAAATTGTCAAATTTCGGTCAAAATCGTTGGGTTTTTGTGTTATGTTTATATTTATTTCGTGCGGATCTTGTTGCATTTTGTTATTATTTTTAATTTATTTTTGTGTTTATAATTTTATGTTTAACTGTTTTTTCTCTCATATTTTGATAGTGTTGGGCCAGAACGCAAACGGCCTTCAAAATGTTTAAATGGATCAGAAACACACACGCAAACACAACACGCAATTTAAATAAACCCCAAAACACCAATTAAACCCGATAAAATCTGAGAAATAAAAGAATTAAATATAAATTAAGAAACATAAAAATAAATTAAAATAATAACAAAATGCACCAAGATCCGCACGATACCTACACAAATATAGCAAGAAAACACGACAAATTCGACGAAATTGGAAAAATCAGTTAAAGTTCATTAAAGCAAGATTTAAATCGAAAAATTTGAATTAGCAATAATTCAATAAAAATTCTAAATAAAAAATTATAAAAATAAATCAAAAATAATAAAAATAAATAATAGAATTTGCTGGAAAATAACAAGGTCGAATTTTGTTTTACTACATCAAATTTTACACACCAAAAATTTAGGTATATATACTGATCCATTTTCACATTAAAGAAAACCATTTTTTGAAAAAACACACCGTGTTTCGAAACATTTCAAATTATTTGAATCTTGTTTAAATATTTTAAATCTATTTGAAATCGTGCTTTTGAATTTTCAGAATTTTAGGTGAGAATCATTGATTTTGGAACCCTCTTTCCACGCCCCGTACCTTGCATCTCTATAGAGCTCTGCTCGGACGTTGGCGTGGGAAGAGAGGCATTTGGTTTTATGTATGAATTTATGCTATTTTTATGAATTGGAATGGTAACTTGTTATTTTTTTCTTATAATTAATAAACATTATTATGCATAAATTGTTTCATATGTATATATAATTTGTTAATTAAAATCTGTCGAAATTTTTCCGGCCCACAGCCGAAACCTAATGCAAGTAAATAAAATCTACACACAATTCAGATTCGTGTAAGCGCGTGGAATATCGCCAATGATCTGTGCCCGTGAAGACCCGGCGTGCGGAACGCAGAGTTGGATCGTCAATATTATCCCTATAGATGAGAGGAGGAATAAGGAAGAAGTCATTTGATTACTTCCTCGTTCCTCGTTTCTGTAAAATCGACTTAACTCATACTACACATGGCTAAAAATCATCACACCGAGTAGTCCAGTGGGCACTCAGTAAATATAATGTAAACACAATATGCGCTTAAGGCTTATTAAAAGGGATTGGAACTGGGGTTAAATAAAATGGAAATCGTTGTTATAATTCAAATTGATATTTCAAACAAAGATTAAATTCGCGAGTCAAATAAATTGATAGAGATCATTTAATAAATAATTTATTGATTCTCATTGATTAATATAAAGATATTTAACTCATTAAAGTATTATACTGTAAATCAAGTACTCATTTAATAAATAATTTATCGATTTTAATTGATTAATGTAAAGATATCTAACTCGTTAAAGTTTAATACCGTAAATTAAGTATTCATTTAATAAGTAATTCACTGATTTTAACTTAATCATTGCTTAAAGTAAACTCATTAAGGTATTCATTTGATAAGCAATTCATTGATTTTAAATTGATTATTAACTCATTAAAATATTCATTTGATAAATAACTCATATAGTATTGTTTAAAGTAAAGAAAATTAATTCATTTAGTATTCATTTAATAATTCATCAATTTTTAATTGATCAATATGAAGAAATTTAACTCACTAAAGTACTATATCGTAAATTAAACATTCATTTAATAAATAATTCGTCGACGTTAATTGATTAACATAAAGAAATTTAATACCGTAAATTAAATATTCATTTAATAAATAATCCATTGATTCTCACTCAACCATTTAAAGTAAAGTATTGTACCGTAAAGAAACAAAGAACTATGTAAAGATATTTGACTCGTTAATTTATGAAACTAAGTAATCATTTAATTATTGCTTAATGTAATGGAGATCTAACTCCTTAACTCATTTCACCATAATGACAAATGTTCGAACCAGATAGGTAGTTACAAAGTATGTATACCGAAAAATAAATATCTGAATAAAAGAAACAACTTATAAAATTATGAATCACCAAAACTGTTAATTAGGCGTATCGTATTAAACAAAATGATTTCTAAATCGAATCAATTACGTGATCAGCAGGCAAGGCCCTCCTTGATGAAATTTCAGAACAAAATTCAACCCATGTGGATTAGCGATTTTTGTAGGTTCATACAGAGAATTATGTGTGTAACCAATTAATCCATCGATGAACGTCCGATTTCGCTTGAGTAATAAAAGATTTCATATTTAAATGAATCCAACGAATCCTCGAAGTGGAAAAGAGGGACCTTTGACTTGTTGATCATGGAATTGAGACATGGATTGAAAAATGGGTGACCAAGAATTATCCGAACAAACCATCTATGTTATTTGCCTAACGAGATCAGCCATAGATAAAATTTACCACGATTAACTACTTCGAAACCAAATAATCAGAGAAATTTATTGACAAAATTGATTAAAATAAAAAATCAGCAAATGAAACGACTTTAATTCCTCACGTAAAACATTAAAATCATCGTCGGATAAGGGAACAGGGCGATCACAAGGAATGCGTCGAACTCAGCATTAACAGAGTGGCAATCACCCAAAAAATGTGTGTCGATAAAATCGAACCCTAAAAATAAAGCGATTAATAACTAGCTAACGTAACAATGAGAAATACCTACCACTGCTTTTGTTTTGACCATGGTAACGAGATGACCGCGTCCCCCGAGGAACGCCGAGAGAGCTTCCAGAATATAATGTTCATGACCCAAAGATTCTAATCTGCAACCCCGATATAACTAGTGATCCTTAAACGATAAAATTTGATGATAACCGAGCATAATAAAGTATTTCGCCTACTTGAAAAGTTCATGATCATACGAGAATTCATATAATGACCATAATAATTGCGAACGGACCGGATAAACAAATTTATCCGCTTGAAATAAACATTCTAGAAAATGAATGGCATAATGAAATTAAACAAATCCTTGTCACATCCGGCAATTCACCATGATCGATGAACCGAATTTGACATCCGGTTCCTGCCACCTGACTAGAATTCGCCAATCACCGCCGAGAATCAAATCACTTCGTTTCCCGCTCCGCAATTTGACAACCAAGAATCCCGTCAACGATTTCGACAAGAAGCTAAAGCCCAAATATAATAATCGCTTACGAAATAGTTCGATACATAGTCTATTTTATTTTTGTTTGCATTGAAAATACTTTAAGTTGAGGTGATAAAATTATTACATTTATTAAATTAATGGATACGTATGTGAAGTTTATGCTGTTAATAGTCCTACCCATATAAGACAGACGCAGTCATAAATATAATACCATATTATTTTACTGAGCCGCAAAACTCCTTGGGCCTAACGCACGACACAAGATTATCAGCATTACCGACTACCGTACTCACAAGGCACTCAGACACCTAATGCAGGTAAATTCAAGCTAGCGAGTTCTCTCGTACAGGACGAGAGCGATTTCATTTTTGGCGAACTATTAAATATACGGAGAAAGATGGAGTAAATATATATTTTTAATTCAGGACACACTAGAACCATGATCGATATGCCCGCTCACATTGTGGAACAATGGAGACAAGCCTGGAGTCGGGTATACCAGGAACGATATCCTGAGGTGCCTACAGATAACCAAACGGAGGAAATATCGCCGGAAAAGTTCATGAAGCGATTTCGGAAGACGGCGGACGAACCCAATCCGTCACGAGATATTTTAATGCAGGCCCAAGAGCTCCTGGAAGGCCTTCTACAGCATCAACGACAAATCGAGGCTGAGGTGGCATGGGCCACATCTTACCTGGCCAATGTCAAAGATGACATAGCGGCCGGACGACTGGCCGACAGCTACCCGCCTTCTCCAAGACCGATCAGAAACCTTAAACGACCGGTGCTCGTGGTCTCGGGATACGCTCCGGAAGAGGGGATCAAGCGATTCTTCGCGGAGGAGTAAACTCTATTGATGTGGACATTTATTATTACTATAGTGACATTGTGATCGATTCAAAGAACAAAGTTTTTCTGTCTCATCTTTTCTATCATTATCATAATTTTCATTTTGTAAAATTGTTTAAATAAAACTGCTCATATTTGTATTAGTCGCCATCCAATTCACTCGTACTATTTTAGAAATGGATCCCGTAAAGTTATTACAAAACGAGTTAACTCGAGCACGATAGACAAACAAGGATCTCCACGATCAACTCATACACCTAGTCCGGGAAATGCAACAACTCAAGGCTACGTGGGTCAACCCCACGAGAGTCAAGCCGTTGTATCAAAAGTTAGCTGCGGCCCAGAAGGGGTGGGCCGAAGAAAGACAATTGGTGACAAGCCTGAAGACCCAAATCAGGGGGCTAGAGGTAGCGTTGTCCGCCAGTCAAGAGGGGGCAGCGGTAACCTACCCTCTAGTTTTCGCCCCGGCTCAATTAGCATACCGTGAGTCGAATCCGACCCCATCCGCAATGCCAACCCCTGTTGAAAACCCTACTCCAACAATTCCTTCAACATCCAGTCGACGACCGGGTCGCAAGGAGCGAGCTAAGCGCCGGGCCGCTCGACTCTCCAATCAATGCGTTTCGTAGAGAAATAGACTATTGTTAAATATATCGTTTCCCGTACATCTCTCATTACATTCACGTACTAATAAGGTTTTAAAAAATAAATAAAATAACATTGTGAAGGATTAAATAAAACCACCAATTATTTTGTCTTCTCAAACAAACGCCGATAAATCAGCTGGATAGACGCTAGAAATTTAAACGCAAGGGGACCAAATACTTAAAAGCGAGCGCAGGTCTTCTATCGACAGCTCGTGAACCCGAGGATTGTCCGAGCAACTATAGTATTAGCTAATGATACTCAATTTTTGCGGGCAGTCCACCACTTGAACACATCACCAACGTTGCCTAGCAACGGGTGCCAAGTGGCAGTTAGCATTTTTCTGTATGGCGTTACGGGGCAACCATGGAGTAATTTAAAACAAATGACGAAACCCTGTAACCCACCAATAGGGTTAATTGATGTTTTAATAGGTTCGATTTTAAATCTGCATGTTATATTTGCATGTGTGTTACCGATTCATTTAAACATTTACAAGACCGTTTATGTTCTGGCCCAACAGTTTCATGCCAAGATCGACAGCTGAAAACTTCATTATTTACAGCTTGTATTTCCTTATTATTCTGTAAAAAAGCATATTTTGAAGTAAAACTTACGAGTTTTATTTAATTGTGATTTGTTCTTAAAATTCGAATACATGATGACGTCCACAAACAATATGTTATGATGTAAATAAACAAAATCAACATTCTTTGTTGATTTGACTCATAATTTAAACATGAATGATGGTTTTTCTATATGTACACATATAAAACAAAGTATTCTTGATTTATTAGTTCTATTTTGTAAATTATACATTAATACTATTTTAATATTAATTTAAATTGACTCTAATTTTATCTTTAAAATTTATTATTAAATACAATTATAAGTATCTTACTATTAAATTTTAAATTATTTCTTAATTTAGTAAATAGTTGCTTAATTAATTATCAAATATTTTTTAATTATTAGATTGATCATATTTTTGAATTAATTACTTTTAAAGTCTTTTTAATATATGCATTGTTTCTATTTTAAATACGATAACCTTGAAAATTCAATTAATATATTTCATGTTTCAGAAACTATGGACGAAGTGCACTGTATTGAATTTAACCACAACATTTTTAAATGTGTTTATTGTAATTCTTTATTTTTTCTTTTCTATTCGTTTGACATTTTATAATAAGAAATATATAGTAGTAAGCTTAAATTTTTTTTATATTTATGAAAAAATTATCATACATCTAGTTGTATCCTTATCCATTGACAATAACTGTCACTCATTTATTTTTAAAGTTTATTTTTGCATGGAGTTTTCGATGTGTTTATGAAAAGTATTACAAAACCTATCGAAAGGAATTATTGTGGAGTGACTTTTTGAAAATATCTGTTACAGGCAAGTTTTAATTTTTAATTTTAAAAATTATCTTACTTATCCGATTTTAAGGATTGACAAGCTCGTTGGATATCGGTTTGTCTAATTGGAGTTTTGAATACATTACAATATCTCTGTAAGCTGAAACTAGTTATTGGATTTTAATTATGCAAATCTAGGTACACAATGACTAAATCAACTAGTATTTTATTTATTTTGTTTTTTTCCATAATTTTGAAGCTCGAAAAAAAAGTTAGATTATATTATTATTATTACATTTATGTTAATGAATAAATTAATTGTAACTGAAAATTTATTTATTGTCATTTTGTAAAGAAGTTTCTTTAAATTGTTTTTATTTTACAGAGAATTTCTTTAATATTTGTCATTTTATTCATTGCCTGTGGACTTTTGATGTTTACTTACAAATCGACTCAGTTCCATTTGCAAGGCTTTCTCTTGTGCCTGTCAGCCTCTATGCTCAGCGGGATCAGGTGGTCCACCACGCAATTATTCACCCAGCATGACAAATTCGGTAAATTACTATTTGAATGAAATTTTTTTATTGTTTTTGATCATTTTATTCTCCATTTTTATTTACTGCTTTATCGAATTTATATTGACATATAAATTATTGCTAAATATGAATTATTGAACTTCTGCTCAGGACATTTTGTCGGTTTCACTATGAATTCACATTATAATCTAGAATTTCCGAAATAATTATTGCAATAGATATTTCTTATAAATGCACATTTGCAATTATTATAATTAATAAAAATTAATCATAATTGTAAATAAAATTTATTAAAAATATTAATAAAAATATTAATAAATATTAATAAAAAATTATAATAAATAAAAATAAATATTATAAAAAATAATTATAATAAATATTAATATTAAAAAAAATAATAAATAAAAATAATAATAAATAATTATGATAAATAATATACAAAATAAAAAAATAAATATTAGGAATAATAATAATAAACAAATAAGAATAAAAAATAAATATTATAGAATAATAATAAACAAATAATTATAAAAAAATAATTATAATAAATTATTATAATAAATAATTATAATAATAATAATAATAAATAATAATAATAATAATAAATAATAATAATAATATTAATAAAATAATATTATTATTATTAATAATAATAATAATAATAATAATATTAATAAAAATTATAATAAATAAAATACAAAATAAAAAATAAATATTTTAAAAATTAATAAAAAATAATAATAAAAATAAATAATTATAATAAATATTAATAAAAAATAATTATAATAAATATTAATTAAAAATTATAATAAATAAAAATAAATATTATAAAAAATAATTATAATAAATTATTATAATAAATAATTATGATAATAATAAAAATATAATTATAAAAAAATGTATTTGTAATAAATATTAATAAAAATATTAATAAATAATTATAATAAATAAAAAATGATGATAATAATAATAATTATAATAATAATAATAATAATTATTATAATAATAATAATTAATAATTAAATAATAAAAATTATAAATAATAAAAATAATAATAATAATAATAATAATAATAATAATAATAATAATAATAATGATAATAATAATTAATAATAATAATTATAATAATAATAATAATTATTATTATTATTAATAATTAATAATAATAATAATTAATAATAATAATTAATAATTAAATAATAAAAATTATAAATAATAAAAATAATAATAATAATAATAATAATAATAATAATAATAATAATAATGATAATAATAATTATAATAATAATTAATAATAATAATAATTAATAATAATAATTAATAATTAAATAATAAAAATTATAAATAATAAAAATAATAATAAAAATAATAATAACAATTATAAATAAAATAATGAAAAAATAATAATAAAATTATAATAATAATAATAATAATGATAATAATAATTAATAATAATAATTATAATAATAATAATAATAATTAATAATAATAATTATTATAATAATAATTAATAATAATAATAATAATTAATAATTAAATAATAAAAATTATAATAAAAATAAATAATAACAATTATAAATAAAATAAAAATTATAAATAAAATAAAAATTATAAATAAAATAAAAATTATAAATAAAAATTATAATCAGCCATGTATAAAGAAAATTATAAAGAAAGTTTATAAAGAAAATTTATAAAGAAAATTAACTGCTTAATCGGATCTGAAATCACATCACCATTTCTTGTTACACTGCCACGTAACCACTCTGTAATCAGCCATGTATTATTGTACAGATTATAACTTGATCGTTCATGCACTTATTTTCTACCTCTACAACGTGAGAGTTCATGGGAAAAACCCGAATATGCTTGAAGTTATTTTAGTTGAGTAGGCTTTGGAAACGTTGTCAAACGAAAAGCAGATTGAACTGTTTCCAAGACAATGAAGAAATGAGAATTACAAAGTACATTTGCCATACAAAAGGATTAGCAATGCATAAAATAAACAAATTTTTAACAAAGTTTGAAATAATTCTAATTACATAACGACCATTGTTATAGTAGAATAGTTGGTATACCGGTTATAATGGTACGAGTAGAGCAAATATAACGGAACAGAAAACACAAGAAACATTGAGGAAAGATTATTGTGTAAAGAAATAAATGAAAAATGAGTTCGTTCTAAATTTTTACAAAATATACAGAAGTAGGTTGCTCACCTGTGAACTCTCGCACATTCGCTAAAATGAATTTGATTTTGGGGGGACTACTTATAATGGACTAGAATATTAATCGACATTTTACAAATAGAAAAGTTCGGAAACCGATATTGAATCAACAAATTTGATATTGTCAAGAGTTTGTTACTATTGTTATTAAACCATACGGGGAGTCAGAACAATAATTATTGAAATTCTCACACCAAGTGACATTTAGTAGGACCTCTGAGTACATTTAAATTGCTTCCTGGAATTACACCAAGGGACATTTAGTAAGACCTCTGTGTACATTTAAATTGCTTCCTGAAATTACACCAAGGGACATTTAGTAGGACTTCTGAGTACATTTAAATTGCTTTCTGAAATTACACCAAGTGACATTTAGTAGGACCTCTGAGTACATTTAAATTGCTTCCTGAAATTACACCAAGGGACATTTAGTAGGACTTCTGAGTACATTTAAATTGCTTTCTGAAATTACACCAAGTGACATTTAGTAGGACCTCTGAGTACATTTAAATTGCTTCCTGAAATTACACCAAGGGACATTTAGTAGGACCTCTGAGTACATATTAATTGCTTCCTGAAATTACACCAAGGGACATTTAGTAGGACCTCTGAGTACATATAAATTGCTTCCTGAAATTACACCAAGGGACATTTAGTAGGACCTCTGAGTACATATTAATTGCTTCCTGGAATTACACCAAGGGACATTTAGTAGGACCTCTGAGTACATTTAAATTGCTTCCTGTAATTACACCAAGGGACATTTAGTAGGACCTCTGAGTACATATTAATTGCTTCCTGGAATTACACCAAGGGACATTTAGTAGGACCTCTGTGTACATTTAAATTGCTTCCTGAAATTACACCAAGGGACATTTAGTAGGACCTCTGTGTACATTTAAATTGCTTCCTGAAATTACACCAAGGGACATTTAGTAGGACCTCTGAGTACATTTAAATTACTTCCTGGAATTACACCAAGGGACATTTAGTAGGACCTCTGAGTACATTTAAATTGCTTCCTGGAATTATTAAAATGCTTTTAAAATAAGATTTTTTTGCTCATGTAAAATTTTAATGAAAATTAATTTAAAGATCAATTTTATTAATTTATAATGATTTTTTTATAACTAATTTTAAAAATTCTGGATTTATACAAAAGCAATCTATTTATTTATTTAAATATAAAATATCTACAATTCTTCTTGACATATAGCAGCATGTCGAATATTGAACAACATTGAAGAAAGGAGACTTATTCTTATCTAACATTTGATTTTGCCAAAATTACTTTCAATAACTTCAATTACTCATTTATTATCGGCATTAAATATTCTGCAATAATCTCTATAAGTTTACTAAATTTCAAAGGCCAACTTAAATATTTCGAGGGATTCCTCTGTCTAGAATAATCAATGCTATGGAGGCATCAGAATTGACTTCTAAAGAAATCATAATTTATTTTTTAAATGTATAAATTTTGAGTGCAATTTAGTGTGTAACTATTTGCATTTTTTACTAGAAATTTCGAGAACTGTAATTTTAAAGTTATATTTTTTTCTTTCGTGTGGAATCTTTCAACCCCAGAGGCGTAACTAGGGTATGGCAGATATGGCACGTGTCATGGGCGCCAACTGAGGGGGGGGGGGCGCAAAAACGCACCTAACGTATAAATACGCAAATGAAAATTGATACTTTCATATTTGAGAGCCTCGATGGGCCAAAGTCGATTATGTGATCTTGGTTTACTTGGCATAGAACAAGAAATGACCGAAGAAATTGACTTTAATAATATAATTAAACAATTTACGTCAGCTAAAGCAAGAACGATAAATTTGTAATAAAGTGTTAATAGATTTAATAGATTTTCTACCCAGTTCTTAATTAGTTTTTTAGAAAATAAAACGTAAGTAACCCATTGTCACAAGGGGCTCAAGATCGGTGTTTGCCATAGGCGCCATTTACCCTAGGTACGCCACTGTTCAACCCTTTTATAGTATAATGTGCGCTTCTAATGTCCCAGGTCTTATCTAAAGTCATTTTTTGCTATGACATACACACATTGATTATAAGTTTGATATATTATTTGAGGTTCAATCTAATGTCTATTTAGATCCAATTTATTACTGACAAACCCGACCATAGCAAATCTGTGTTTTATTGATTTATTAGCACACCATTTTCCTATAAGATATCGACTGCCTACTGTCTAAAAATTACACAAAGACTACAAGTGATTTTATTAATTTCATTTACTGCCTGAAAATTAGGACTGTAATTAAAATTTATTTTAGATTTCGAAATAAAATTTCTTTTAACAACTTATAAAATATTTCCCGGGCCTATTTGTAATTGACTTACATTTAGGTCTATCACACCCGATTGATATGATTTATCATGTTCAACCATGGATGATTTTATTTCTGTTGCCGTTATCCTCCGGAATCGAGGGTAAATTTCTATTATTATTATTTTTATTATTTTTATTATTTTTATTATTATTATTTTTATTTTTTATTATTATTAATATTATTATTTATTATTATTTATTATTATTATTATTAATTATTATTTATCATTATTATTTATTATTATTATTATTTATTATTATTATTATTATTATTATTATTATTTATTATTATTATTTTTTATTATTTATTATTATTATTATTTATTATTAATTTTTTATTATTATTATTTATTATTAATATTATTATTATTATTTATTAGTTAATATTATTATTATTTATTATTATTTATCATTATTATTTATTATTATTTATTATTATTATTTTTTATTATTTATTATTATTTTTTATTATTATTATTATTTTTATTATAATTATTTATTATTATTTATTATTAATATTATTATTATTTTATTATTATTTATTATTATTATTTATTATTATTATTATTTATTATTATTTTATTATTATTTATTTTATTATTATTATTTATTATTATTATTATTATTATTTATTATTATTATTATTTATTATTATTATTTATTATTATTTATTATTATTATTATTTATTATTATATTATTATTATTTATTATTATTATTTATTATTATTATTTATTATTATTTTTATTATTATTATTATTATTATTTATTATTATTATTATTATTATTTATTATTATTATTATTTATTATTATTATTTATTATTATTATTTATTATTATTATTTATTATTATTATTATTATTTATTATTATTATTTTTATTATTATTATTTTTTTTTTATTATTATTATTTATTATTATTTATTATTATTATTATTATTATTATTTATTATTATTATTTATTATTATTATTTATTATTTATTATTATTATTATTTATTATTAATATTATTATTATTATTATTTTATTATTATTATTTATTATTATTATTATTATTTATTATTATTATTTATTATTATTATTTATTATTATTATTTATTATTATTATTTATTATTATTATTATTTTTATTTATTATTATTTATTATTATTATTATTTATTATTATTTATTAATATTATTATTATTATAATTTTTATTATTATTATTTTTATTATTATTTATTAGTATTATTTATTATTATTATTATAACTATTATTATTATTATTTATTATTATTATTTTTTTTATTTATTAATATTATTATTATTATAATTTTTATTATTATTATTTTTATTATTATTTATTAGTATTATAATTGTTTTGGATTTTTAATTTATTTTAAAACAAAATTTTTTAACATATATTAGTATTATTATTAACATATTTTTAACATAACATCAATTACGGTAATAAAAAACTTAAAATTTTTTCATTGATTTCAAAAATTCGGCAGAAATAATAAATTGGAAAATTTTGGCATTTTGTTTTGTAAGTAATTATGTTAAATTCTATTCAAGAACAAATTTCAATGCTAACAAATATGTGCACGTAAAAGACTAAGTGTAATACAGCTGTTTCAATTGATTAACAAATCCTATAATAAAATGAAAAAATTAATAAACTTACTTGTTAGAATGAATAGCAACCTTTATTACAGTAAGTCAGAATGTAAAAGAAAATATAAATTTAACACTCAAACACAACACATGGTGAAAAATGCATGCAAACTTTCAAGATGTGGAAATGTTCGGATGAATGACAACTCTATATATTACCATATTATAATTCGTGATCGGATTATTGCCCAAACGAAAAATGCACACAAGAAAAATGCCCACATAGACAAATGCACACATAAAAAAATAGAGAAAAATGCACTACAAATTAAAAAAATTCTTAAGTATAATTTATTTCAAACCCGAGTTGTGAACGAAAATTTTCACTTCTCAATTTCTCGAAAATTCTCAACTCTTGAGAATTTGATTTTTTTCTCGAGAAAAAACGAAATAATTTTTTATGATCATTAGACAAAACCTACCTACTTCATTTTCATTGTGAAGTGAAATGAGAAAATAATAAATATTTAGGTAATACAAAAAATGCAAAACAAAACAGTAAAATAAAGGCAAATCTACTTTTATTAATGAAGTAAAAAGAATTTTTGTCACAGTGATTAATAGCAATTTTTATTACCTTAGTAGAAAAAATGAATGCATAATATCTTTCTTTTAAAAAAAGGAATTTCACACAAGAAACGGTTTGCTTTTTTTCTTTATAAAAGATATTTTTTCTGCTTTACAATCTTTTACTTGCATTATTCTAGTACACAAGCATTCAAATTTTTTCAATCAACGATTAAAAATTTTCGAACTTGAATTATTTTAATTTCCAGCTATACTTTTTTAATCAATATAAATATGATTATGATGTATCGTACATAGATTAACTATTAGATTGAATATAATTCTTGATTTTTTCTCAATTTATTTTATTGTAGTGCTTTTTTCTATGTGAGGATTTTTCGTGTGAGCAATACTGTCTGTGGGAATTTATCACCGAATCATTATAATTATACATTATAAATTTTAGTTTAAAATTTAACTGACTTACATTTTTATAAAATAAGTCCGAAAAATCGAACATTTGTATTTATAAAAAGCTAAATTATCATTGAAATGGCTGATGCATAAATTTCACATAATTTTCATTATTTTTAGTTATTCTTTTCGTTATCAAGTTGTATTTATGTGACAATTTTTATTATAACAGTTGTTATTCAGCTAAAACAGGTTTATAAGTATCGAGCAATTTTATTCTATTTTATTATGTAAAGACAAAACTAAATTTCTAAACAAACTTAGTTTTAAGTGACATAATATTTTCTACAAAATTTGACTATGAATCGGATTTATTTAAGGCAAGCTTGCTCAACTTGTATTGATTTGAGGGCCGGAACAAACTTAACCACATGAGTGCCAACATGATTTTAAGATGATTAGCTAAAAATGCCACTCTGCTAGAGGAAAATAGAAATTTAAAAATATATTTCTCTGTAACTTTCTAAGCATTTTATTTACGAAAAGTATTTAAAAAACAAAAAATGATTTGAAAAAATAGTATAATTTCTACAAATACACATTCGGAATAAAAAACCATAAATAAAAATCGACAAGTATGAAATAGAGATCGAATTTGTCCATGCTGGAGCAGGAGCGCGATCGCGCTCCTTGGCACTCAAAGGGTTAAGGATATAGTTTCAATATAATTTACATACAAACAAAACGTATTAACAGTTTCGCAGTTGCTGGGACATATGTGTCCTAGCAAAAGTTTAAAAACGGCTGAATTTAAAAGTTTCCATACAAAATGGGATATATGTATCCCAAATCGTCTTCTGCAATCTTATCTAACGGTATTTAACTTTGTGTGCGTCTCTTTAAAGTTATTCATGTTTAGTCTTGCATTTGAAATTGTGAACTGCAGTTGTAATTTATGATAAATGCTTGTTTTAGCAAAATAAATATTAAATTTTTAAAAATAAAGGTGTTTTATAATACAATTAGTGAAAAACGTAATTATTGGGAGTATTTTATATAAGGTAAGTACTTTATTTATTTATATTTTACAGATTTTTAAAAGTTTTAGGTCGCGGGTCATATTTGCCCCACAAGTCTTTTTTGGCGGGAAATATTTATATTTTAAAAAAATCTTTTAAAACCTAAAAAGGAAAGCCGCTGTGAAAAGGTTAAAGTATAAATTATAAAGTTAAATAATCGGTATATATAGTTAAACTTAAAATTACTATTCTTTTAAATTTCAAGACGTTTGCTTTACTTTTGCATATTAAAATACTTTAATTATTTAGCAAATCTCGTTTTACAGAATACTACCATACATCTAAAATTCTAAAACATTAATCATCGCTACTTGTTTATTCTAGTGTGACATTTGACACTTTTTGTCGTGACAGTTCAGAAATTTTTGCCATAATATTTGATGTTGCCACACGAAGTTGATTTGAAAGATTGTCATTAGTCATCCTGCACCTGTTTTTGGTTTTATTGAGTTTCATTTTTGAATAAACTGTTCGCACATATAAGTGCTAGGAAAAAGTGATATCATTTTAAGCGCATGAAATCGAATTGATGGAAATTTTACTGGGGAAACATAAAGTTTATAAAATTGAATCAAAGATACTAAATGATGTGTTCTGTTGCAGGTCACCGCACCATTTGAACTGAGTCTGGTGCAGCCTCTGCATTAAAATTAAATGAATTTGAAAATAATTTGTAATCATATTGTGCTGAACTCTGCTCTCAGAATTGAAATTTGTTCAGTATACTTCTTAATTTTATCCAAATCTTCATTTGTTTTTTGCATACAGTCAGACATGGAAAATGCACTGTGTCGCCTTTTGAAAACTGAAATTCCCATAGTTTGAGTTTGGCTTAAAATGCTTTGACATGATCATTAAGATTGTTTACCAGTTCATTTTTACCTTGTAATGCTGTATTAAGATTATTCAGATGAGTTGTGATGTCAACCAAAAAAGCTAAATCTAAAATCCAACTGGCATCCAATAACTTCGGAACTAACTTTTCCTTCATTTCCATGAAAACTAAAATTTCTTTACGAAGATCGCTGCAGAATCTTTCCTCTGCTGAGCCAGTGAACCTCACTGTAGAAAATGACATCACAGTATTCTGCCTCCAAGTCTACAAGAAATTCTTTAAATTTCCTGTGATTTAATCTAAGTGCTCTTTTAACAACAACTGACATCACATAGTCCATCTTCAACTGCTTCGCACATAAATTTTCCTGATGCATATTGCAGTGGGAAGCAATAAGTTCTGTATTATTCTCGGATTTGTCTAACTCAGTGTGAAACAAACCAATAAGCCCATTATTTTTCCCAACCATTGCAGGAGCTCCATCTGTTGTAATCCCAGTTAGTTTTAAAAGATCAAGATTAATTTCCTGCAAAGCGTCTTTAACTTCTTCAAAAATGTCTTCTCCAGTTGTTGTCTCCTTCATACTAACTAATTTTAGCAATTCTTCTGTAATGTTAAAATCACTGTCAACTCCACAAACAAAATTAGCTAATTGTGCAGTGTCTGTCGTGTCAGTGCTTTCATCCAAACAAATTGATTATGCATCGAAGTTCTCTGCTTTTCCTTTCAATACGGCTTCGATGTTATCCTCCATATCATCTATTCGCCTTGTCACTGTCATTCGAGACAGACTGATGCTTGAAAAAAATGGGTTCATTTTCTGGGCAAAGACAATCAACAGCTGCATCAATGCATTCTTTGATAAATTCGCCATCAGAAAATGATTTCAGTTTTTTAGCAATGATGTCGCTTATTTCAGAACTCGCCTTGGTTACACATTCCACATCTTTATTCACTTTTGTAAATAATGTTTGCTGTCTTGAAAGTTCTGCCGTGAGGTTCTGAATTTTATCCTTTCTCAGCTGACCATTAAGCTTGTCGAATTTTTCTGAGTCTAGTAATACCGCTTTACATTAAATTCTTTTCTAACCGCAACAGTTTGTTGACAGATTAAGCAAACTAACATATTCTTACAGTCAACAAAAAATATTCTGGAGTCCATCGTTCATTAAATAAACGGCATTCACTTTCTACTTTCCACTTTTTTGTTGAGTTCATTCTTAGTGGTTGTAAATTTTATTAAATTAATACTGAATACTTGATAACAATAGTAAAATTTAATTTTTAATCAAGATAGAACAAGATTTTAACATAAAGCCAATACTTCATACAAAATTAATCAGACAAGAAACATTGATTGGCTGCTTGCATGTAATATTAAAAATGTTTATTGGAGCAAGGGACGAAAAATGTCCAAATTTGGGTATTAACAAAAATTAAAAAACCTTTTTTGCAAATCCAGAGTGTACAGAATAGCGATACAATGAACTAACGAATGAAATATAAGCGTAATATTATAATAAAAAACAAAAACAATATTCAAAGTTCAGTCACTGGGCGCACCCAAAACATAATATAAAAAACTTAAATCTAAGTACAACAAAATTAGCCGTTCTGAGCTTTTAAATTTAAAACTTTAAACATTTATTTAATTTTGAAATCATATTTAGTATTTAAATAATTTATAAATTTTTGAGATTTGGTTTCCAAGTCTTGAGTCTTGAGACTTACTCTGAAATCTTGATTCTCAAGCCGAAATCTTGAGAGGTGGCTGCTTTAATTGTGGGTCATATTAGTCACTAATTGTAAGACTAGTTAAACATAATGGGTGGTATTTGGCCCACATCAAACATTTACTCTAGATACACTGCTACATTACAGTTCGCAAGCAAATAGAACCAAGGTGTGATTTGATGGTCTAGTAATCACAGCAAGACTTAATGGTAATATTCTTGTTGGTAAACGAAGGGCCTGTTTACTGGCTATTCATTCTAGTTGCCAAAGGGCCGGATAAAAACAGTTGGGGGGCCGTAGGTTGAGCATGCTTGATTTAAGGCATTCACGAATTTTCGGCACAGCCTTTTTCAAGTGATTTAAAATAATTAAAACTTAGTTTTATTGTATGAAACCTTCTCCTATTTATCTTGATTCCAACCGCAAAGAAAAGTTATAAGTTTAGTCTAAATACTTTTGTAGGAACATTTGTTTGTTCCTCATTATTCAATCACTGTAAGTGAAATAGTAGTAATTAGAAATGGTGAGTGTGTCGCCTGACTTTCTCTTGATTCCCTACGTTCTAGCGTAAACCATGATGCTTATCACATTTGAAACGTTATTACCCCATTTGAATTGTGCGTGCATTATGGTATTTCCATGAGCGGCGTTAGTGTTGTACCAAAGGAAACTGAGCTAGAAAGTACCTTTCAGAGGTTCATTCACATATAAAAATATTTATTTAATTATCAAATGTTAAAAGTACAGTTAAATGGATCTAATGTAGTTGGTAATCAACAGATATTCCGCTAGTGATCGGAAAAAATGTTAAAAGTGCTCTGAAAATGCCGTAGCTTTATGCTGTAAAAATCAACAAAGCAAATAAAATTATAAATGATTATGATAAAATAACCCCAATTGATCAATCCCGACTTAGTGATTAAGCCAGCCCTTCTACCAATAGATTATAAATATAATGATGTTGATAGAAAAATGAATATTTCAAATCTATGCCAAATTTGTCAAACCTAAAGAGATTAGAAAGTAACTATGAAATATATTTTGTTATAAATATAAAATGAATATTTTTTGTGTTTAAAAATAAATAAATCAATTTTAAATTATATTGATTTCTTATACAAAAATTTCTTTATGTTTATTTAAATTTGTTCAAATCATTTACTAATGTCCTTCATTCGTTCAAAATGTTCAGTAGCCAAAAATTAATTTTGCTTATCGGTCTAAAATTTGTAACTAAGCCACTTTGTTAAATTTTTAAAATCTTATACAATGACTTAGATAAGATTTTTTAACATCCATAATAATTTTAACTGATAAAAATGAAAAAAAAATTCATTATAAAGGTTTATTTCTAAAATGTCTTTCATCTATCAGACTTTTCAATTTTTAAAAATATAATAAGATTTTTTGTTTCTATTTGAATAAACTACGATTTGTAACACACACTTAAAAAACTATTCTGAAAATTCGTGTTAAATAAATAAAAATATTGATCTGAAATGAAGATAAAGAAAATTACTATTGATACTAATAGATCAAATGTGAAAAGCGGTGCATCAAAACAGATAAAAATCCACATTTGGATATATGTTCACATTCGTTTTCAAAGAAGCTGAACACCCTTCGAAATATTTTTGTCTATTCTAGCTGCTTTTTTCCAGTTTTTGTATCTGCTGGAGCTTACAATTATTTCTAATCTTTCAAACATTCTACTGTAAATGAAAATTAATAGCCAATTACGTAATTTACTTTACCTTTGGAAATGTTATTGCAACACTTATTAAGTATTACAAACAAAATACAACTAAAGATTTCAGCCATTAAAAAGAAACTTTTGAATTAACTTTTTAAATACAACTGTATTTATTGATTTTTTCTAGGTTTGGAAGTTACTTCATCTTCCAAATTTTTTGGTTTCCACAATTCTACCGAAGGGCTAGATCTGTTTTTCGTGTTATTATATGGTGCAATTTTGGCTTTTGCCATGGAATGTACAGAATACTTAATGGTTTCTAGAACATCAAGTCTTACTCTGTGTATATCGGGAATTATAAAAGTATATTTTTTAGATTTTCTATGATTAATTTCAGTAGATAAGTTTTACATATAAATAGTTAGTTAACTTATGCTTAATTGGGACCTAAAAGTCTTTTATTTTAAATTGATTTTATTGTGCGATAATTAAATTAATTTTTTTAAAAACAGGCGAGATAAAAAGAAAACAAAGTTGTGACTTTATGGTAGCTGAATGTTGATGAATGAAGTTTCGGAAACAAATAGTTTTTATACTTGTCTTGTAAAAGTTAGCATTGTGTTAAGTCAATAGATGGGACCAAATTTTATATCTTTCCCAAATATTAGTGGTAATTTCTGGTGTTGTTTCTGATGTGTTCATTTATTTGAGTACAGAGAGTTCTATAAGTTTTTCTTTTTAAACAAAGTTTGTCCAAAACCAAAGAGTTATGATAGAAGAATTCAACAAAGGACAGTAGGATGAAAGATATATGATATTGGGGATTTTGAAAATTGTGATTTTAATAGTAAAGAAATAATGAAAGTTGAATGGGTGTGATCAGCTAGGTCAGTAGTAAGTGGTGATAACTCCAGTGCAGTTTGACCTAAAATGACTTCAATATTATCATAAAATCAAGATAAAGAATCCATTAATAAAAGGATTTTTTTTATTTTTATATTTAGATGGGTTTTAATGATTGGCTGGTTTATTACCTGATTGATTGATTATCTGACTTATTGATTATCTAACTGATTGATTATATGACTTATTGATTAACTGATTGATTGGTTATCTAAATGATTGATTTATCGATTATCTGGCTTATTGATTAACTGATTAATTTATTATCTGATTGATTGATTGATTTTCTGACTGATTGATTGATTAACCGATTTACAGTACATGATAAAGATTTTGTTTTTCTACAGTACTCAATTTCGTCAAAAGAAAGTGTTTTCATTTTGCGATTTAAGAATTTAATTATTCCAGTTTCATAATTCTTAAAGGATAAATGTTCTACAAACGTTCAACAATTTGGTTAATTTTGAATTGTCTTAAACAAAAAAACCATTCTGTGCATTTGTTTGTTTTTCTTAAAACCTTCAAAATAAATCATTTCGATTGATTCAGAAGGATTTGCATTACCAATATTAGCATTCTCTCCATTCAACTAATTCTTAAGATAGATTTTCCTTTGGTTTTTCATTAATCTATTCTGGTTTGGGTTGACAAATATCAATGAGAATAGAAAATAGTTTATATTTTTTCCATTTCATAATATCCTGATCATTGTAATTTGATTTAGGAAATAACTTTGCTTGGATTAGCAGTCAAAATCAACAAGGATGAAATAAACAGTATAAATTTTGTTGGTTTAATATTTTGCTTGCTCGGAATCTCGTTACATGTTATAATCAAATTTAGATGTAAGTTGAATTTTTTAAAATTTTATTATATTTAATTAAATTAAATTTTAATTAATTTTAATTAAATTTTATTTTCATAATATTTTCATTGTATTTTCATAATACTTTAATTTAATCTTATTTTAATTTTAATTTAAATTTAGTTTAAATTTAATTTTAGTTTAATTTTAGTTTAATTTTAATTTTATGATATTTTAAATGTTGTAATTTAATAAAAAATATTCCAAGTATTTTAAAATAAGTTTGAGCACTTTACTTTTCATTGAGACATTTAAACTCAATTTATAATTGATCGCTTAGAATTATATTAAATAGAAAAATTCAATATTTTAAAATATAAAAGTGGAAATATGAAAATTTCAAAAATGAAAATCTTATTGTAAATGTGCAATGGGGAAGCTAAATATAAATTTAAATGACAGCTTTGGAAAACATTGAATTTGTAATCTCAGAATTTTTACTTTTATACTACTTAGTTGCGTATTGTAGGTAATATTTTTGAATTTTTACTTGTAAATAAAAATAAAACAACAAATTGGTTATTAATAAAACAAATTCAGATAAATTAATTCCAATATTAGAAAATCGCTTTTGAACGACAAAATCTGGTTTTTCATGTTTTAGTGAAAATTCAATTCAAATATTATAAATATTTTCCAAACTCCTTTTATTTTATCACTCCGATTTTTTGGCTCTCTCTGACAGCAGTTGAGATACGTAATATGTTGAAAACGCCATCTCTCAGCTTCCCAGACAATCCATTTTCCTTATCTCGAATAGGCTATCGAGATCTTATTTTTGTTTTCTCTTCTTCACTTTGTACTTTTTAATTAAAATGAGCTTATATTCTATTATTTGATTGTTTGATTTTCTCTATTCTTTACCGTTTCGATAAATACTTTTTCCCTCAATAATTTTTTTTCAATTTAACAATATTTTTTGAATTTTGTAATTTAGATATTCTCAACACTTACTTTTGACTTAAAATTGGTCTTAATCCGATCTTTTTGACCGCAAAACAACTCTGTATATAAAATTTAACATTAAATTGACCAACTTTATCCATCTTTCATTAATAACCTTAACTGCTTATTCAAATTTCATTAAATTGAATTTAGTGCAATCAAATTTCAATTAAAGAACATTAAATATTATAGAGAAAGTTTCGAAAATTAGCCATAATTTTAGAATATATTTCACAATACATGTCATTTTATAATAACTATAATTCCCTTTGTTAATTGTGCACACAATTTACAGTGAAATTATTGATTATATTACCCATATATATTAATGATTAATCACATTTTATAGATATTCAATATTTGATCTTTAAATTAATAATATTCTGCAACCAAAAGTTTACAAATCAATATTAAAAAACTGAAACATTTTTTTGTTTATTTCAGTTTTACTTCCAAGACACATTAAAAATTTAATTTTAATTTAATTTTAATTTAATTTTAATTTAATTTAATTTTAATTTAATTTTAATTTAATTTTAATTTAATTTTAATTTAATTTTAATTTTAATTTAATTTTAATTTAATTTTAATTTAATTTTAATTTAATTTTAATAATTAAATTAAATTTTAATTAAATTTTAATTTTATTTTAATTTTAATTTAATTTTAATTTTAATTTTAAATTTAATTTAATTTAATTTTTATTTAAATTTAATTTAAATTTAATAATTTAAATTTAATAATTAAATTAAATTTTAATTAAATTTTAATTAAATTTTAATTAAATTTTAATTTAATTTTAATTTAATTTTAATTTTAATTTAATTTAATTTTAATTTTAATTTAATTTAATTTAAATTTAATTTTAATTTAATTTTAATTTAATTTTAATTTAATTTTAATTTAATTTTAATTTAATTTTAATTTAATTTTAATTTAATTTTAATTTAATTTTAATTTAATTTTAATTTAATTTTAATTTTAATTTTAATTTAATTTTAATTTAATTTTAATTTAATTTTAATTTAATTTTAATTTAATTTTAATTTAATTTTAATTTTAATTTACAAATCAATGTTAAAAAAACTGAAATATTTTTTTGTTTATTTCGGTTTTACTTCCAAGACACATTAAAAATTTTTATTTTATTTAAATTTAATTTTAAATTTAACTTAATTTTAATTAAATTAAATTTTAATTTACAAATCAATATTAAAAAAACTGAAACATTTTTATTTTATTTTATTTTATTTTATTTTTTTGTTTATTTCGGTTTTACTTCCAAGACACATTAAAAATTTAAATTAAATTAAATTAAATTCAATTTTAATTCAATTTTAATTTAATTCAATTTTAATTTAATTTTAATTAATTTTAATTTAATTCAATTTTAATTTAATTCAATTTTAATTTAATTCAATTTTAATTTAATTCAATTTTAATTTAATTTTTAATTTTAATTTAATTTTAATTTAATTTTTAATTTACAAATCAATATTCAAAAAACTGAAACATTTTTATTTTATTTTATTTTATTTTTTTGTTTATTTCGGTTTTACTTCCAAGACACATTAAAAATTTAAATTAAATTAAATTAAATTCAATTTTAATTCAATTTTAATTCAAATTTAATTCAAATTTAATTCAATTTTAATTCAATTTTAATTTAATTTTAATTTAATTCAATTTTAATTTAATTTTAATTAATTTTAATTTAATTTTTATTTAATTTTTAATTTACAAATCAATATTCAAAAAACTGAAACATTTTTTGTTTATTTCGGTTTTACTTCCAAGACGCATTAAAAATTCATAAAATTATTTGATTAATTGAGACAAAGAGCAAAAGAAATCAGAATTTGCGTCAACTTTACTAATAATAATAATAATAGCCCAAAAGTTTTAGAAATTAGCAATTAACATATCTACTGACAAAAGATCTGAATGCCCAATGGCTCATTTTGCAACTTCATTCTCCCCTAATTTGATTTTGTCCGCCCGATTCCTTGATGACTTCTATTTTATTTTCAACCGAAAAAAAAATTTTTTTTTCTGAGATTAGTTAAAGTAAACAAATAAATTAACTAAACCGTTTAACAATAGTTATTATTGAATAATAAATTCATTTGGTCGATATTCTTTAATTATTAATAATAAATTTCATTCCTAAGGATTTTATTTCGGCTTATAAATTCCATCTTTTGAACCTTATCTGACGCATCTAAGGTAATTTCCCGTCTATATTCACCATAAAATTATCCGAATTGATGCTGGGAAAACATCTGATACTTCTAAATGTTTTTTTATTTGAATATTTTGCAAGAAAAATATTTATTTATTATTTCAGATAGCAATGATGATCAAAAGGTCTCGCGGATCGAGATCCCAGAGATTTCTCCTGATGATTGATGATTATTGTCTTTCTTTTTTATTTTTTAAAAAAATATTTGAAAAATTTTTAATCATTAATTAATTAATTGATTGCTAATAACAATAATAAAAATGCCTCGTGGTAAAAATAAGATGGTTGTCTCTGATAAACATTTGAGCACCATTAATCTGGAAGTTCACATAGATTTTTGGGATGATGCGAAAAGTAAAGTGAAACATTACTTTCTGAATACAATGGATATAGAGACCACTCAAATAACTAACTGGCTCATAAATAACTCAAAGTATTCCTACGATTCTAGCAATATCGAGGGATTAAAGGAGTTATATTTGGACATGTGCTTAATACTCGTGGACGTTCGTTATACGTTCAATTATGAAAAGATTGGTAAAATTGTTGGATTTCTTATCTCAGACGGAAGATTTTATATAAAACCATACGATTTTCCGAAGCATATAAAAGAAATTTATGATGAATATGTATATCTTTCTGAGCAGTGGGATGAAATTGTATTGACGCAATTTGCATTCCCTTATAAAACCATTTTATCAATGCGTTATGAAATTGAACATTTTTTAATGTATTTATGCTTGGAAGGTTGTGCCCAGAGAATTATTCAGCCACAGTCATTGATAAATATGCAGAGCGTTATGAAGGCCCTATTAAGCTGCCTCGAGCTACCGATGTCACTTTATGTGGATTCATTTCATATTAGGAAATTGTTATATCAAATAAGTTTAAGGGGTACCCCAGCCTTTTCATTGCAATGTGTCCATCCGATCATAACTCAATTGCAATATATATTCCAATTGTATTATAAAAACGTCCAACAGGCATGGTCAAGAGTTGAGGTTTTCGAGAATATACCGTTTAGCACGCTGGGATTTTCATATCTCATACAGAATTTTCTGGTTGATAATTTTAATAATATGGTTTATTGGAAGAGTTCTGATTATAGATCAAATTTGGAACAATATGTCAAGCCAGTTATTTCGTCCATGATTGAGCTAAATATGCCACTGGAAATTATTAGTAAATTTCTAGTCCAGGGCTTTTATGACATTATTGAAGCTGACTGTAATGGGAATTTTGTGCGAAACCAATTTAATGCCTTAAGGAAAGATATAAACCAATGGAAACAATTAATTGAGGCTTGGAATGAAGGAATGCCATTTGAAGAGTTCCATATAGTGAAAGGCACAAATATCTATTTAGCAAACTTAATGGCGATGCTGTATAGCAGAGGCATTGTAGATTGGGATCATGCTTATTTTTGTATGAGTTTAATTCATAAATTTGTTGTGGAAAATATCCATGATCCTGATTACACTCATATACTGTTGAAATATTTATGTACTCATAGTTGGGTCGTTGATGAGACGCTCCATGAGCAATTGGAAACTTGGTTTCAATACATTTTAGAAAACGACATAGATTTTTCTAATGATGAAGATTCTACTAATCGTGCAATTATGGAAATAGACAATTATTAGTTGAAATAAATTCCAAGGTTTATTGTGAATAAAAGATAATTTTTGTTTCGCTGGAGCTGACCTTTTGCAGCAAGGTCCAAAGTTACCTTTCTATAAATGTTACAAAGGTATTATTCCTTGTCAACTTTACTTCGAGTTCAAAATTTGAACAGAGTCACAACAAAAGTGCCAGGGCAATTCGTGCGCCACAGCTTAGCAACCCTTGTTATTTACACTCAATAACTTTATATCTTCAACATTTTGTAGAACTTTAAAAACAACATTAGGATACGTGACAATCTTTTACTAAACTCATTTTCTGTTCAACGAGTCTCATTTTACATTTAATCTCTTTTCAAGTTTGATTCTTAGATCTTTTGATTTTATCAGGTATTCGCATCGTATTTTGAGTGGAAATATCTTATTACAAAGACAACTGTAGTCAATTATTAAAAAATCGTAATCCGTTTTTTTCGAATTGAATAACTATAGAATTACAAGAAAATTGTCTTTCAATAACCAAATCAATCATTTGTTTTTATATCGAACTTTTAACTGTAAACTTAAACAATTTTATTTAAAAAAGATTTAGGTTCGAGGAAATCATGATTTTCTAATTAATGTTAAAGGATTATATTTTCTAACATGTGTTTGGGTTATTTAAAGAAACAATTAAAATAACGAAAATGCAAAATTGATTATTGATCGGGGGAAAGCGGTATGGTTGAATGCCAAATCGAAAGGCCAATCTAAATATGATAGTAAAATGCAATTAGTTTTGTGGCACCGCGTGGCTCACATACTCCTCCCCCGGCAAGTTTTTTTTCTTTTCTAATTTTAAAAGTACAAATTTTTTATAGAACAAAGACAATGACTCATCAAACATTTTTCAAGGTCATTGGGTGACTCATCATATTTCCCCAAGGTCATTTAAACAAAGACCATGACTTATTCGGGGTCATTGGATGATTCATAATAATTTCTCAAGGTAATTTAAACAAGCCCATGACTCATCCAAGGTCATTATATGACTCATCATATTTTTTCAATGTCATTTGAACAAAGACCATGACTCATTCAAGGTCATTCTATGAGTCATAATAATTTCTCAAGGTCATTGGGTGACTCATCATATTTTTTCAAGGTCATAAAATTTTTTAAAAGTTACTACTTATTTTTATAAGTAGTGTTTAAATTATTAATATTTTTAAATTTTATTCTATTATTAATATTATTATTATTATTACAAGTTTTATTAATAATATTGTTATTATTGTTACAAGTTTTTTATTACTATTATTAATAATATTATTATTACAAGTTTTATTGTTATCATTTTTTTATTATTATTGTTGGGCCAGCACACAAACGGCCTTGAAAATGTTTAAATGAATCGGTAACACACATTCAAACATAACATGCACATTTAAACTCAAACCTATTAAAACACCAATTAACCCTACCAAAATGCGAGAAAGAGAACAATTAAATATAAAATTATAAAACACAAAAATAAATTAAAATAATAACAAAATGCAACAAGATCAGCACGAAATAAACATAAACATAACGTGAAAACCTAGCAATTTGACCAAAATTGGACAGTTTAACAAAAAAATGCGAAATTTCATGAAAATGAAATAAAAATCAAATAATTTGAATTAGAAATAATTCAATTAAAAATTCAAAAGAAAAATTGTCAAATAAAATTCCAAAATAATAAAAATTAAGAATAGAATATACTAGAAAATCACAAGGTCAAATTTTGTTTTACTAAATCAAAAAGAACACGCAAGGTTAGGGTCGTACAATAGGTATATATACCGATTCATTTTCACATAATTTTAATCAGTTTTTCATAAACTTGAAATCGGTTTTAACCAGAATTAGTTTTTCAACTCCGAAACCAGTGTTAATCTGAATCACAATTACGATGTGAGTGAGAGAATTGTTCGAAACTCTCTCCACGTCGCATCCTCAATGGAGCTCTGCTTGGATGTCGGCGTGGGGAGAGAGTATCACTGTATGATGTTGGAAACCGTATAAAACTCAATGTATTATGCTCAGAAAATTTATGAAATGTATTATATGGAAAAATATAAATATTCATTAACTGAAATTTTTCTATAAATGCTCTAATTATTTTCGGCCCACAGCCACTCACGCACCGCAAGTTAGCAAAATATACACACAACTCAGGCTGTGTAGGCGCAGTTCATCTGCCAATAGCCTGTGCCCGTGAAGGTTCCGGCGTGAATAACGGAGGGCCCGAACGTCAAATCATAACCGTTATAGGGGAAATTGGGAGGAGGGGAAGTAGTCTTTTGGCTACTCCTCCACCACCAATTTTTCCATAATTTCGACCTAAAATTTGAATTCTACACATCGGCCAAAATCATGAACATTGAGTAGCTCGGTAAGCACTCTTAAAATCTTAATATAAACATAATTATCTTAGGATCAAATTGAAGGGAAAGGGTGGGGCAAGTAAAAAATTCGGAAATCGTTGAATAATTTAATATCTCGAATCAAATTTTAAATCACGATACTAAGTAATTAGGACTAATAATTAATGAACGTGAATCGGACCCACGACTAAAAATTAACTGTGAGTTAAAAACTCAAGCTAGAATAGAGTTTAATTTATTTAGCGTCAACTGGTAGCCTCAATCAACAACCTACAGATAGCATTAATAAATAGGATTCATTATTATTAAATAACCAGTAAATTAGAAATTTCAAATCCCCGTAACTCAAATATTCGTTCGCCCCATTAATTAATAAAACTATTTAATATATATGGTCAACTCGAATCCATCTTAAACCCACTTAAGTACACATACATCAGCATTGAAAGACAAAACTCCCAATCAAACTTTAGCACAATTCTAATCAGTGAAAATAAATGACATAACCAAGCTGAAATTTGTACAAAAATAAAACGAAACCACATCTAACCATCGACGAGGATACCACGAGAATGTAATCAACTCATAAACTCGAAGGATTTTCTTTATTCATTAAATTAAGGTCGATTAACTCCACTTCCACCAAACTAGGAGATAAATTGGAAGAGGTATTTTGAATCCAATCAATACGTTTGAATAAGGAACCACATGAGTATAACGCCATAAGGAAATATTCGAGCTCCAGAATAATAACCAACATTATCTCAATTCAGTAGAATAATAAATAGACGAATGTCGTAGTGAGACGATGAAGACCAATAATTTGGATAATTTTGTAAGCTAAAACTGTAATGTAACTAAAATTTAAATCATAAAAAATTAATATTAAACTAACCAGAATTTAGACTGAATACGCTGAACAATTAATAGAAAATCTAAGATTGGATCAAATAATGAATAGAAATCAAATAAAACAATTCCCCGATAATCACGATTGACCTGTAGACGTGGCAAAGTGCATGAGAATTTCACGAGAAAATCAATTGTCGAGGTAGAGAATGTATACGTGGTAGGTAGATCTCCACAGTAGCATGCGAGGCACACCAATGAGTAGCATTCAGGCACATACATGCAGTCAGTAGGAAGAGAGAATTGAACGACATGCACACTGTTAGACAAAAGACATGCGATATAAATAGGCATGCATTCGGAAAATTTCTCAGTTGCAGACGATATGGACAATTTTTCGCATAATAATTCATGGAATCACCACGCACGTCCCTCGGATACCAGTGAAATCACGGTGAAGCAAAGAATAGGCGCTCAAGGAGGTAGACATTATTTTTAATCAACTAAATTAATTTGTAAACATTTATGCCCTGATCCGCCGACTCTGTGAAGAAACGTTGACCGAACATCGCTGAAGGAATGATATCGTACATGCTTTAGAGGACCAAAAGCCTTTTTTGCTGTTCTGCTGGATTATGAATAAATGCTAAAGACTAAATTTCAGTTGCTGATGAATTTGCTGTTATAAATTTCGCACCGAGAAACCTTGATAAAATCTCACAGCAACTAGTCGATAGTCCAGAGGCCGCCTAGTCGACGATATACATATTGCTTTGAATAAGAAAATAACAACTGGCCAAATATCTAAGGTAGAAATGACTCAAATGATGCCAGGTTTACAGTTAGACATGTCGAAAGAGTATGATGAATGTCCCACCGTTATTCAATTGAAGGACCGAGTTTTTCCAGACTTACAGTTAAATGATTCGAGACCCAGCAATATTTTCAAGAAAATCCTCTAGAGTGAGAAAGCTACTCTATTAATTTTAATGCAGAGAACATGAAGTTCCGCCGACAAAGGTCGAATAGCTTCCTATAACTTTTTATGATGCTCATCATGTGTGATAATTACTAGAACCAAGCTAAATCTATTAATGATGCCAATTAGATCACGAACGAGAAAACTACCCAAATCGCCCTATCACAAACTCAGACGAGAACATTAACTCGATAGAATCTCGGATTTAGTTTATATGGCATAAATGTTCATTTGTATTTTAATAATACCTATTCCACCAACCGATGATAAATTAAAAATGATATATGCCAATTATCTGTTAATCCATATTTTACGACCCTTCTGGACAAACGCATTATAGGTTAAATAATCCAGGCTACATAGACATTAATTAGTAGTCAAAAACCACTCTTGTGGATGGATATTAAAATTTACTAATTCAATCAACATATACATTAATTCTTCTATAAATCATTCAACTTATGCGATTATTTATGAAATTTATATTATTTGTACAATTAGATTCTTGGGTGGATGAATCTCGTGTGACAATGAGATTCCCATCCCACTCCACCGCTAAATATCGACAGGCGATGTGGGATGAAGGGTATTCTATCTCCCCGGTGAGAAAACCCAGATTCGAGATGCAGGACGAAATGGAGGACACTGAAAGACCATACATAGCCATCAAGCGGGAGCCTGGGCGGAACCCGGCCCGCGAACTTCGACAGCAGGCCGAAGATATCCTGGTCTGACTCGAAGCTCACCAGAGGAAAACAAATCAGGAAGTGAATCGGGCCCGTCGACATCTCCATCGGATCAACAAGGACATCGCGGCTGGCTTAATTCCGAGCACGGATGAGTATGACCCGTCATACGGCATCCCATTCGAGCTCGACAATCCGCAGGTAAATCAGCCAATTCCGCCAATAATGGTATCGGTGCCAAAACATATCTTTTCTGAGGCAAAGCGAGCACGAAATGGAGCCTAACGACCGGAATGGGATCATGCTTGTATCCGCAGGTCACCGAGACGGAACCCAAGATACCTCAAGATACAATTGATTTTTCCAACATTGTTACTTTACGTTGTGATAGTTTTAATATAATAGTGCTAGTTTCATTGATTTCTTATATTTAAAATTAGTATAAAAATATTCACCTTTACGACGCTAGATCAATACGCCTTAAAAACGGGTGATCATACTCATATTCATTATAATTCGTCTTCAATATGTGAACTGAAGTATTCATGATTATATTTTTCCTTTTTAGAAATGGACACCAATAAAATCTTAAGCAGGGCTCTGAAAGATGCACGAAAGGAAAATACAGACCTCCATCGAGAGAGATAGGAGATGACCCGAGAATTCCAGCGCATCAAATCAACATGGATAGAACCGTCAAAGGCAAAGGTTCTATACCAACGAGTAACCGCCGCTCAGCGTGGATGGGCTGAAGAAAAGCGGTTGGTACAGGCTATGAGGACACAAATTCGAGGATTAGAAGTGGCATTGACAGCCTGTCAAGAAGGCCAATCCGTCACGTACCCATTGGTCTTCGCACCGGCTCAGTTGGCATATCGTGATGCCACTAGCGCAACTAAACCAGCAATAAAACCGCCTCAAAGACGCCCAGGAAAATTTGAACGCGGAAGGCGTCGAGCCATGAGATCATCAGAAAAATAAAGCTGAAAAGATTTCTGATAAATAAAATTTAGTGTTGTTAAATTGTCTATGCGTTTTTAAATTTTGCTAATCATTGATAAACAAGTTCCGTGAGTAAATAAAACTTCAAATCAGAGAAAGAGAGGAACGATGGACTATACAGGTAAACGAAGGGACCAAGAACAGAAAAGCGCCCATATGCCTTCTATCGGTGGTGCGTTGAACCCGCTATGGGATCGGGCCTTATCAGTTCCTATGTGGCGCTCACCTTTGGCGATCCTATAACCGATGGTTACATTACCAACGTTGCTTGGCAACGGGTAACCATTGGGGGCAAGATAATTATTTTCATATGGTGTCAAGGACATTGACAACACCCAAAACCCCACACTATTATTATTATTAATATTATTATTATTACAAGATTTTAATAATAATTTACTATGGCTCATGTGCTTGTTACTCACGCTCTTATATTGATCATGTCCTTATTATTTATGCATTCCTATTGATATATCTTTATAAGTCATGTGCGTGCAATGTTTAATAATATTATTGATGTGTGACAAAGACATTGAAATTATATATTACCTTTAAATCATAAAGAGGTTTTATTTTATATTTAATAATTGTATTAATCTTCTAAATTAAGATACCAGAATTCAGTATTGAATGGAATCAGACATTTTTAATAATCGATAGACTGTTCACAGAAACCTATGATTATTTATTACTTTCAAAAATAAATGAGTCTTTTAAACATTACAATATTTAAATTCTCGTAGAATTATTCGGTTTCAAAAAGTCACTAATAAAATTATCTAGTTGTATATTATTTCTAAATAATATAAATCCTACAGAAATTAATATGCTTAATATATTCTGGGTATGCATGGATTTCAAATTTGGCAAATATCGAGATGTTATTCAATCCTACATCGATAATGCAGATAAAATCGAAATAAAAATCAAGGATAAACTGGATGAAGTACAAAAACAATATCTTACATGCTCAAGTTGTTTAATTAATAAAGTCAATATTTTATATTTGCCATGTGGACATATCATTATTTGTTCATCATGTTTTAAAAACTCTAATAGGTGTGAAAGTTGTGGTATAATTATTGATGAGTACCATTCTGTGTATATGTAATAAATGTTATTTTGTTTCTAAAGAAATATTATTCAAGTTACTTTTAACTATTGTGAACATGATCTCAAACCCTAATTTATAAAAGCAACTAATAATAAAATAATCAAAACATAATAAAATAAGTAAATGAATATACAAATTTTTATCACATAATTGTTCGAAATCGTCTGATAAATCCATTTATTGATGATGATCCTTCAGGAGCCAAATTCTCATTGAAAATATCTTGAAATGGCTGGGATCTAATATATTGTTAAAAACACAATAAAAATTTACGATAAGAGAGGATTGTTTGAAGTTTATGTTTTATTATTGACAGACCAAGTAAGGTCAAAAAGTACCTGGGCTTCATTGCACAAATTAAGCCTAGCCTGTCGGGTAGTTACACATTACATAACTTTCATGCGCGGACACTAAAAGCGTCATAGGTACTAAATTAATTAAATAATGTTTATTATTACCAAAATAATTATTTGCAGACTAGGAAGATTATATCCGCCTACGACCAGCTTGTAAATAAAATGTAATAAAGTGTAAAGATATTATTATATTTAAAAATACAAACAAATAATTCATCCATTTAAACTCATCGGATTCGAATGATGGGAGTCAAAATAATGTTATTATTTAGTCAAAACTTGATATATTAAAGGTGCGCGGGTATACGTTTAATCAATATAATTTGTAAAGTTTTTTTTATAACTATATTTCTAAAATCAATTAATAAAATCATAGTTTTTAATATATATATTCATTGTCCAGTCTTTGTTAAACACGCACTTGTATTGCATCTACATTGTGGACAAAAATAATTCATGTATATTGAAAATTTGCGATATTCATATCTAATTGTGGTTCGAGTGAGTAAATTGATGCACTATGTGTAAATTAGTAAAAGATGGGTATCAAGTGGGTACAATGTGAGTAAAGAGGGAGTCAACACATAATAAATCAATAAAAAGAAAACTAACTCACCCAATGAATCAATAAAAAAGCATATGGAAACCAATCTACACAATAAAACCCCAGATATTTTATGAAAATATTTATTAAAATGACCTTCTAGCACTATTGACTTTCAAAATTGGAGTCATCACATCATCTGAATTGATCTTGTATCCTTGGATAATGATAATTGTTTTCAATAAATTTACTTCTTTATTACCAATATAAAACTTTGCATTCTCGTGACCAAGATATATGTGGTTATTGCTTCTTAACTTGATATTCATTGTATTTAGAATTTCGTTTACTAAATTACTATCTGGATCATATATTATTGCGAGTAAGCATGAAAATTGGGTATTGATTAATTTAACTGGCATTGAAAATTTGTAAGTGTTAGAAAATCTGAGAAAATGTAAAGTATGGCTATAATTCTTTACTATCATAAATTCGGTTTGCATGTCGAAATAATGATTATAGTTGTCATCGTATTTATACTATGTATATAACCAATGCAATGACAATGTATAATTTTACTATAAAGATTCTAAAATATGTTGAAATTAAAAATGTGAAAACTGAAGATACTCAGAAAGCTGAAAAATTAGCTATGATGTATATAACCTTAATGTGTGCATGACCTCTTCATAATCTTAATGTTTGAGTAATAAATTGTATCGATATTGCATTTTAAATGAATGGATATTGCAATAAAATATAATAAAAAATCATACGGAAACAAGTGATCAAAACGATATTAGACCAAAATATATCTATTTTTATGATGGAATATGTAGAAATGTTTTGTAATCAAGTAATTCTAAAACAAATTGAATAGTCATACATGTTTTTGTTACAAATTAATAAATTTTATCATAATTCATTAAAATATTTAAGTAAAACAATATAAAAAAGATTTATGTAAATTGTTACATTGTTGTATTAACTTAATATTGAATCGAAGTAATGAAACAGCAAAATTTATTTAAATATTACCATCAAATAAAAAATTATTTATGATAATTATAGTAAAGATAATAAACGTTTTAAGTAATTTATTAAAAAATCATAAAATAACACAACTTGCAAATACTGGGATAAATTATTTCAACAAAATAGTTAATAAATAATAATAATAATAATAATAATAATAATAATACCACTAATAATCATAATAATAATAATCATAAATTTTAATAATTTGACAGATAAAAAATAGATCCTAACTAAATATTAATAAAATATTTTAATGGGGATACATAACTTGAGTACTTAATGTAATGTTCATATGGATGAATAAGGTTTTGTTAATCAGATACCATTCACGGCTTATTATGTAAAAATAATTGAAAATGAGTCAATTATCGTCAAATTAATACTGTCCAATAAAAATATCATAGCTTGTTTTAAATATCTGATTTAATCGAATTTCCATTGATTTGTCGTAGATTTTGAATCTAAAAAACATACATTCAAAGATGTATTCACTGTTCGATGAAAGGGTTACAAATCATTGTGGTATTAAATAAATCGGGAACAAAATTACTTTAAAGGGTTGATAAAGGTATCGATACAAAGTTGACATATATGCACATACAAGGTTGACACAACTGCATTCACATGATATAACATTCACACATCTATCAATCAAAATCATGGATTTAGGTCGCAGATGAGTAATAAAATCAATAAAATAACAAAAATGGGCAAATCACACATGAAAACACGATAATTATACATTGATGTTATCAATTTTAATCAATGTGAGGTATTTATCACATATAAAATCTAACCTATTTGATACAATTTAACAGTATTAATATGTTTGTTATGAAAACATGGGTATATTTGGGGTACTTCATTGAAATATATCAGTCACTATTGAGAATTATTTTAAGTTAGACATAAACCATCAAAACATTTATTTTAGAATTATTGGAAGTTGAACTTTGTTTTATAAAACTGTCGTAACTTTTATCAAATTCAATTGGTAAAACAGAAAATATATTTTTACTGCATTACATATATACAAAATAATATTCTTCAATAATTATACCACAACTTTCACACCTATTAAAGTTTTGAAACAAGAAGAACAAATAATTATATGTCCACAAGATAAATATATGATGGGTGCCTTGTTAAACTGAGAATTTAAAAATAATCATTATTATTATTATTATTAATTCATATGATTTTGAATGTATGTGTAAGATGTAAGTCATTTGATGATTTTTTATGGTTTATAGTAAATATGGAAAAGTATTCCTTTGTTAAATATTTATTTATATTTTCTTTGAACTTTCTTAATAATTTATTAGTATGATAAGTGAAATACTTCAGTTTACATAAAGGTATATTTGCTATCAGTTAGTAAATATTTGAAAATATATATTAATTAGTGAATAATCATATTAGATTTATGAAGTAAAATAAATATTTTTAAAGTTATTTTAAAATACTGCAACGTAAAATATCATAAAATACCGCAACATAATGACTGATAGAATATACCTTCCAATAACTTAATTATAATTCATTTATTACATTATGAATAAAGAAAATAAAACCACTGAAAACAAGGAGTTGATATTTTCAATGAAACTGGAAAACTCGATAAGTATAAAATTTTAATTTTCATATAAGTTATATATTATTATTAGGAGAAACTATTGATAAAGTTACAAAAAAGAGGATTGAAGAAACATTGTTAAAGGAACATTTGAAAGTGCAGAGAGAAGAGTATATGAAAATTTTTGAGAAATATATCGCAGAAAAAGATGTTCTTATTAATAAATATCGAAAAAAGTGTATAAAGTTGGAAAAACTCAGAAGAGAAAACGAAAATTTAAAAGAACTATTGAATAAAGAAGAAGACGAATGTTTTTAAAATAGAATTTATAACTTTTTAATTATTATTACTTTTATTTGTATTTATTTGTGTTTGTAAAAAAATTTTTAAAATTTAGTGGATGAAAATTCATTCATAGAAAATCAAAATTTAGTTATGTTAGGATAACTTGATCCAACAATAGAATAAAAGTTAATAAATAACAGATACATACATTCAGAATCATGTGAATTAATAATAATAATAATGATTATTTTTAAATTTTCGTAAAAGATGGTCGTACTTTCGATATCATCAATTTTGTAGAAAATAACTGTTAATTAATTTTTAAATAAAAACGATAAATTAATACTCAAATATATATCTAAATATTTAAAATTTAAATAAAAAAAACATTAAATAATCTAAATAAAATATTTAATGAGTCATCCAATGACCTTGAATGAGTCACAGTCTTTGTTTAAATGACCTAGAGAAAATATGACGAGTCTTCCAATGACCTTTGAAGAGTCATGGTCTTTGTTTAAATGACCTTGTTTAGATGACAGAAAATAATAATAATAATAGTAATAATAATAACAAAAATAATAACAATAATAATAATAACAATAATAATAATAACAATAATAATAATAATAATAATAATAATAATAATAATAATATTAATATTAATAACAAATAATAATATTAATAATAATAATAATAATAATAATAATAATAATAATAATAATAATAATAACTAATAATAATAATAATAATAATATTAATAAGTAAAAATAATAATAATAAAAATAATAATATCTAATAATAACAATAATAAGTAATAATAGTATTAATATTAAAAATAAGTAATAATAATAATAATAATAAAAATAATGGTGGGTTACAGGGTTTAGTTATTTGCTTATCCTCATGGTGACCCTGGTAACGCCATACAAAATGATGCTAATCGCCACTTGGCACCCGTTGCTAGGCAACGTTGGTAATGTGTTCAAGTGGTGGATTGCCCGCAAAAATTGAGTATTATCGCTAGTACTGTAATTGCTCGGACAACCCTCGGGTTCACGAGCTGTCGATAGAAGACCTGTGCTCGCTTAGCTCTGTCCTTGTGGAAGTAAATTCATGAGCGAATGTGGAGAGATGACTTAAAGTTGCGACGCGGGTACTCATAATAATATCTACGTGTAAGCACCTTTTAAGAAGTACTGTAACCGTAAGCACAACTATTTTATTTAAATAGACCGAAATGTGAATTATCCAAAGTTAATGAGACGGTTTTGATTGCTGAGCAGCTCGGCGTCGAGCACGTTCTTTGCGTCCCGGCCGACGATTTAATGGTTGAGTTGAGGACTGCTCTACTGGCTGAGGGTCCTTCTGCATCCTCTGGGTCGGGGCGAATATGAGCGGGTAGGTGACCGCTTCCCCCTCCCGACAAACAGCTAGGGCCACTTCTAATCCTCGTATCTGGGTGCGCAGGCTCTGATTGAGCTGTCGCTCTTCGGCCCAACCTTTCTGTGCTGCAGATATTCGGTGGTATAACATTTTGACTCTTTTCGGGTCCGCTCAAGTCGCTTTGATTTGTTGGACCTCTCTTGTCAGCTGGAGTATTTGATGGAGGAGATCCGCATTTGCGCTCCGCGCGCGATCTAGTTCCGCTTGTAATATTTGGTTAGTGGCCATAACTATAATGGATAAGTTCGTTAAATTTAACGTTAATAATTTATACAAGTTATTTTTATCATTATCGCAAACATATCGATTGAAACGAATATTCTTAAACAAATGATCAAACGCAAAGACAGGGCAAAGAACATTTCTATTTCACTAACAACAAAAATCAAACTAGTTCGTATTAATTGTTAGGGTCTCTGGAGTTCTAATTTTTTCGGAAAAGACTTCCTTCGGCTCTTTCTCGGAGGAACCACCGGGTATGGGCGTCGGGTATCTCGGACTGGGCGAGGTGGGTAGGCTTCTGCGATTCGCCCGGCGAGGATGTCATCTTCTACATTGGCGAGATACATCCTCGCCTTGACCACCTGTAGGTCCACTTGTTCCTGCACCCGTTCCCATTGGGTGAGGAGTTCTCGCGCATTCATGTATGTCTCTGCTGCCGGGTATTGTTGTCCGGCGAGTCCGCATGGGTCGCTGTTTAGGCCCAGTATCCTCCAGGTAGTGGGGTACGGCCACTGCTGTCGAATCTTATTGAACACTTCTGGGGTTGGGTGTGAGTCCTTCCGGCATTGTTCGTCGGGCATTCGGGTGTTAGTCCGTTCGATCGGCATATTCTGAAAAACACACCAAAATCAGTTATTGGCATATGGGGATGAAACAAATAATTCATTTGAATATTTCACTTAGATTGTATACTAAACTCACTATCGACCGGGTTGTTATTATCATTGGGTCTATCACCAGTTAAACCTATCGAATGCTAACTATCCGTACCATTTCTCGTGGATCTAATGGGTTGTGCGTCTCTGAAGCTATCACGCCTTCATCACGGCACTTCTATTTTAGTGGTTGCCTCAATTGCGAGGCGTTAGGAAATTCTACTGCTATATTAATAAGAGAGTCTGTACCTACAAATCTATCGGTATTAATGTTCGTCAAACCAGAGTTTGCCGCGCGTATGGTGGTGCTATTTATTCAAATTTCATTTAAAAATCACGGAATACCCAATATTGAATGACATTTATTATCAATTGATTCTAAATTTTAATAGAAGTAAGGCTTACCATTTATCGGAGTGGGTTCAATGCTCATTAAATACATAATATCAGTTTAAATTGTTTACGTTCTACGAGTTGACGTTGCACGCGATATGGATAAGTGTGACTTTGATTTTAACGGGTCTATTTCCGTAGTGATGTTTATCGATTTGTGTTTACTAGTCGAATGACATCGACAACACGGCCTTTGGTAAGATTTACCTTAACTTGGGTTTCCGTTTCTACATCCGTTGTGTTTCGAATTGTACCACAATACCTAACTGGCCTTCGCCCTAGGTTATCTCACTAGCGTGGGCGTCTACATCCGTTATCTAATGCGAATGCGTTAGTGAATGACCTTCGCTCTGTTTATCCGGTACGTTTAATGTCGACGGAAACTTCTAATTCTCGGATGGTATTAGCTTACTACGATTTGGACTTACAATTTCCGGTCGACTTGTTTACTAATTTGGATTACTTTGGTTCTTAATTAACTACTGTCTGATATTATATCGTGGCATCTACTATGGTCGTGCGTGGCGATGAGGCAAATTTGGAATATGTCAGATACATCTGTTATTCATATTTAAATATTTTATTGCTTAATTTTAGGAAAAACCAGTGTCTTTGATTTCCTTATGGTATTCTGAGATTATTCGATCGTTTCGAATAAGACTTATCTGTTTGATTCTCATCTTACGCCTATTAACGTTTCGCTTCGAATTCGCATTGGGCTTTTATTATATTGTTACGTCGTTTTTCGCCTACGAAGTTAATGTGAATTGTATTTGGAATTTACATAAGTATTCGAGTGATGCAGGTTTTGTGAATTTTACGGGTGGGAGATATTAGCATGATCAGGTTCTTAGCAAATTTTTTGAATAGTATTATACTGCTAGCTTTCTCTTACGTCAACGATCCGTATGAATTTCGTATTGATCGGTTTGGCTGCATTAATCCCTTCTCAACAATTTATTTATTTGGTTTACCTTTGAATGATAGGTCGATTTATGATTTATGTCATTCTACCCTTATACTTTTCATTAGTTCAGCTTCAATCGATAACTTATCCGTAGGGTGAGTTTTATTTCAAATTAATAGATTCTTATTCTATAATTTATTTTGCTGTTATCAAATTCACTTACATTAATTGAATCAACGACTTGCTTAGTTTTTATCTATAGTTGCCTTACCTTTAGAAAATGAATCACCTTATGTTAATTCAGAGGATTAGTTCATTTTAACCCATGACTACTTTACTCAATGATTTTCGATCAATTCACCGGTAATTTCAACTAATTTATTTCCGCTACGTATTTAATTTACTTTTAGTTTTACTTAACTTGTTTCACAATATGCATTGATTTACTTTAGTAATGCGTTTCACCTAATCTATCTCAAACATAAGTTTAATTTACCTTTAGTAATACGATTTATTAATTCAATTTACATTTAGGAATAAGACTTATTAGTTTAATTTACTTGTAGACATAAGATTTATTCATTCAATTTACTGTTAAAAAGAAATGCTTGATTGATCTAATTTACCTTTAGAAATAAGTTTTATTAATTTACTTTTGAGAATTACTTTAATTTGCTTTTAGTAATGAGATTGATTAATTTACCTCTAGAAATATGATCTAATAATTTTAAACAATTTATTAGTTTAATTTGCCTTTAGAGATACGTTTATCTAATACAATTACACCATTTAATTTACTATTAACAATAAATTTTAGCTAATTTATTCCAAAATATTAGTTAATTTGCTTCTAACAATAAGTTTCACCTCATTTAACCCAAAATATGAATTTAATTTACGCTAGTAATAGGTTTTGTCTAATTTATATGGATTTAATTTTCTTTTAGTAATAAGTTTAATGATTTCAAAACATTAACACGGAATCAGTTATATCAACGAATTTCAATTTAATCTATCCCCGTACCCTTTCCCTTTAATAGACCTTAGGCGCATTTTGTGTTTATATTATATTTACTGAGTGCCCACTGGACTACTCGATGTGATGATTTTGAGCCGTGTGTAATATAAATTTAGGTCGATTTTACAGAAGTGAGAAACGAGGAAGGAGTCGGAGACTTCTCCCTTATTTCTCGCTTCAGCTATAGGGATAATATTGACGTTACGACCCCTGCGTTTCTCAACGCCGAGTCCTCACGGGTACATATCATTGGCGATTTTCCACGCACTTACATGCATCTGCACTGTGTAGATTTTATTTACTTGCGTTGTGTGTCGGCTGTGGGCCGGAAAAATTTCGACATTTTAATTTATAAAACAAATATATATGTAAAACAATTTAGGTATATTAATAATATTTATTAATTATAAAAACAACATAATTACCCATTTCGAACCATTCCATAAAATTGAAAAACATCATAGCATAAAATAGAACATAAATGCCTCTCTCCCCACGTCGCCGCCAAGCAGAGCTCTACAGAGATGCTATGGACGTGACGTGGAAAGAGGGTTTCAAACAAAATGTTTCTCACCTAGAAATTCTGATTTCCACAATAATTTCAAATTGAAAATATAATTTGTGTCGAACAACGGTTTAGATTTTAAACAATTTTCAAAATAGTTCTAAAAATAGTTAAACTTCGAAACGGTTTTAACAATTTTCAAAAATGGTTAAGTTAAATGTGAAAATGGATCAGTATTTATACCTATTTTTCTCGCGTGTGAAATTTGATGCAGTAAAACAAAATTCGACCTTGTTATTTTCTAGCAAATTCTATTTTTTAATTTTAATATTTTTTGATTTATTTTTATAATTTTTTATTTAAAATTTTTATTGAATTATTACTAATTCAAATTTTTCAATTTAAATTTCATTTTAATGAACTTTTATTAATTTTTCTAATTTTGTCGAATTTGTTGTGTTTTCTTGTTATATTTGTATAGGTATCGTGCGAATCTTGGTGCATTTTGTTATTATTTTAATTTATTTTTATGTTTGTTAATTTATATTTAATTCTTTTATTTCTCAGATTTTATATGGTTTAATTGGTGTTTCAATAGGTTTATTTAAATTGCATGTTGTATTTGCGTGTGTGTTTCTGATCCATTTAAACATTCTTCAAGGCCGTTTACGTTGTGGCCCAACAATAATAATATTAATAATAATAAGTAAAAATTATATTAATAAAAGTTTTTGTTGTATAAGTCTTGGGTTTTTATTATATAATAATAATAATAATAATAATAATAATAATAATAATAATAAAAGTTTTATGTAGTTGTTTTTATTAAATATTAATAATAATAATAATAAGTAATAATAATAATAATAATAAAAATAATAAGTAATTAATAATATTAATAATAATAATAATATTAAAACATTACTTATAAAAATTATTAATAGAATAAAATTAAAAAATATATACTTTTTATAAAAATAAGTAGTAAATTAAAATTAAAAAATGTTTTAAATACTATGACCTTGATAAAATTTGAATGACCTTGAAAAATATGATGACTCACCCAATGACCTTGACCTAATTTTCAATGACCTTGAGAAAATATTATGACTCACCCAATGACCTTGAATGAGTTATTGTCGTTGTTTAAATGACCTTGAGAAACTATGAAGAGTCATCCAATGACCGCGAATGAGTCATGGTCTTTGTTTAAATGACCTTGAGAAATTATTATCACTCATCCAGTAACCTTTGTTTAAATGACCTTCAGAAATTATTATGACTCATCCAGTGACCTTGAATGAGTCATTGTCGTGGTTTAAATGACCTTGAGAAAAATTATGATGACTCAAAATAATAATAATAATAGTAATTAAAATAACAATAATATTAATAATAATAATAATAAATAATAATAATAATAATAATAATAATAATATTAATAAGTAAAAATAATAATAATAATAGTAATTATAATAACAATAATAATAATAACAATAATATTAATAATAATAATAATAATTATAATAATAATAATAATAATAATAATAATAATAAATATTAATAATAATAATAATAATAATAATAATAATAATAATAATAATAATATTAATAAGTAAAAATAATAATAATAAAAATAATAATAACTAATAATAATAATAAGTAATAATAATAATAAGTAATGTGGGGTTTTTGGTTTCGCTAACCTTGACCCCAAATGAAAATTGTTTTCCTACCCACAATAGTTACCCGTTGCTAAACAACGTTGGAGATTCAACTAATGGGTTTTAAGGTCACCAAAGGTGAGCGCCACATAGGAACTACTCTGGCCCGACCTCAAACTGGGTTCAATGCAATGCCGTTAGAAGGCCTGGATGCGATTTCATTTTTCTGGTCCCTTGCTTATCTCATAAATTTTCTCTCTTTCCTGCTCCCTCTCGCCAGTTATTCGTAAATCTTCCTTTTCCTTTTCTTGGCTACTACGGTAGTTGAGTGTGGAGAATTAATTTAAGTCAACAAATCAAACGTTTATTAATTATTATAACACTACTATAACTGTCGCCCTTCAATTCTTGCAGCTCGGCGTTTCGCACGGTCCGTTTTCCTGGTCGATGCTTATTTACTTTGGTTGCCGGCATTGTGGTGGATGTTGCCTCGCGGTAGGCCAGTTGGGCCGGTGCAAAGACGAGGGGATAGGTTACCACGCTGCCTTCCTGGCAGGCCGATAACGCTACCTCATGGCCGCGTATCTGGATCTTTTGCGCCTGGGTGAGCTGTTTCTCCTCAGCCCACCCCCGCTGCGCCGTCATCATCTTCTGATAAATCTTCTTGGCTCTCCCTGGCTCAATCCAGGTGGCCTTAATCTGCTGAATCTCTTGATTCAGTTGGGAAATTTGTTGTAGTAAATTCCGGCTAGCCGCATAAAATTGGTAGAACTCTTGTTTCGGAACTCGGGGTGGACTCATAGCTAAATATAAATTATTCAATCAATGTTATTATATATACAGGGTTGAGTTATTAGTCGTATCCCACCCGTGAGGCTATGTTTCTAGGACATTATTTACACATTTTTTTCCTTAAATAAAAATTTTATCGACCCGATGCCCTAAGAAATCGCTAACAAAGATTTATTAATTATATCACAAGTTGTGTAAATCAGCGCGAGTTAAATCAAGGATTGTCATTTTCATATCTTCGGTTTTTCCGACTTCTCGCGTAGGAATGGTCCTGACGGCTCTCCGATGATACCTCCAGGTTTCTTAACTCTCGAGGGAGGATCCTCCGCGGAATTACCACATTCATTGGCTCCAATCGGTTGCGCAGGCTTGGGTCATCGAGCTCGAAAGAAACATTGTAGCTCGGGCGTACCCATCCGTGCTGGGAATTCTGCCCTCCGCAATATCTCTATTCACTTGGGCCAGGTAACGTCTGGCTTAGATGATCTGCCGCTCAGTTTCTTTTTGATGTGCTTCTAGTCGGCCGAATAGAAATTCTGCTTGGCCGCGGATCTCTCTGGCGGGATCCCGGCCAGGTTAGCGTTTGATGGCCACGTATGGAAGCTCTACGTCTTTTATCCCTCTCGTATCGCCTGACCTTGACTCTCAAACGGGGGATATCGAAAATCCCGCATCCCACATCGCTTGTCTGCACCTGGCCGCCGAATGTGCCGGGAATTTAGCGATGATCCGGGATGCGGCTATCCAGGAATTATCTGAGAAAAATAAAAATCTATTATCATTTTAAAACTCGATGTCCGTGGTGTAGTGATCTTTTTCAACTTTCGTTTTGTAATAATAATTCATGAGTAGTCGCGGCTAAGTCAATTGTTTGGGTTTCCTCGGGACACGATGCACATCTTACTACCCTGTAAATCGGGAGGTCCCCATCACTATGAACTTAACGTTTATTATTAATTAAATTATCTATACATTTTGATTCTAATTAAATCATCTATATATATATTACTATTAGCTAAGTTATCTACATGTATTTTTGCTAATCGATTTATCATTATATATTATTACTAGTTGAATTATCCAATAGATTACACGGAGAATTAAATCGGTGGGTTGTACCAAACCTTTTCGAGCGGTCGTTAGCACGTGTATTTCGATTGGTGAAAAATGTTCACTATGGGGAGCGAGGATACTTGCCGCTGGCTGCAAAAGACCATTTCCAATAACCACGATCGATTGCCATCATCGACAAAAATAATCGCTACCAGCAACGGACAATGGTCGTTTCCCAAAGATTTACATCATTAACTGTCGAAATTAACCCCTAAATTCAGTATTGTCAATAACGGGAAAATGTTCATCCCTAATGATTAGATATAGTCAAAAATCCAGCATCAAAAATAGCTAGAGGTGAGAGTAGTCAGGTAAAAATTATTTCGAAATCAGTCAATTGGTATTGTTTTTGGGTAAAATCAACCATGATGACGAATTGGAACTAAGGATAATTCGTTAAGTATTATTTACACATACAATTACATCACTATAAATGGTTAAAAATAAGAATAATTAGATAATAACTAAAGTCGATCATTATAAATGGTTAGAAATAGGAATAATTAGCTAATAACTAAAATCGATCATTATAAATGGTTAGAAATAAGAATAAATGGATAAATATTATTTACCAAAACCCCATCATTACAAAATTATTTACAAAATCAAACAAATCATTACAAATAATTCGAATTGGTAATAACTCCAATTGTTACTTCTAATGATAAAGACGTCACCTACCCCCAAACTCAATCGTTATGGATAATTTCAAAACATAAAGAACATTAATCACAATTAAGCATTTTTGTTTCCTGTCGTGAGTATTGCTATGGACAAAAGGTATAACTATAATTAGCACTTGGAATCATCATAGTCGGTGGTCAGAAAGAGTCACTAAAATCCGCCATTACCATTCTAACTTGGTGTTCTCTTTGGTCAAATAATTTGCTATTCAAAATCAAGCTCGGCTGGGACTACAAGGAACGTTATGATTTCCGGATTTTAGTGATGGAATTCGACGGTGGCGGTTCGTTCGTCACCAACAGAGACTTGCTTAAGTCCGCTAATTACGGATTTTACAGGATCAGGCCGAGTTTTATATATCCTAGTTATGATCGTTATCCACGGGTCGGTTGGAATCATTGATGGACGTCTCTTTTCCGATTCATCCATTCTGTCAGATTCCGAGGACGCTACGGCATTACTCTCCCTTTACGTGATTAATCTTTTCAAAAATATGGCATAAATTTCGAACAACATAAATTTGGTCCATCTTATTTATTCCTATTGATTCACAATTACTATCCTAATCGGACAGCGAAGGAACTATCGTAGGTGTAACCCCGTTGGTAACGCTCTGCATATTACCTTGTCAATTTCCTAATGCGGGAATCATCACCAAAGTTTGCGAAGTTGGAGGGCCATTATCTACTGTTGTGTCTCAGACATGATAATTAAAGTTCTGTAAAGAAGTATTAGTAATATTACCTTCCGCCATCCTGGATATTTCTCCGTCCGATCTCCGTGGAGTTTCAGCGTTCGCTCTAGGTCGTGAAGTATTTCGATGCATTAAATTTCTTAGAAAAAAATGACTGTGGAATTAGTGCAATTACCTTATATTCACATACGGGTACAGACACTAGTGATTGGATTACACACCACAGCGGTGCCTTCGAGGTGTGCATGGTAAATTCTGCTGGGTGATTTAATTTAGAAGTGTTTACGTTTTCTTATTATTGATTCAGCGTTGCTAAAGTTCAGACCACTATATTAGTCATCTACGGGTGTCGTATATCTATTGTCGAAATTCATTTCCCAGTACTCTTATTCACCACTATAATCTCTGGCAATTTATTCTGTTATTAACCGGATCATGTCTACAGCGGGAAAATTTAGTGTATTCCATTCAATTTTTTGGCAACCTATTTAGTCCCGGTCGTTAGTCCCGGAATTACCTAGTCAACGATAAGCTCACTATTTTGTATGGGAGAACGACAACCGGCCACATACCTAAGGTAGAGACGACCTAAATGATGCCGCATCTGCATATGCCACATCAAAACTGTATGATGAATGCCCAAATGCTACCCAGTCAAGGGACCGATTACCCCAAACCTGTCGTTAAACGCACCGAGATCAACTATATGCTCGAGGAAATTCCTTAGAGCAAGAAGAAGGCACGAATTTTTATCGATAAAAATCAAATAACTACCCACGGATCGTGATACTCATCAACGAGATAATTGAGGGAAACAAACTAAATCGGTTAAGGACTCTCAATGGGTCACGAGCGAGAAACAACCCAAACCACCCTGTCACAAACTTAGACTAGATTGTTGGTTCAATAGAATCTTGAAGTTGTATAGAGATTTAATTCGTATTTCAATATCTCCTACGCAACCGATTCCTTATAAGTTAATTTAATTCTGGTCGATCATATATTAATTCACAATTTTTGACCCTTCTAGATAAATACATTATAGATCAATTAGTTTAGGTTACATAGGCATTAATTCGTAGGTTAACCAGCTTATTTTGTAAATTAGTTTTTAATTTAAGTAATTCATTCGACCCATATATTAATTCTTCTTGAAACGATTCAATTTATGCAATTATTTATAAAAATTAATGTTCTCCATACAATTAGATTCCTGGGTGGATGAATCTCGAGTGATGATGAGATTCCCATCCCACTCCACCGCTAAATATCGACAGGCGATGTGGGATGAGGGGTATTCGATCTCCCCAGTGAGAAAATCCAGATTCGAGAGGCAGGATGAAGTGGAAGACGTCGAACAGCCGTATATAGCCATCAAACGGGAGCCCGGACGAAATCCGGCTCGCGAACTTCGGGGACGGGCAGAAGAAATCCTAACCCGGCTCGAAGCTCACCAAAAGAAAACAAATAGAGAAGTGAATCGAGCCCGTCGACATCTCTACCAGATCAACAAGGATATGGTATGTCTATGGGTATGGGCATGCCCCCTCTTATGGCATCTCATTCGAGTTCGATGATCCGAGAGTGAACCAGTCAATCCCGCCAATGACGATATCGGTGCGGAGGAAGATGTTTTCGGAAACAGAGTGAACAAGAGGTGAAACTCAAAGACCAGAGCGAGATCCTACCTACACCCACTGGACATCAATGCAGGATCCACGAAATCGACCGTCGACTTCGCGGTATAATTGATCAAAGATTAACACTAATTTACGTTGTGATCAATATTAATATAATATTCGCACTTTTATTGATTTCTTGCGTTTACAATTATATAAAATAGGCACCCAAACAAGAAAACTCTTATACGACTCAAAATTAATGCATCTCGAAAATTTAGTACCTGTAAACAAATTCATCGCATAAGTTGAGAACATTCATAATCTAATTTTTGTTGTAGAAATGGTCACCGCCACAGGCTTAAACCAGGCTCTGAAAGATGCACGAAAGGAAAATACAGACCTCCACAGGCAGATGTTGGAGATGACTCGGGAAATCCAGCGTATCAAATCAACATGGATAGAACCGTCAAAGGTAAAGGTTTTATACCAACGAGTAACCGCTGCTCAGCGTAGATGGGCTGAAGAGAAGCGGCTGGTACAGGCTATGAGGACGCAAATCCGAGGGCTAGAAGTGGCATTAGCAGCCTGTCAAGAAGGCCAATCCGTCACGTACCCTTTGGTCTTCGCACCGGCTCAATTGGCGTATCGTGATTCCACTTGCGCAACTAAACCAGCAATAAAATCGCCTCAACGACGCCCGGGAAAATTTGAGCGCGCAAGGCGTCGAGCCATGAGATCATACATGTAAGTGAAGGGACCAAGAACAGAAAATCGCACATATGCCTTCTATCGGTATTGCGTTGAACCCGCTATGGGATCGGGCCTTAGCAGTTCCTACATGGCGCTCACCTTTGGCGATCCTATAACCGGTGGTTATACTACCAACGTTGCTTGGTAACGGGTAACCATTGGGGCAAGATGATAATTTTCATATGGGGTCAAGGACTTTGACAACAATAAGAGAAAGAAAAGCAATGGGGAAAACGATTCAAACATTATGGGAAGCTATCGATGCCAAACAAGACGAAGCAGCAGCCAATTTAATGAAGTGGACTTATGAAAGTTCATCACTAAAAGTATTCAATGTAAATTATATGGTAAGAAATAGAAACGTCCTACTAAAAGAAACAATATACGCTTACTATCCATTCCCAAAGACGATAAAAACAATGCTGAAATGGGAAAGATTAAAATTTACAAACCATCCAATGGAAGCAATACGAATCGGAGACAGAAAAGAACAGCTACTAACAATAATACATAAGTGGCACCGAAAGCAAATAAGATTCCAAAGGAGTAAACAAGAGATAAAGGAAATGGACGACCTAAAAGCAAAGATAATAAAGGTCTACGAGGAAATAATTGAAGCAATAAATGTCGAGGACGACATTTCAAAGGAAACCCCGGATGGAAATAATAACGGAGAAGGAAGTAATAACAATAAAGAAGATCGAGATGACCAAGATACTAGACCAGATAAAGAAGACGAGAATAAACCTGCACAACAAGAGAAAAGAGAACCACTCGATGATGAAAATAGGAACACTCATCAAGAAACGGAAAAGGGGAAGGGAACGGGCAGCAACGACAACAACGAGGAGAAGCAAAAACGAGGGACACCACTACATAGTAATAATCTACAACAACCAAGAGAAAATCAAAACGACCGTCCCTACTACAAAAACTAATGATATTGATCACGTCAATTAAATTAACGGGAGCTGACAAAGATACCCTGAAAGGAATCTCAAGTGAAGGAATATGTCTTCACCTAAAGGAAAATACCAGCATAAGTTGCTATTTCGAAGCACTAAGAAAACCAGGAAAGCTAGAAATACAACCCGAAGATCCATCATCGTGTCATACCACCAAACATATATGTAGAGATGCAGAAAAGGAAGAAAGCATAAGAATTCAAGTAGACCCAGGGATTGGCAACCTACAAATAACGAACATAGGAGCAAGAAGAATTAAACAAGTATGCGTACGAAACCTAATCACAGATTGTTGGAAAATGAACCTGAGAGTAGGGAGAAAATGTGCTTGGGACAGTATAAACGATGATACGGAATATATAATATGTGCTAATGATAACACGATAATAACCTGCACCATAGCCAGAACATTAGGAGAAAGCCCCAGAATAACAAGAATAACGGCAAAAACAGAAACAAAAACAACATCGGAAAAGGAAACAAGAGAAGAACCATACCAACGTCAAATTAGAGAGAATAAAGCGGTAATAATAAAAGTAGAATTAAACGCAGCAAAGAAAGAGGTAATAGTCAAAAACACGGGTGAAGAACCTATTACAAGAGTCTGTGTATACGAAGTCAAAGAAAGCGGAAAAATAAACAAAAGGATCCAATGTAAGACAAACAAAGAGGTAAAGAACCAGAAATACCACATCCCAATGAAAAGGAAACTCGGGAAATATGTGGTACACATTCAGAAAAGAACCCATGTATATTGGAGGACAGTAACAGGAAAGCTATCAAACTCAATCGCGACAGACCAGCCCACAACAAAGCAACCAGAAGGAAAATTAATCAGCAAGACGTTATGAAAGACAAACGAAAAGAAAGAAATGATCAGGGACGACAGTCATCTTTCAATACATGAAGCTTTACAACTTCAGAAAGCACTTAAAAACGTGCAACACAAAGAAAAAATAATGGAAACAACTAACTCAAGAAAAACAACAACAACGCAGCCTAATGAAACAAACCACGCGACAAAAATGATCTGGATAACAACTGCAGTAACAAGTATCGTGATAATGCTGATAATAATTCAACTGGTGAGAACCACCAACAAATGTAAACAGAAGCCAAAGAGGAAAGGATTATGGCCAGCAGTAGAAAAATTCAACTACGATATTGAACTGGAGCAGTATGACGCAGAAAATTCTGAAGAATACAAAGTTATTGGAAATTCAAGTACAAGTGGACTCTGGTTAAAAGAATCGCCAATCATTGAAACGCCACAGGAATGGTCAAACGAATTTGATGTATACCAGATAACGGATGAAAGATATGGGGATATACGAACACTACGTATAGAGACCCCGGAGACAATGGTATAAGACAGGAAGGAGACGATGTATATAGTGTTGAATATTATGTAGTATAGTAGTAGTAATAATATGTATAATTATGTATAAATATTGTATAAAATGCAGCTGAGAAAATAATCAAACAGAAAAGAATGCAGATGAATTAACCACGTATTATAATCGATAGATGGATCCGAAAAACAATAACCGACAAAATCAAGCCAGAATACTACCGTTCATAGAAGTAATCCAGCAACCTACAGCTGCCAACGTACCTATAGAGATAGTAGAATTAGATCGAGGAATATATCAAGACCAAGGAGTCGAAGTAATATGGAGGCGTCAGTGTGAATTAATGACACAAATAACCAACAATGCGCAAGCACAGTGGACGAATACTCACATGGTATTGACAGAAAGTGTGAATCGAGGCCTACACCAAGCAGCGAGAATAGAAGATCAGCAAAGAGCCATATTACAACTACAAAGAATAAATGTACAACTAAACAATCAAGTCAGATGGCAAGCTGAAGAAATTAGAAGATTACGAAGTAGCCAACAGAATATAGATCCAGCAAGCTGGGTGGAATGGATATCATCGATGTCAGAATTCACCCCAGAACCGGATTCGACAGTGGAGTAAAATAGAGCGTACTATGTAAATATGTGTAAATAAACCGATAAAAGTAAACGACGTCAAGTAATCAGAAAAATTAATGTAGATATGCAGACAATTATCGAGAGAATCAGAGGAAGTGAGAATCCATCCGAAGCAACGAGACGAATAATGAAGGAAAAGATCAGAATGGTGAACGATACAGAAGAAAAATTAAAATTCTGCAAATGCAACGGACTACTGATTGGAGCAAGACAGACGAAATGTGGATGTAGAATATGTACGGATTGTACGATAGAAATAATAGAAATTAGAATAATAAAATGTCCTGGATGCGATGAAGCCATCGAAGGAGAAGAAGATCCTACAACGTTAGACAAAGCCACAAACAAAGAAATAAATAACTTAATAGTCCAATGCCGAGTAAAGGAGTGTGAATGGAAAGGACTTATGAAAGAAGCCGAAAGCCACACAAAAGAATGCGAATATAGTGAGATAACGTGTGGAAAATGTCAAAGTAAGACAACGAAGAAGAATATAGAGGAACACAAAAAATTGTGCATCAAGATAGAAGAAAGATGCAAATTCTGTGGAGCTATCGACGAATGGATAAAAATAGAAAAAGAGCATCGAAATCCAAGTGAGGAACAAATATGCGATTTCTACGAATGAATATGTGCAAACAACTGCAACAGGAAAGATAAAGTCAAACTAAAAGAACACTGGAATGAATGTATTGGCAAACCAATCAAATGCCCGTTAGAATTATTCAATTGTCCAGCACGACTACCAATTGCGGAAATGCAAAGACATATGGTAGAAAACAGCATCGAGCACACAGAAATCATGATGAAAACGATAGGAATGATAGCATGGGAAGTGAAAAGCTTACGAACAGAAGTAGATGCACAGAAAGCACTGATGAGAGAAATACTAGAATCCAGAAAGAACTTCGAAAAAAGTCAAGAAAATGCGCCAAAGAAAATGGCCGAAATGGAAGAGAGAATGCAACAGATAATCAGCAGCATACAGGATCTAGAAACAACCAGCCCAGTAGCCAGAAAACTACCTACAGCACCCTTTATATGGAGAATAACTGGATTCACAGAAAAATTACAAAGAGCAAAAGATGGAACACAAGGAATCATAGATAGTCCACCGATATATAGCTGGAAAAATGGATACAAGTTGGGCATTAGACTATATCCAAATGGGGATGGAAATGCAACAGGCACCCACATCAGTGTCTTCTTTAGAGTAGGAAGAGGAGAATATGACGAGCTATTAACGTGGCCTTTCAATCAGTACATTATATTAAAAATGCTAGGACGAGAGGAATATCGCAATCCAATCAGAGCAGGAAACGAACCACAACTATGAAGACCAACAACTGCCTGGAATACGGCAGTAGGTACACCATTCTTCTATTCACAAGGATTCTTGCGCGAAGATAATTTGTATATAAAGCTAGAAGTAGAAAATCCGTATAAGACGTTGTAAAGGAGGAAAGGAAAGTGTAAATAGAATGTAAATAAAAAAATAATAAAATCACATAAAAACTCAAAAAATACAAATAATCAGAAAAAACCAGAAAAACTAAAAAAATTCTAAAAACAATGACGACATTTATTATTAGATGGCGAGCGGAGACAGTGAAGAAAGAACAGTGAAAATAAGAGAGGAACCAGATTCAATATGGATGAAATTTTGGAGAAAACCAGAAGAAGAAGAAAAATCAATACACTAACAACAGCAGTTGCGTATTACAGAGATTATAACGGATCAAGAATACCTCAACAAATAAAGAAAGTGATATATTCAGAACTAACGGTAAAGAACGAACAGCTGAGAATAGAGGAACAAATATATTTAACTTTCAAAGATAATAAGATATTTACGAACCAGCAAAGCAGAGAATTATCAGCACAAGGATTCTACTTTACCGGAACATCCAAAATACCAGACGAAGTAACATGCATCTATTGCAAAGGAAAACTCGCAAAATGGGAGAAAGGAGAAACAGCAAAACGAGAACACCTGAGGAAATTTTCAACCTGCCCATTTATAATTAATCTCGACTGGAAGGATTCCCAAAATTGGAAGTGGACAAAGATGAAAAAGGAGGAGAGAAAAAGATAGTAATAACAAAGAATTTCGAGGACCCAACTGAACTAATATGGGAAGGAGAGACTATAAAGAGAACATTTGAAGAAAGGATTAAAACTTTCAAAAGAAACCCAAGAGCAGCAGAATTTGCAAGCCAAGGATATTTTCGAACAGCACGAGGAATAATGTGCGAGAGATGCAATGTATAACATATTGGCAAAAACATGTTGAGATAATTTATACACCCTGTGGACATATGGTCACATGTGAAGCATGTGGATTAAAAGTAAATATATGTCCAGTATGTAGGAAACCAATCAATGGACGGATCAAAGGATTCCGTTTCGCTGATCAATAGAGAGAGGATGAAAACAATGTGTAAAAAGTGTAAATAGAAAATAAAATGTTAAAGTGTAAATAAAACCAAAAATAATATACCAAAAATCACAAACATTTACGATACGAACTACGATGTGTATAAAAAGAGGAAAATAACTAATGTTAACATTCAGAGACAATAATGAATCAGAGCGAGATAAAAAATCAAATAATAAAAGAGGTTGAAGCAGAAAACAAAGACCCAAAAACAACTATCAAAAATCAACCAGAACAACTGAAAGAAGCAAGAGACGAAGCAGAGCAATGGCGACAAAAGACAATACGATTAAAAGAGATGTTATTAGCCATAGAAGAATAACTAATGAAAGAAACGATAAAAACTAAAATGATGAGAGAAAAGTGGGAAAGACAAATAGAACAGAGAGTAGTATACCCAGAACGAAAAGCGAAACGAGAAGAAGGAGCTGATGAGAGAATTCATTCAAAACCAAACCAGAATTGCAAATCAGAGGAAAGAGATACGAACAATATAACAAGAAAAACAAGATCAACAAAATGAAGTAGAGAGACTACGAGAGATAATAAATGATAAAGAAACAGAAATACAGGAAGAAGGAGAGGAAAGCTGTAGAATGCTAAATCAGACAATAGAAGAATTGGAACAAATGCGAACCAAATATTTGGTAGAAAAGACAAAAAGAACCAGCAAAAAACAAGCCAAAGAATGGGCAAAACGTCAAGCATTACACTGGAAAACAAAAGGAATGACTGGGAAGCACACGCCAGACATTATACGCAGCAATTAGCAGAAGAGGAAGACCGAACAAGAGCCTACAAAGCCAAGTGGGAAGACGCAAAGATAGAAATCAACAAACTGAGAAGTCAAGGACCAAAACCATCAAAAAAAATAAGAGAGCCCAAAGATGACAGACAAGAAAGAATGATGACCCAACTAACAGATCAATCGAGAAGATGGAGAATAGAATGTAAAATATTAGAGACGGAAACGCAAAACAATGGGAACATATAGTAAAACAAGATCATGAAATAATATTTCAACAAACCAGAATGAAAGAGATGTTATTGGAACAAGAAAGGACTCTCAAACAAAAGCAAGAGCAACAAAGAAAGACGGAGATCAAGGAAGAATCGATAAAAATGGAAGCGAGGAAGTGGAAAGACCAATACCAAGAAGCCAAGAAAGAAATAAGACTATTGCCCAAGAAGTTATTAAATACTGAAGATTGGGAACTATGGGAGCAGATCGAGGATTAAAAACGAACAATTGAAGACTACAACAACCAGATTCGAACAATGAAATTTCGGGAACGACTCAGACAAAGCACAATACAAAGGCTGAGAAAAAACGAAACTAGCCACAGGAGATGGATCGATCAGCTAAACCAGAAAGTACTGGAAACACAAAACGAATTAGCCGATGAAAAACAACAAAAACAACAGTTGGATGAGAAACTAACAGAACTCCAACAGGATGTGAATGGACATCGAGGAGTAGTGGTGTATAAAGAAATCCAACTGCGACACCAACTCGAAATCAACGAGCAACTCAGAGGACAAGTTGAAGCGGAAATAAAAACGATAAAACAAGGGTATGAGGAAAACGAGCAGAACCTAAGAACGGAAATTGAAAAGTTGAAAGCGTTGGAACATACGCATCAGTTGGAAACTCAAGTGGAAGGACTGACAGAAAATGTGGAATACCTCACCTACCTATTGGATGAGGAGTTACAAATATCGAATACCCTGCGAGAGGAAGTAACCACACTCAGAACCGACCGCCAATCCTACTCGTACCTCTATATCCAACAGAAATACCAGCCCAAGTCCCCGCAGAACCAGATGAAGGATTTGGGGAGACGGAGGAAACATTTGTATAATTAAAAAAGAAAATTGTAAAAAGTGTAAAAAGATAAAAATAATAAAAATGATAAAAACAAAAAATTGTAAAAAGTTGAACCAATGTATATTTAGCATGAACTTAAGCCAAGCAGAAATTCAAATGAATCCAGAAGACGGCAATAATAAATACGATAAATACCAACCAATTCCTATCCAATTGATGCAACCCATCGAACAAGATCCACTAGAATATTACAGTAAGAAGTGGAGAACTGAAAGAAATGAATGGCGAGAGATAGTAGAAGAACAAGAATTAGAAATCGCCCGAATAAGTCAGCAATTAATCCAATCAAAACAACTAGTCAATACAGTGAAGCAAAAATTAACAACTAGTATGGGAGATAGCAGAGACCAAAAGAGAGAAAACGAGCATTTGAGACAATAATTGGCAAAGATAAAAACCCGAGTAATCCTGGAGAACTATTGGAAAACAGAAGCGGAAAGGATGAGAGAAAGTAGAAAAAGCGAACAGAGATATTTAATACATCTAGAAGAGAGTTGTAAAGAAGTAATGGAGATAAAACAAAACTACCAACGAACTCAAGAGGAGATTGAAGTGCTGAAAGAGGAACTTCAAGAATCAAAACGAAAACTCGGAAAGCAGACAATCGATCAAATCAACTACAAACGTCAATCCAAAAGAAAACAAGCAAAAGAAAGAAATCTACGAATACAAATAAACAACCAAAGGAAGATAATCGAGGAGAGCAAAGAACAATTAAAGGAACTCCCAAAAGTGACAGAAAGATTAATAAAAGCCCAAGTCCTAATAATGAGATTTTCAGAGAAAAGGGCAAAAGAAGATTGCGAAATACACTCACCCCCGAGAAAAGAGAAAGAGTAAAAAGGAAATAAACTTCACTGTATATAGTTGAATAATATTGTAAATAAACCTAGAATAATCAATGTACATGGTGGGTTACAGGGTTTCAAATCTTGCTTATCTTCCTGGCGACCCTAGTAACGCCATACAAAAATTGCTAACTGCCACTTGGCACCCGTTGCTAGGCAACGTTGGTGATGTGTTCAAGTGGTGGACTGTCCGCAAAAATTGAGTATCATTAGCTAATACTGTAGTTGCTCGGACAATCCTCGGGTTCACGAGCTGTCGATAGAAGACCTGTGCTCGCTTTTAATTATTTGGTCCCCTTGCGTTTAAATTTCTTTCGTCTATCCAGCTGGTTTATCGGCGGTAGTTTGAGAAGACGAAATAATTGGTGGTTTTATTTAATCCCTCACAATGTTATTTTATTTATTTTTTAAAACCTTATTAGTACGTAAATGTAATGAGAGATGTACGGAAAACAATATATTTAACAATAGTCTATGTCTCTACGAAACGCATTGATTGGAGAGTCGAGCGGACCGGCGCTTAGCTCGCTCCTTGCGACCCGGTCGTCGACTGGATGTTGAAGGAATTGTTGGAGTAGGGTTTTCGACAGGGGTTGGCATTGCGGATGGGGTCGGATTCGACTCACGATATGCTAATTGAGCCGGGGCGAAAACTAGAGGGTAGGTCACCGCTGCCCCCTCTTGACTGGCGGACAACGCTACCTCTAGCCCCCTGATCTGAGTCTTCAGGCTTGTCACCAATTGTCTTTCTTCGGCCCACCCCTTCTGGGCCGCAGCTAACTTTTGATACAACGGCTTGACTCTCGTGGGGTTTATCCACGTCGCTTTGAGTTGTTGCATTTCCCGGACCAGGTGTATGAGTTGATCGTGAAGATCCTGGTTTGTTTGTCGTGCTCGGGTTAACTCGTTTTGTAATAACTTTACGGGATCCATTTCTAAAAATAGTAAGGGTGAATCTGATGACGACTAATATAGTTATGAGCAGTTTTACTTAAACATATTTTTGGAAATGAGAGTTATCATAATAAAGAAAACAAGTCAGAAGAAATTTTGGTTTGGAATTCGATCATATTATTATAATAACAGCAATAAAATGTTCCAATTAAAAATGTTTATTCCTCTGTGAAGAATCGTTTGATTCCTTTTTCAGGAGAATATCCCGGGATCACGAATACCGGCCGCTTGAGATTTCGGATCGGTCTTGGAGAAGGCGGGTAGTTATCAGCCAGTCGTCCGGCCGCCAGGTCATCTTTGACATTGGCTAGGTAGGTTGTGGCCCATGCTACGTCAGCCTCGACTTGTCGCTGACGCTGTAGAAGGCCTTCCAGAAGCTCTTGGGCCTGCGTTAGAATGTCTTGTGACGGATTGGGTTCGTCCGCCGTCTTCCGAAATCGCTTCATGAACTTTTCCGGCGATATTGCCTCCGTTTGGTTATCTGTAGGCGCCTCAGGATATCGTTCCTGGTATACCCGACTCCAGGCTTGTCTCCATTGTTCCACAATGTGAGCGGGCATGTCGATCATGGTTCTAGTGTGTCCTGAATTAAAAATATATGTTTACTCCATCTTTCTCCGTATATTTAATAGTTCGCCAAAAATGAAATCGCTCTCGTCCTGTACGAGAGAACTCGCTAGCTTGAATTTACCTGCATCAGGTGTCTGAGTACCTTGTGAGTACGGTAGTCGGTAATGCTGATAATCTCGTGTCGTGCGTTAGGCCAAAAGAGTTTTGCGACTCAGTAAAACAATATGGTATTACATTTATGACTGCGTCGGTCTTATATGGGTAGGACTATTAACAGCGTAAATTTCACATATGTATCCATTAATTTAATAAATGTAATAATTTTATCACCTCAACTTAAAGTATTTTCAATGCAAACAAAAACAAAATGGACTATGTATCGAACTATTTCGTAAGGGATTATTATATTTGGGCTTTAGCTTCTTGTCGAAATCGTTGACGGGATTCTTGGTTGTAAAATTGCGAAGCGGGAAACGAGGTGATTTGATTTTCGGCGGTGATTGGCGAATTCTAGTCAGGCGGCAGGAACCGGATGTCAAATTCGGTTCATCGATCATGGTGAATTGCCGGATGTGACAAGGATTTGTTTACTTTCATTATACCATTCATTTTCTAGAATGTTTATTTCAAGCGGATAAATTTGTTTATCCGGTCCGTTCACAATTATTATGGTCATTAAATGAATTCTCGTATGATCATGAACTTTTCAAGTAGGCGAAATACTTTATTATGCTTGGTTATCATCAAATTTTATCGTTTAAGGATCACTAGTTATATCGGGGTTGCAGATTGAAATCTTCGGGTCATGAACACTATGTTCTGAAAGCTCTCTCGGCGTTCCTCGGGGGACGCGGTCATCTCGTTACCATGGTCAAAACAAAATCAGTGGTAGGTATTTCTCATTGTTAAGTTAGCTAGTTATTAATCGCTTTATTTTCAGGGTTCGATTTTATCGACACACATTTTTTGGGTGATTGCCATTCTGTTAATGCTGAGTTCGACGCATTCCTTGTGATCGCTCTGTTCCCTTATCCTACGATGATTTGAATGTTTTACGCGAGGAATTAAAATCGTTTCATTTGCTGATTTTTATTTTAATCAATCTTGTTGATAAATTTCTCTGATTATTTGGTTTCGAAGTAGTTAATCGTGGTAAATTTTATCTATGGCTGATTTCGTTAAACAAATAATATAGATGGTTTGTTCGGATAATTCTTGGTCACCCATTTTATTCAATCCATGTCTCAATTCCATGATCAACGAGTCAAAGGTCCCTCTTTTTCACTTCGTGGATTCGTTGGATTCATTTAAATATGAGATTTTTTATTGCTCAAGCGAAATCGGACGTTCATCGATGGATTAATTGGTTATGCACATAATTCTCTTACAATAATCGCTAATCCGCATGGGTTGATTTTAATTCTGAAATTTCATCAAGAAGGACCTTGCCTGCTGATCACGAAATTGATTCGATTTTGAAATCATTTTGTTTAATACAATACGCCTAATTAACAGTTTTGGTAATTCAAAATTTTTATAAGTTGTTTCTTTTATTCAGATATTTATTTTTCGGTATACATATTTTGTAACTACTTATCTGGTTCGAACACTTGTCATTATGGTGAAATGAGTTCAAGAATTAGATCTCCATTACATTAAATGACTACTTAGTTTAATAAATTAACGAGTCAAATATCTTTACAAAATTCTTTGTTTCTTTACGGTACAATAATTTACTTTAAATGGTGGAGTGAAAATCAATGGATTATTTATTAAGTGAATATTTAATTTACGGTATTAAATTTCTTTATGTTAATCAATTAACGTCGACGAATTATTTATGAAATGAATGTTTAATTTACGATATAGTACTTCAGTGAGTTAAATTTCTTTATATTACTCAATTAGAATTGATGAATTATTAAATGAATACTTAATGAATTAATTTTCTTTACTTTAAACAATACTAAGTGAGTTATTTATCAAATGAATACTTTAATGAGTTAATAATTAGTTTAAAATTAATGAATTGCTTCTCAAATGAATACTTTAATGAGTTTACTTTAAGCAAGGATTAAGTCAAAATCAGTGAATTATTTATTAAATGAGTACTTGATTTACAGTATAATACTTTAATGAGTTTACTTTAAGCAAGGATTAAGTCAAAATCAGTGAATTATTTATTAAATGAGTACTTGATTTACAGTATAATACTTTAATGAGTTAAATATCTTTATATTAATCAATGAGAATCAATAAATTATTTATTAAATGATCTCTATCAATTTATTTGACTCGCGAATTTAATCTTTGTTTGAAATATCAATTTGAATTATAACAACGATTTCCATTTTATTTAACCCCAGTTCCTATCCCTTTTAATTAGCCTTAAGCGCATATTGTGTTTACATTATATTTACTGAGTGCCCACTGGACTACTCGGTGTGATGATTTTTAGCCATGTGTAGTATGAGTTAAGTCGATTTTACAGAAACGAGGAACGAGGAAGCAATCAAATGACTTCTTCCTTATTCCTCCTTTCATCTATAGGGATAATATTGACGATCCAACTCTGCGTTCCGCACGCCGGGTCTTCACGGGCACAGATCATTGGCGATATTCCACGCGCTTACACGAATCTGAATTGTGTGTAGATTTTATTTACTTGCATTAGGTTTCGGCTGTGGGCCGGAAAAATTTCGACAGATTTAATTAACAAATTATATAGATATATGAAACAATTTATGCATAATAATGTTTATTAATTATAAGAAAAATATAACAAGTTACCATTCCATTTCATAAAAATAGCATAAATTCATACAATAAACCAAATGCCGCTCTTCCCACGCCAACGTCCGAGCAGAGCTCTATAGAGATGCAAGGTACGGGGCGTGGAAAGAGGGTTCCAAAATCAATGATTCTCACCTAAAATTCTGAAAATTCAAAAGCACGATCTCAAATAGATTTAAAATATTTAAACAAGATTCAAATAATTTGAAATGTTTCGAAACACGGTGTGTTTTTCAAAAAATGGTTTACTTTAATGTGAAAATGGATCAGTATATATACCTAAATTTTTGGTGTGTAAAATTTGATGTAGTAAAACAAAATTCGACCTTGTTATTTTCCAGCAAATTCTATTATTTATTTTTATTATTTTTGATTTATTTTTATAATTTTTTATTTAGAATTTTTATTGAATTATTGCTAATTCAAATTTTTCGATTTAAATCTTGCTTTAATGAACTTTAACTGATTTTTCCAATTTCGTCGAATTTGTCGTGTTTTCTTGCTATATTTGTGTAGGTATCGTGCGGATCTTGGTGCATTTTGTTATTATTTTAATTTATTTTTATGTTTCTTAATTTATATTTAATTCTTTTATTTCTCAGATTTTATATGGTTTAATTGGTGTTTTGGGGTTTATTTAAATTGCGTGTTGTGTTTGCGTGTGTGTTTCTGATCCATTTAAACATTTTGAAGGCCGTTTGCGTTCTGGCCCAACATACATTAGAAAAGAGAGAAATGAACTTAAAACTATGGACAATGATAATGGCGATAATAAGAATAAGCGTCACCGAAAACCCTTTGGAGAGATGAGAGAAAACCCACCCATTCAAAAGAGAAGACATCACCAGCGCAGATTACAAAGAGATCTGCGGAAATCCCGAAAATGACGAATGTCAACAAATAACCCTGCAATGCAACTAATGCCCGACAAAATAAAACGGAAAGGCAAGCAATGAATTAAAACAAAGTATCAGCAAGACTCAACAAATGATACAAACCCTGTTGAATAAAAACGATGAAGTGTCAAGAATAAAAAATGAGAACCTAGAGATAAAGAAAATCTTGGAAACAACCATCAGACAAATCCAAAAAACCCTCAAAGCAAACCGTGAGAATAAACCAATACGTGAAATCCTGAAAATTATCCTGACAGCCAAAAGACAACAACAGAATAAATCTCGACAGAAATACGAACCCAACTCAACAATCCTGTCAATCGAACAAATCCTATTACTCAGTGTAGCATTGAATATCGTATTCCTGATATGCTGTCTTATCATCTGCCTAACGATAAAGCGACAAATACAAAATACCCCAATCCGAAAAACTAGAGGAATAATTAACCGAATTCGAAACATTAAGAAAACCAACAAAGTCTCAAAACTCGCAGGCATCTCCATCAATCAACCATGTCAATCAAACCCAACCAAAAGAGAAAACCAACTTGTGAGCAAAACCCAAGCCGTCAGTGATTCATTCGAAACTAAATTTACTATATAACTGATTCACATTGATTTTGAAAAACTAAACTATTCGACTTCACTTTGATTTTATTTGATCATACGTATAGTAGTCGGACCTTAAATCCATCTTTATCTTGATATTTATTTATACCGTAGAAACTTTTTATGTATGTGGGTATTGAGATCACGATCAGAAGCTCGTAGACTCAAACCAGTGTATAAAAGTAGAATCTGGAAAAAGACTATTGAAATTGCGGGTCGCAATTTTATGGGCCCCGAATGTTTTATGTTGGGCCAGAACACAGACGGCCTTGTAAATGTTTAAATGAATCAGTAATACACATGCAAATACAACATGCAGTTTTAAAATCGAACCTTTTAAAACACCAACTAACCCTGCTAAAATATGAGAAATAGAACAATTAAATATAAAATTATAAAACATAAAAGTAAATTAAACTAATAACAAAGTGCAACAAGATCCGCACGAAATAAACATAAACATAACATGAGAACATTAAAATTTGGCCGAAATTTGAGAATTTTCCAAAAAATGCGAAAAATGAAATAAAAATCAAATAATTTGAATTAGAAATAATTCAATTAAAAATTCAAAAAGAAAAATTGTCAAGTTAAATTACAAAATAATAAAAAATTAAGAATAGAATATTCTAGAAAATCACAAGGTCAAATTTTGTTTTACTAAATCAAAAATAACACGCAAGGTTAGGGTCGTACAATAGGTATATATACTGATTCATTTTTACATAATTTTAATCAGTTTTTTATAAACTTGAAATCAGTTTTACGAAACTTGAAAACCAGTCTTAACCTGTTTAAATCAGTTCTTACCTGAAGAAATTAAATCGATGTGAGTAAAAAATGTTCAATGACTTTCTCCACGTCGCACCTAGACAACCTCATGAGAGCTCTGTCTGCGGTGTCGGCGTGGGGAAAGATTTTTTATGTGATGATGAATGCAGTTACAAACGTGTATTATGACAATTATCATTATGACGATTATATGAAATAAATATTTAATCAGATAACCTTTTTGTCGAAATTTTTCTGGCCAACAGCCACTCACGCACGGCAAGTTAGTAAAATATACTTACAACTCAGGCTGTGTAGGAGCAGTTTATCTGCCAATAGCCTGTGCCCGTGAAGGTTCCGGCGTGAATAACGCAGGGCCCAAAAGTCAAATCATAACCGTTATAGGGGAAATTGGGAGGAGGGGAAGTAGTCTTTTGGCTGCTCCTCCACCGTCCATTTTTTCATAATTTTGACCTAAAATTTATTTTCACATATCGGCAAAAATCTCAAACATCGAGTAGCTCGGTGAGCACTCTTAAAATTTTAATATGAGCACAATCATCCTAAGGTCAACTTGGAGGTAAAGAAGTGGGGATATGTTCGGAAATCATTGTTATGAAAGAATATAATCTAACTCGATCATTAAATAATTAATTACGTAACAGATGAATTTATTAATTATTATAACTAACCTTATAAGGTCAACTCGATGACTGAGAATTAGAGAGCAGCATAATAATCTCAAAACTGTTCAACGAGAAAAAATGTAATAAGGGTCAATAACCCGCCAGGAACTAGTTAGTCAAACGACTTGCGATTAATTTTCCCGATAAAACACTTTTTACGGCAAATAATTCCATCTACTTAAAGTTTCATAAGATCACCAAAAATGTAGATATATTATCATAACTATTAATTTTTTTTGTTAAAATAAATAAGAGAAACTAAGATAAAATGATCCGAGCAAACTTTCGCGACAAAAAATTAAATAATAATTATACAAACAATTTCTAACAAATTATTATGACACAAATCCGAGTATAATCGATACAATCCAACAAATAAAAATCCAATCAATCAGAATATTATCGAGTGACGAATAGAGTAGGATTATAGGCATCAAAGAATATACAATCGACTTGCATTTACGCGTCCACCCATGAATTGTAACAATAGCCATGAATAAATCGTTTTCGAAACGTATATATTATATCACACGACATTGATCCTATTAAACATTACAAATGAGTGATAAGCAGGAACAAATTTAACCTACCGGGATGACGGTAACGATTCTCACACTTGTCAGGAACATTCATCATTTTGCTAATCCCAAAAACTCTATTTAGTATCATAAAAATGATAAGATGATATCCAACCAGAGTATTGACTGAAAGAAACCAGTTTTATCACAGTGACAGAAAACTGATAGATTATTCTGTAAGTTAAAAATAACCATTAAAATCAACATGATCACAATTACACACCCAATATGGCGAGACACAGTAATTCCACCAAGAGAAGCAGAGAATGTCCGCATAGTAAGAGACACCTAGCACAAATCGATTTTCGCAGTAGCATGCAAAGACTACAAATATATGGTGTTTATGCACATACAGACAGGTGAACCAGTCAATCCCGCCAATGACGGTATCGGTGTCGAGGAAGATTTTTTCGGAAACAAAGTGAACAAGAGGTGAAACTCAAAGACCAGAGCGAGATCCTACCTACACCCGCTGGACATCAATGCAGGATCCACGAAATCGACCGTCGACTTCGCGGTATAATTGATCAAAGATTAACACTAATTTACGTTGTGATCAATATTAATATAATATTCGCACTTTTATTGATTTCTTGCGTTTACAATTATATAAAATAGGCACCCAAACAAGAAAACTCTTATACGACTCAAAATTAATGCATCTCGAAAATTTAGTACCTGTAAACAAATTCATCGCATAAGTTAAGAACATTCATAATCTAATTTTTGTTGTAGAAATGGTCACCGCCACAGGCTTAAACCAGGCTCTAAAAGATGCACGAAAAGAAAATACAGACCTCCACAGGCAGATGTTGGAGATGACTCGGGAAATCCAGCGTATCAAATCAACATGGATAGAACCGTCAAAGGTAAAGGTTTTATACCAACGAGTAACCGCTGCTCAGCGTAGATGGGCTGAAGAGAAGCGGTTGGTACAGGCTATGAGGACGCAAATCCGAGGGCTAGAAGTGGCATTAGCAGCCTGTCAAGAAGGCCAATCCGTCACGTACCCTTTGGTCTTCGCACCGGCTCAATTGGCGTATCGTGATGCCACTTGCGCAACTAAACCAGCAATAAAATCGCCTCAACGACGCCCGGGAAAATTTGAGCGCGCAAGGCGTCGAGCCATGAGATCGTTGAGACAATCAAAATGAAACGATTATGATAAATACAATTTTGTGTTTTCAAATTGTCTATGCGTTGTTAAATTTATTGATTATTGATAAACAAGTTCCGTTAGATAATAAAATTCCAATCAGAGAAAGAGAGGGATGACTGATTATACATGTAAGTGAAGGGACCAAGAACAGAAAATCACACATATGCCTTCTATCGGTGGTGCGTTGAACCCGCTATGGGATCGGGCCTTAGCAGTTCCTACATGGCGCTCACCTTTGGCGATCCTATAACCGGTGGTTACACTACCAACGTTGCTTGGTAACGGGTAACCATTTGGACAAGATGATAATTTTCATATGGGGTCAAGGACTTTCACAACACCAACAACCCCACACTAGTTATACACGCTAACTCAACTAAGTTTGCAACAAATTTGAACAAATAAGATTGAAAATGAAGTTTTAAATAATACTACAAGTAGAATTGATTTATTTGTGAAAACACATCAGTATATATACCTATAATTTGACCTTAACCTTGCGTGTTATTTTTATTGAGATTAAACAAATTTGACCTTGAAATTATTTGTGTTATCTAAATTAAATTTTCATTAATTTCTTAATTTAAATTGGTAATTTATTTTTAACATTTTTAATTAAATTTATTCAACCGAAAATATTTTATTTTCACTCATTTAATTCATTAAATTTTTTACATTTACATAAATGGTTATTTTACGGTCAAATTTTCTTGTTATTATGTTATTTTATATGTAAATTTCGTGTGGTTCTTGATGCATTTTGTATATATTTTTTTTTACTTTTATGTTTTATGTTTTTTGATTTTATATTTATTTATATTCTCTCAGATTTTAAAGTGTTTAGTTGGTGTTGTATGTTATATTTTAAGTTATCTTGGTGCTGGGTTTTCGTGCTGTATTACTGATGCATTTAAACAATTTTCAAGGCTATTTGTGTTCTGGCCCAACATTTATACCTATTTTTTTACCCTAACCTAGTGTGTTCTTTTTGATGCGTTAAAACAAATTTTGACCTTGGTTTTACTTGTAATATCTTTCTCTAATTTTATTATTTTGTTGTATTAAATAGATAATAATTTATTTTGTAATTAGATATTTCCGATTAAAAATATTTTATTTTTAACCAGCTTTTCCATAAAAATGCTGATTTTATAAATTGATCTATTTTCGGTCAAATTTTCTTGTTGTATTGTTATGTTTGTTTTAATCTCATGCTGATCTTGGAGCATTTTTGTTATTATTTTAATTTACTTCTATGTTGTTGATATTATTGTTGGGCTAGTACAAGGTCTTGTTTAAATGGATTGGAAATAGCACGCAAATACAACATGCAGATTTAAAATCGGACCCGTAAACATCAAATAACCACCTCAAAATGCGAGAAACACATAATTAAAAATATAAAATGAAAAAACAAAAGTAAATTAAAATAACAACAAATGCACCAAGATCTACACGAATTGACATAAAAATAACATAATAACAAAAGATTTGACCGAAAAACTGACAATTTACGGAAAAGAAAAGAGTTAATAAATAAATTGAATAAAAATAAAATAATTCTAGTCCGAAATAATTAAAATAAAAAGTTAATGAATAAATCGTCAAATAAAATCGAGAAAATAATAAAAATTAGAATTAAATTAGACAACTAATATCAAGGTAAAATTTTGTTTTATAGCATGAAAATTAACACGCAAGGTTAGGGTTACAGAACAGGTATAAATACCAATCCATTTTCACAGAATTTTAACACTTACACTTACACGTATTCACTTAGTGAGTAAGCCATTTTTCGTTAGAAAATTTACTATTAATTCGAGGAGCAATTATCGGCAATAATTTCCACAATACGTAATCAAGCACCTTCTATTGTAAGCCCTACTTGATCGTATGTGTGGGAAATCTTTTGTCGCGTGTGTAAATGAATGCTGAGGATAATATATGAATAATAATGTACCAATCTGAAAATATATGTTGTTTTTACGTCTTAAATGTCGAAATTTTACTGGCCCACAGCAACACAACATACAATATATTAAAATATTACATAACTAGTCACGCTGTGTAAATGCGGCCTCTCCGCCTATAGCGTGTGCCCGTGAGAGTTCCGTCGTGCGAAACGACGGCCTCGAGCGTAAGTATCATATTCGTTTATAGGGGCGGTGGGAAGATCGAGAACTAGTCTTTTGGCTGGCTCTCTTTCGCCCATCTCCCGAAAAATCAACCAAAAATCAAATATACAAATCGGCTAAACTGATTACACCGAGTAGTCCAGTGGACACTCGTAAAATCTAATATGAACACAAGTTCCTTAGGATCAAATTGAGAGGCTCGGGAGGTGGAAACTCGATATCAATGTGACGGAAAGTAACTAAATATATTAAAACTGACGAATGTAATTAAATGTATTAAAACTAACGAAAATAATTAAATACATTAATTCCAGACGAAAAGTAACTGAAATATAAGTAAAGTAACTAAAAGTAATAGGCATAAGTAACTATAATTAAGATGAGTGTAACGAGATGTAATTAAATGTAAATAAATATAACTACAGGATGACTAAATGTAACCGAATATGATTAAATGTAAACTGGATGTAATTAAGAAGGAATAAAGGTAACTAAAAATATCTAAATGGAACTAAAAGTAACTGAGTGTGACTAAACGTATTATAGTTATATGTAATTAAAAGCAATTAAAATAACGTAACTAAATAAAACTAGATGGAAATCAATATTTAACTAAACGTAATAAAAAGTAAACTCAACATGACGGTAAATAACAAGAATTAACGGAGAATAAAGTATTATGACCGAGAATATATGTCTAGAATGCATTTCTAAGTGACGAATAAATCAACTAAAAATTTATATGGATTACTAGACCCCGCTAAAAGTAGCAAAATCTTGAATAAAGGAGTAACGAACGAAGTAACCAAATTTTGTGTAATGAAAATATGATGAATATTAATGAGTTAAATAACTTGCGAGACGATAAAAGGAGTAACTGAATCTGTAATGAAGGGTTAAGCAACAAGCGTCGTAATTTAACCTTAGAATGGACTTACGATGTCTATCTAGCAAATCGAACTTAATCAATGTTCCACCATCCCAAAAGAATCCGAAAAGAATACGCCATATCAACCAAAAATTGATAATTTATAGTACTCCACATAAAGTTTTCCCGGACTACCACTAATCGGACTAAGACAAAATGCACCATCCTTACCCAGAACCCCATTAAAACTAAATTTTATGTAAAAATACTTTTTGATTAAATTAACTTGATAGTCACGATACTATACTAGTAATAACGTAAATCTGACAAAGTCACTGAATGAAATGTGATTATGAATTACACGATAAAAATCAGACGACAAGATTCATTCAAATCAGAAATAAGATATAATAATATTGAATATTCAAAGCATAAATCACCCAATGTCGGACGTACAGGAGAAAATAGTACGAGCAGTCTTCATCAGAGAGAGAGCATAGAGTCAAACACGTATGATGAGTACACCATTAAGGATTTGTCGAAGACCGAGAGATATTCGGACGAAATTCACGCATATGCACAATAAATATCGAAGAAAATAGCATGGAAATCGTCGAATCCATAGGAATTGTTGACATTTTATTAACAATCGATAAGACATCTTGAGATACACAGACATTAATGGATAAGGACTTCAGTACTGATTGATTGGGAAGGAGTTAGGACATCGACAAAGAGGCAGATTGAATTTGTGAGTCAGTTAACCAGGAATTAATTAACATCTATTTAGTACTGGATAGAGAAGGAGATCGTAGATAATTGGTATAGCATCGAGATTTAATTCATTCCCTTAAATGACAACTAATTGAGAAATATCGTAATTTATTAATAAACCATATGGAACTTAAGTAGACAAAAATATAGCCCTGAAATAAAACAATAAAGGGGAGCAATAATAAAATAGATTATCAATCAACCGTAGACCTGACTGTTGACATTGTAATGTAACAGGTGGCAAGAATAAGCAAAACAGCTGGCTCAGATCAACCGTCAATATACTTGAACAATTAAAGAGCAATAGACTATAATAGAAATAAATTCCGCGTCGTAATAAAATAAAATTAGAAAACCAAATGATGTTAACTTATAACCAATAATCAGTCACGAATAACAGAGGGGGTTTCAACTAGTCAAACAGTGATGAGTCAACACTTACGACTATAAAAATGAAGTTTAAAACCTAGAAATTCATAACTACTGATCATGTCTAATCCTCGTCAACCATATGTCAACAGCAGGCGCGACACAAAGAAACGACTGGGAGACGGTATCCAGAATCGACTATCGCCCAATGACGCGGTTATGAAGGACACTATTGAACCTCAACGAGGTATTACATTTTTGTAATCACCAATTTACCATGTAAACACGAATTATGTTCACCCATCAGACAGGCGACGATAGAACGTGTTTTCATAACCACCCCACATTTAACAAATAAATTTTAAAAATAAAATTTTGAAATTTAATACTAATCATATGGCTTATTTAGACCGCAGAGATCCGCACGGAGGATGGAGTGATGACTCCCGCTTAACATTACAAGTACGGATCAATTCTGCCGCCAATACAGACAAGCACTATGGGATCAAAGATATACCTTGGCCACTTATGGAGAATCTGGTTGGCCCCGACGACCAAACGATCGCGGAGACGAAATCGAACTACCCAGTATAGCTATCAAACGAGAACCGGGTAGAAATCCGGCACGAGAGGCTCGTCAACGAGAGGAATACACCTTGATGAAGATGGAGAGTCTGGAACGAAAATACCACCGAAAGGCGAATCTGGCCAGGCAACGATTAGCAAGGGTGAACCAAGACATCGCGAGCGGTCTGATTCCCAGCACCAACAGATTCGCTCCAGACTATGGAGTTGCGTTCGAACTGGATGACCCGAGATTGCTACAGATGGAAGCACCAACAAAACTGATTTTGCCGGAGAAATTAGTCCAGCCAGTTCTTCGAAATCGACTCGGACCAAGACAACAAGGAGACCATGCATACGCCAGCCGACATCCTCAATGGACTTTTGCCAGTCGTTTTCGCCGAATCGTTCAACCCAAGGGTCGGGACGGACTCGGAAAATAATTAAATTTGTATTTTTGAATAAAAGTCAATAATTAATCTTAGACTGTTCAATTTGTTCTATTAAATGAAATAAAACCTATTATAATACAAAGTGAAAAAATGAGTTCGAATTATTTTATTTAGGAAAATATGACTTAGTGGTATAAAATACAAATACTACAGGGAAGAAAAGTATTGAAGTTCAGACAAACGATATCGAATTAATTTAAATAAATAAGGTGACAGGAGATAAGTAGTAAAAGCTTTGTTGGAACTGATATTGCTTACAAAAATACTTAAGGCAGGGGCGGATGAAATTTATTAAAATGTCGAAACCAACAATGTTAATGATAACTGTTCAAATATTTTTTTAAATTTAGGAATGGAGGCGACAAGAGTTCTCAGCCGAGAGCTGAAGGATCTTCGACGAGAAAATCTGAATCTCCATTGACAGCTTCTACAACAAAGCCGAGAAATCCAGCAAATAAAAGCCACTTGGGCTAAACCGGCAAAGATGAAAGAAGTGTACCAACGTCTCACCGCGGCTCAACAAGGCTGGAAGGATGAAAAGATGCTCAACCAAGCCCGGTGGACTCAAATAAAAGGCTTGGAAGTCACTCTGTCAGCGTCCCAGGAGGGAAGTGCGGTGACATATCCCTTGATCTTCGCCCCGGCACAGCTGGCCTATCGCAACCAGGACCCAGCGAAACATCCCAACAAACGGTCCTATCCGCATGCCAGGCCGGGAGAACTGAACGATTACGAAGACGCGCCCAAGGCGGAAATAAATAAATGATTAATTCAAGTTTAAATTTGACGATAATACAATAAAATGGTGTTTTGATATTTTGTTTATTATTGATAATTAATATACACGAGAAACTAATGAGGAAATATTTAAAGGACCTAAAAGATAAAACGGGCAGAGGCCTTCTAACGGCAGCCCGCTGAACCCGACATAGGGCCGGACCTTAGGAATTCCGACATCGGAACTCACCTTTGGCGGTCCTGTGACCAATGGTTGCAGTTCCAACGTTGACCACTAACCCCACATTATATTTAATTACATCTTCCTCGTAGTTTAGGGCTGTTTATTTGGTGTTGATAGGTTTGATTTTAAATCTACGTGCTGTTTTCGGATACATTTAAACAAGTCCTTGTATTGGCCCAAAAAAATCTTGTCGCTCTTAAGCTTTACTAAAAATATTTTTGCTAAATAAATTTTATTTCATGCTCTCTCTGGCTGCCCTAATTTTAAGCTATTATAATGAAAATTATTTATTTAAACATTTGAATATATTTCATTAGAAAGGTTAATTTGCATATTTGATTTTTTTTAATTAAGTAATTATAAACATTTGTTTAAGTCATTTAATTCAAAATTATAAAATTATTATTGTTTACCAAATAAATTTTGACTTTATTTTCATTAAATTATAAATTTGTTGTCTCTATTAACTTAACTAAATTTGATATTAAATTTAAAAGTTTTCGTTATGAATAAAATTAGGATTTTCTCCATATCTCGTTCTATGCGATTTTGTAATGCAATGGTTTCAAGACGTTCTAAATCTGGCGACGACATTACACACACTGGACAAGTTCGTATAATTGAAATATTGTTCTTATTTTAAATCATTATAAAGTAGAAATTTGAACCTGGGGATTTTCGAAACGCGAGATTTGTGGATAAAGAAAAGTTAATTAACAAACAATTTGCTATTAAATTAATTGATGAAGTACCACCTATTCCTTCTAAAACCAAAGTTGTCTCGTGTGACGGAGGTCATGCGGCATTAGGTCATCCCAAAGTTTATATTAACTTAGTAATATTGTGATTTTATATTAGCTGTAACTAAAGTGTTATAATTAGGATAAACCCGGAGATCATATTTGCGGATATTGTGGATTGCGATATTACCTTGATGAAAGCCATTGAGTTCAGTTTAAGAAATATATTTTAGTTGTTTATTGACATGAAATTGAAATTTTATCATTAATAACAGCAATATGAAATGAGACTAAATTTATTTCAGTTATAATCTGAATAACTTTTCAAAATCGAGTCTCGGAAATTATACAAGGTCTCGTTGGAATCGCTTGACAAAATCGTTTTGGCATTTTCTAAATAATTATTAATCCATTATTTAATAATTTCATGCTAAATTGTATACAAATTTTAATCAATAACATTAATTAAACTAATTAATTGAGTCGATTGAAATTTATGAGTAATTAAGTTTCAACTTGGAAATAAGCAGAACCAAGCTGCCAATTCAAATTATGAGCAGAGTTGTGAATTTGGTTCCATTTTGAATTAAAACGGGGATTTGGAGTTCCTTGCGGAGTGAGAGACGTTGGAGCCTGCCTGCCGAGGGAAACATCACAAATTCCAGCCATCCAAATGTTGACAGGACTTGCCCGCCAATTGATACTAAATAATCTCATTACAATTATGAAACCACTAGGGCCCATATTGTTATTTATTGTCACTACCTAGCGGAGTCGACATTGGGTAATTTTCGCGCCTGCTTCCTTCGTGGATGTGGTGGTAGCCATTTCTAAGGCTCCCTCTCCGGAATCGAATACTGATTCCCCGCTACCAGTTACAACCATTGCAAGCTTTGATCTTACCATCGAAAGTTGATAGGTCAGCCATTTCAAGAGATTCGTCAACACAGAGGTCGTACGATCAGTAAAGTTATCAAGAGTCGTCAAATTACTGTATAGGACAGGTTAGTTTTGATCTAATAAATCCTCCGCTTCGTGAGTCACGGTATTCTAAAAAATATTAGCTCTAGAATTACCTCAGTTATCTTGTGACAAATGATAATATCTCTCAAATCATAGCTGTTACGATGAGCCATCCGCGGTTTAGATTTAAAAAATCGTGTACTTAGATATGCATGGCTTAATCTTTGAGATAAGCATATGACTATTGGCAGGATCAACCAGATATTTATTTTTTACATCATTAATAGATGGTTTCTCAATCGCATAGCTGTACAACAACTATATACAGGACCGTTATAATAATTGCAAGCAATTATATAGAATCGATTAATCAGTTAAGGTAATTAACAAAATAAATTTTGCTAAATCTCACAAAAGACAAATACTGAGCAATGAAATGTAAATTACAATTGCGCTTAAAACAACTCCTATACATAGCGTTTTCAGAGTAGCCTGTAACAAATGCAAATAACAAACCCGACAGGCGCGCAATGGACGACAGACCAATCGAGTACTTTGGTAGGTTTCTGGGTGTTGATATTTTGAAACTATATGGTTGTTACCCAGACAACCCCATACAAATATCTTTCGCTTACCACTCAGTACCCATTGCTAAGCAACGATTTCGCTATTTTCCCCGCTACCCATTCCTTCTTTTGACATTATGAGCTATTTATGGTCATATTATGTTTAATGAGTGCCCACTGGACTACTCGATGTGATAAGTTTAGCCGATTTGTATTATAGATTTTAGGTCGACTTTTCGGGTGATGGGTGAAAGAGAGCCAGCCAAAAGACTAGTTCTCGATCTTCCCACTGTCCCTATAAACGAATATAATTTTACGTTCAAGCCCGTCGTTCCGCACGACGGAACTCTCACGGGCACAAGCTATAGGCGGGGAAACCGCACTTACACAGCTTGATAGTTGTGTCGTATTTTAATTTCTTGCATAGTGTGGCTGTGGGCCAGAAAAGATGAATAAATAAATGTTACCATACCGATTGGGTAAATGTTTCGAATGCATAAAGATTATTGGCTTTAAATATTAATTCGGCATACTATATCGTCCATAAATTCATTCGGTCAAATACGGCAATTAGAAATTCATAAAATCACCGTGAACTATTCATTAGTTCATACGGCATTAATTCATAATAACATTTCATCAATTCATTAGTTCAAAATCGATCATAATCATACGCTAGCTGTGAGTTGTCGTGTTCAGAAATTAAGACTGAAAAATAAGTTAAGTTTGCAACAAATTTTAGTGATTTGTCAAAACACATCAGTATATATACCTATAATTTGACTTTAACCTTGCGTATTATTTTTATTGCGATAAAACAAAATTTGACCTTGAAATTATTTGTGTTATCTATATTAAATTTTTTTTATTTTCTTAATTTAAATTAGCAATTTATTTTTAAAATTTTTAATTAAATTTATTCAGCCAAAAATATTTTATTTTCACTCATTTAATTCATTAATTTTTACTTTTATATAACTTGTCCTTTTTCGGTCAAATTATTTTGTTATTATGTTTTTTGATTTTATATTTATTTATATTCTCACAGATTTTAAAATGTTTAGTTGATGTTGTATGTTGTATTTTAAGTTATCTTGGTGCTGAGTTTTCGTGCTGTATAACTGATGCATTTAAACAGTTTTCAAGGCAGTTTGTGTTCTGGCCCTACAACTTTAAAAAAACAATTAAATAAATTTTTACTAATTTTTAAAATTTTTTTTATATAAATATTAAAATTTTTATCCATATTATAATTTTAAAATAATAATGTAATATTTTATAAATTAAACTAATTTATTTTAATAACATTAAAATTTAAAATTTTTTTAAAAACAATACATAAACATGATTTAACACACTTAAACTATTTAAAAACATTCAAAACATTCGTAGTCACAGCACTTTGTACATTAATCTTTGTATCTAATGGCCTTATTAGCAATGCTTCACATATCACGCGTTCCCAATAATTATTAAAACTTTTCAACAAAATTCTAAAATCAGACATTCCTATTTCACTTTTACAGCCTCACTAATATTGGTCAAACCCTTCAATCGACAATGCTCTAGAACTCGAGTACAGAGATGACGGGAAGTCTCTCCAATGTATGTGGCATTACATCCATTAAATGTAAATTGATAAACGAGTTCAGAACACAATCCAACCGGAGTTTTTGATTTATTAATAAACATATTGCGTACCTTACACGAATTAGAGACGATCTTATACTCTAAATTTCCCATCTGTTTACTTAACTTCCTTTTATAATTTGTAAAACCTTCAGAGTACGGCAATACTAACACATATTTAGGCTCAATTTTTTTATATCCATTTTTACCATCACCCAGACCAACACTCAATTCACACCCATTTGACAAATTACACTCAGACTTTCCAAAACATGGATCCTTAGGATTTTTAATCAATTTATCAACAGTCTCTTTTATCATCAACAATAAAAATGATTTAGAATAACCATTCTTTATCAACAACTCAACCAATTTATCAACACTTTACCGAATTAGCAAAAGTAGAAGATAAAGCCCATGAACGATAAATCAATCCTTTCACCATATTTCTCTTATACTTAAATTCACAAAAGCTTTCTGGAGAAGTATAAAGACCAGTATCAGTTGGTTTTCTATAAATCTCTGTCTCATAGTTAAGGATTACTTTAAATATATTTTATTGTATAGAAAAAGGTCAAATTTTCGCTGCATTATACATGGAACCACCTTCAAGCCTGAAATAAGACAAACCAAGACCCATGTTATTGGATTAAAACGAACCCGGTTTATGAGAGTGCAATAAAATAACGATTTTTTTGTTTAAGTTGTCAAGTGCACCCAGAGTAGCCTACACCTGGAGTTCTCAAGACTTAATTTCTTGCGACACACCAAACAATTTCCTGGATACACTAATGTGTCATACGACATACCTTGAGAACCCATGTGCTGCACTGTTAAGGTAGAGTAGTAAAAATTAACCCTAATATATGATGATTGTTTCCTGATTAGTATGATCAGTTATATACATAAAAATTAGGAGTAATTTTGACTAATTGTAGTTCAAGAAAGCAATTTCAGGATCATTTACTGACAAGTTGCTGACTTTGCAATCAACAGTGCTTGTATATGCAGGAAACTAGTATCCAACTTTAAGTGTGCAACCAACAAACAACAGGATGTACACCAAGCGAAGTTTTAATAGCACTCAGATTACTAAATGCAAAGAATGACATAACTAGCTACTTTAAGCATCATCCTCGCAATTATTATGGACACAAGTTTATGGAAATTAATTGGAAGAAGATGGAGAAATATGGTTCAGTTTTTTCGTAAGCAACATAGTTAAATCAACATGGTTAAACAATAAATGGGCTTCATCAGTTTTTGCCCAACACAGTGAATTTGTGAAATTGCGAACACTCCTGGTTGGGAACCACTGCCCTAGTCTCATTATATGGATATTTATTACGACACCGAATATTTTATTGAATTTGAATTTACAGAATCAAATGATATTAGTAAAGATAAGCATTTCAAATTCCAACAGTTCAATCTTATTACTTACTTTCCTGATGAATGTAAAATATTAAATTGAAATAAATAAAAAGCATTTTCCTGAAAAAAAACTGTTATAATAATTATAGAGATTTTATCGAAAAATAATTTATTCGTGCAATTTAGAAGTTTAATTTGTGAAAACGAAAAAATAATAAAAAAATCTTTTTCAATTTATAAAATAATAAAATGATTACTTTTTGCTGGCAGGTGTCGAGGAACTATTTCTTTTCCCTTTAGATGCTTTTTGTTCTCTAGATGTTTTAGTTTATTGCTATTTACCGTTAACTCTGATATGCATATGATATTATCCATGAAGTTATAGCACAGGTTCTCAATTTTCATCGGTAATAATTTAAACAGAGGATGACTTGGTTTTTCTGTGGACAGTTGTACAAAATTTTCCATTTTATGGACATTTGTTGAAAAGAGTTCACTGATTCCAGTATTTATCAAACTTTTGAATGTGTTTGTTTTCGGTAATAAAATTTTATGCTGATTTAGTAATTGTTTTGAATCTTTAATGAAGACAGAATAAGTTCGAGGAATATATTGCACGATTTTCTTAGAAGGATTAGCAAAAGGATCAGGAGATTTTGATAAAATTGTCACGTTAAGGTCTTTGATGCATCTTGGTATGACACAGCCACAAGAGCATGAGCAAAAGCTTTTGTGATTTCTAAGTTACAAGAATTATCTATAGTAAAGTATTATATTAATATGTAACTTAGGGGAATTAATATTCATTAAATATTTATTCTGTATATTTCCAGGCGGCACAAAAATCCCAATGACATAAATAATTCCACTCAAAGATGAGGCTGCCCCAATTCCAAACTCTGTAGACGCTTTCCAAATTAATTGAGTAAAATTTCCTATAATAATTTAAAGTGATATAATTGCAAAAATTCATTTAAGAATATTTTATATTCGTCCATTTTCTTGTATAAACACTATTGTTGGGCTTAGAGCCAAAATTAAAACAAAAGTATGAATAGATTAAATCAAAAATAAAAATAAAGAAATGGTCACTGCACATACGCATGCACCGTAAGAAGAGACAAAAAATAAAATAAAACATATTAATTAAAACAAATTAAAAATATAACAAAATTAAATAAAAACAAATAATTAATTAAAAATCGTAAAAAGCCTACAGCAGCAGACAGAAACATACTTGAAAAGAAATCAATCAGCAATACGATTTAGCTAGTGATTAAATTTTCCCGTACATCCAACACTATGATATATTTTATAAAACCTTTTTTTAACATATATTTTTTTACTAATATTGCAAATACGTAAAGTTATTGGATAAAATATAAAATATAAAAGAAAAATTATAGTTAAAATATTAAATTACTATATTGAGATGTCCTTGGTTCTTCAGAATAGTTATAATTGATGGATTCTGAATACCAGTACTCTGGAGTGAAAACGTCTGAAAAATATATCTTTTGAAATAACTAAATATCTATTTGAAAAAAAATAAATTTGGATTTATTCAAGATTATTATTGAATTATTTACAACGTCCATCGTTAAAATTTAATCAAATACAAATATTTTGCACTAATCACCAATTGATTAACTCTTTGACTATTGAAATTGGCACACTCGATCTGCCTTCAACATCCTTGTATGTTGGACTAAGATTTACCCAATGCCTTTAAAAATGTTTCGTTTGCTTTAGATCTTTTCTCTATACCTCTTTGAGGTTATAATATACACAGAAGTACATCTAAAGCCTCTCCGTTTAGGAAATTCCTTGAAAGTGTGAAGCGATCCTCTTACCAACACATTCAAGTGGTCTAGTGTATGTATTCGTATACTTCTTATTTTTTGAAGAGTTTCATTTATAAAAATTTAAGTCAATTTTACTTTTACAGCTCTTAAAAACAATAGGGTACTCTTATCAATTTGCGCTACAGAAAATGAGATAAATATCTTAGTTTCCTATTGTTTCACAATGAGAGTGGTAGTCAGCATCTGAGATTCGATAAAACAAAGTTGACGTTTTTCTAGTATTTTATATATTAATTAAGTAATTTGGCAGATATAAGCGCTTATAAAGACTTTTGTAGCTTATGGGTTAAATATTCTTATTTGGATACATGTTTTACTTTCCATTTTTATATACACCTGTTTCAGTTCATTAAAAACTCCTAAAATAAAATGAAAAAATCAATATTGTTATAATATAGGAACATACATAGTAACCCGTGTCTGCATGTAATTTGTTCAACTGAATAAAAATTTATATTATAGGAAGGAAGGAAATTGAAGAAATCTTTTTAAACTTAAACACATAATTCATAGTAAATAATGCATGCAAATTTTCAAAATGTAGAAATGTTCAGTTCAATAAAAACTATATAAAACTATTTTTAGTAACTTTTTAGACAATTTTTTATAAATGTCGAATAAAATTTTCTATGAAAACTCGGATGATTCTACATTGAGTTTCCGAGAAAATAATGAAATAAATTGGTAAGATCTTTCATTTAAATTCAATCAATTTATTATTTTTACAGCTTTTCAGATATTTCAGAAATATCTGTTGAAATTTTACCTTTTTGCGGAGAAGAAGAATTATAAAGGCAAGATTTATCTTAAAGTTAAAATAAACTAATTTTTTTACAGCAATTTGCAATTTATCTGAATCTATCGAACCAGGACCCTCAAATGTGGAATTGTGAAAAAAATTAAAAGGTAAGTTTTAATAACTTAAGTCTAAAAATAATATTTTTATAGAATTACAGAAGTAGAAAAATTAGGATTATCAATGCCATGAAAATGGCGAAGATTTTTATCAATTTGGACAATTATTAGGATTTTCAAAGTCATCTATAAAGACTATATTTTACAAATATAAAAATTTTGCCATTTTGTCAAAAGGAAGAAGAGGAGCTATGAAAAACGAATTTTGGAAGAAAATGGAAATAAATTATTAGATTATGTTGAAAATAACTTTTATGCAAGCCTCGAGAAAATGCGAAATTTCTTGATGTAAAGAAATTGTAGAGGCCACAATTTGTTCATATTTAAGGAATCAACTAATATCATATAAAAAAGTTAAGCCATTATTGCCGCACGAAACTCAGATCGAGTACTGGAAATCCGAATGTAGTATGTGATGCGATTTCAAGAAGAAGCTTGGCAAGACAAAAAACTTATATATGTCGCGAATGTGGCTTCAACACTTGGACAAGCAAAACATTTGTAAGGAAAAAGAAAAGGAAAAGAATATATTCGACAGTTCCCAGTAATCGTGGACTAAATATGTCACTGGCTTTGGCAATTGGTGTAAAAGGGCCAATTCACAACAAATTGATTATTGGGTCTTTCAAAAAGGAAACATTTCAGATTTTCTTGAACGAACTTACGTCCAAATTGAATGGAGATGGATATCACATTATTAACGATAATGCATCCATTCACGGAGGAGCATTATCAGCAAACAACTTTATAGAATATTTACCACCGTACAGTCCGTTTCTGAATCCAATCGAAAGTGTCTTCAGCAAAATTAAGTTAAGCATACGGAAGACTATCCAAGGAAAAGTGGATTCAGCTCAATGTCCTACCCTAGTAAATTCGATGTAATCAATGAGGCTCTGGAAATCGAACTACGAAAAGAAAAATATAAAAATCTTAAAAAATATTTCTTTCACATTCGGCGATATTTTCCAAAATGCTGCAAGAAGATTGAAATATTTGGAGATTGAATTGTATTTTAATAAAATTTATTTGTCAATTTATCTGACTTACATTTATAGTATAATAATTCCAATAATTTACATAAATTGACATTAATTCCTAAAATAACCTAAAAAAATTAATTAAAACTAAATTAAAAATAAATGATGAATAAAAGTATTATTTAAGAGCTTGAATAATGATCTCATAACTTTAGGAGATCACAATCCAAGCCCTAAAATATACTTTATTAAAATATTTATCTGTTAGCCATTTTAAAAATAGCTAATTCATAAACTTAATTATAATTGTAATTGGATGCTCATTAAAACTTCTATTATAGAAGTTTTTAATGAACTGAATCATGTGTACCTGTTAAATTTTGATTTACACCTGTTTCAGTTCATTAAAAACTCCTACAATAAAATGAAAAAATCAATAAAGTTATAATATAAGGACATACATACTTACCTGTGTCTGCATGTAATTTGTTCAACTGAATAAAAACTTATATTATAGGAAGGAAGGAAATAGAAGAAAAATAATGCATGCAAACTTTCAAAATGTAGAAATGTTCAGTTTAATAAAAAATTTCCAAAGCCTCATAAAATCAATAAATATGAAAGATTTGGATTTGTCAAAAAGTAAAAAAGATGGCAGCCAAAACAAATTTCCGAGGAACAGAGGAATAGTTTATTCGAATATAGTAACTTTTTAATAATAAATTTAAGTTTTCAATTAATCGGACTTACATTTATTCGAAAATAATTCCATTAATTTACATATATTGGTATAAATTCCTATAAAAAACCCAAAGAAAATTAATAAAAGTAAATTTAAAATACACTTTGATGAAAAGTATTATTTAAGAGCTTGAATAATGATCTCATAAATATACGAGATCACAATCCAAGCCCTAAAATATACTTTATTAAAAAATTAACATGTCAGCCATTTTAAAAATAGCTAATTCATAAAGTTAATCATAATCATAGTTTGATGTTCATTAAAACTTCTATAATAGAAGTTTTTAATGAACTGAATCAGGTGTAAATGTATCACGCCTGTGTGCACTGATTTGTGTGCGCACACAGACGCGGAGCAATTAGATTTGTTAGCCAGATGTTTGTTCTAAGTGTTGTGCGTGATATATAATTTGGATTTTCAAGTTTGTGGTGGATTTTGTCGAATTGGATTTGTGTCGAAACTTTGTTTTTGGAAACTAATTATTCTATGACAAGATTAATTCTGCTTATTAGTTCTAGTTCGTGTTTAATATTTGAGGGTTTTTTTTGAATTGATAAAAAATTGTTTTGGTGGAATTAAGATTTTGTGAAGGTTTTTGTATTGTTTGAATTTCAATAAACCTTTCAATTTGAAATTTAATATAAATTTTGATTTTCAAACACTGCTTTTTATAATTAAAATATTAATCATGGCTCAATTTCAAGTTGTATGACACGTTAAATGGTTTAATTCAAAGAATGGAAACGGATTCATTAGTGTTGACAATGAACGCAAATGCTCTTCGACGTACTAAAATGTGTTTTTATCTTTTCTTCCAAGGCTGGAATTTTTAAAATATTATTTAGTCAGTTTATTTGTAATTTTATTTATTAATAAAAAAACACTTACTCAATATGGATAAATCTTTTAATATAATTTCCAAATATGTGACACCGAATGACTTATTATTAATAGAAAACAATCTTTCATTACATGCACAAATGTTAGCTTGGTCTAAAGCTATTCTACTTAAGATACCGTTCAATTTTAAAGGAGACGAATAATGATAAAATCTCAAATTGTTAATTTCTTTCAAAGTAATCTTTTCAAAAATCCCTAAATCGCTCTCATATATTAACAAACATAAATTAAAACAAAAACTTAAAATTTACTTTTTTCATAGGTAGAAACAAATGAGATAAAGTTGCAATTGTCGACAACGGTATGAATCTGAAATCAGGCGCAATTGACACATATTTAAAATAAATAAATACATGAAAAATAATAATTAAGTAAACATAGGAATGATTTAATTAAAAGAATATCCATTCAAACAAACGTTTTACGATATATTCATTGTCATCATCCGGTAAAAACTAACCAAATAATATGGATTATTACTTTTGAAATATTTTAATATATTTTTGGTTTCAAAAGTTTTATATTAAAAGTTACATTTCACTCAAAATAAATTTAATACTAAAGAAATTCTAAATTAATATTAAAAATTTAAATTTAAATCATTCAAATATAGCTTTACTTGCTTTTTTTACTTGCTTTTTTTACTTGCTTTTTTTATAATGCGTTACTTAAAATAAATGATCCATGCAGATCATGAGCATAATCAATGCAGATATATGCAGATTCCATGCATAATCAATACAGATACATGCAGATCCCATACATAATCAATGTAAATCCATACAGATCCCAGGCATAATTAATGCAAATCCATGTAAATCCATACAGATCCCAGGTATAATCAATGCAAATCCATACAGATCCCAGGCATAATTAATGCAAATCCATGTAAATCCATACAGATCCCAGGTATAATCAATGCAAATCCATACAGATCCCAGGCATAATCAATGCAAATCAATGCAAATCCATGCAGATCCCATGCATAATCAATGCAAATCCATGCAGATCCCATGCATAATCAATGCAAATCCATGCAGATCCCATGCATAATCAATGCAAATCCATGCAGATCCCATGCATAATCAATGCAAATCCATGCAGATCCCATGCATAATCAATGCAAATCCATACAGATCCCAGGCATAATCAATGCATATCCATACAAATCCAAATGGATCATGAGCATAATCAGCACTTGAGAACTGATATAGTGACTTTATTTGAAAACATTTGATTTACCGGTTTAATAAATGAAAATTAATGAAATCCAAGAACAATAAATAAATTATTTAATCATTTATCTAGCATTAATCCAATAAACTCAAAATTACTTGATGTTTCTTGATTTTTTTGGCTTAACATTTTCTTCAAAACCATCAAATTGTAAACCAGGGGGGTGGTAATGAGCCACTACAAATACCCTTTTGTCAGACGAAACAGCTATTCCAAATCCGACATTCAATGAAGATTTCCAGATAATTGCCGCAAATTTATCTAATGAAAAAGGACATAAATTTCTATAAGTTACAGAATAAATAAATATTAAAATTATTATTTTCAGGATGAATATGGACCAAAAATTTACTGAGATTAATTATCGAGAATAATTGTTGTATTTTTGATAGTTGGAAACCCACTTCCAAGCAATATATGAAGAATTTACAAAATTTACAGCAAAACACATCTAGACCGGAAGGCTCAACATTTTACATTTTTGTTCATCTTGTATAGAATCATATATATTTACTTAATTGCATTTAAACAAAGAAAAGTTTGAAAAATCTATTCATTCAAACAAAAAAATTAAAAAGATGTGAATCTTACGCACAACGAGAAGTCTTAAAAAAATTGTACATTATCATATGCTGACTGTGAAAGACACCACTATCAGGAAAGTGTCAAAAGATGATGGTGACTTCTTATTTAGCAAAGGATTGCGAACAAAGGATTTGACAGAACAAATTCCAATAGGTATAAATGCATAACTGATTCCTGAAATAGTATGGATGAATAATCAAAATCAGCAAATTTATGGTAAAAGTTTCTTTTGAAGCAGAAGAGGACTAAAAACGATGCCAGGAACATTATTTTTAAAATTAAAACACATCTTTACCAATTTTATACTAGTTGAAGAAAATCACGTTCAGTAATGAATGTATTAAAAATTCCATGTCACGAAAGATATATAATTAATTAAATAGAAAAACATTTTATCTTTATTTAAAAAGAATGATAAAATCTTCAGTAAAATTTTAATAATAAATTTAAAAACATAAATCAGTTTAAATTAAAATTATTAAATTGACTTGATTGTAAAATTGATATTTAAGAATGTTTGAAATTTAAAAAATGAAATATTTATCGAATGTATAATTAACTCGTTCTTGCAAAAATATCATCAAAAATATTAAAAATAATTATTGTACAAAATTTTATTTTCCTAAATGGGAATTTGTGTTAAAACTAAATTTTTAGATGACTGTTATAAATTTAAAAAATCAAATAAATTATAGCTGGCGTTTTTCTGACAATGAACAAAAATTTGTCCGTAAAACCGATTAAAGAAAATAGTCACAATAGTAGAAATGATAAACGAAAACTTGTAAACAATAGTGAAGCCAGAAAAATAGATGAAAGTTTAGTTTTATAGCAAGAGTGACTAAACCTTTGCCGGTATATTTCGAAAAAAAACATAAGTACGGCATCAAATAGTATAAACTTTAATTTATACAAGGTCACACTTATTTATTCAGGCAACAAACCTAGGACACCCTTTGCATTAAATTTATGAAATGGACCGATATAGGACCGGTACTTATGCTAGCTTGTCAGTTTTACAAGTGTGCAATTCGCAACGATACAAAATCCTGATTGTGTAATGAACTAAAACGGAGTTGGTATTTCAAATAAATGAATTTGTACTATAGTTAACTGAGAAAAACTGTTAAATGGAACAAGATAGTAATAGAATTAATTGTGGTGCAATAATAGTAAATGCATGGTGATTATATACTAAATATGATGTTCTTTAGTGCTTCACTAAAAAATACTTTTGCCATCAAGACCGTGGAAACATAAAACCACATTCTAACAAAATATGACCAGAAAACGATTTAAAGAAGGTAAGAATACCAAAAAAGGTAACAGGGAAAATTTTATTTGGTTTCTTTAATTCTACTAAATTCGATACTTCGTTAAATCATAATTATGACATAATCATTGTTTCCGAATATAGCATTTGACAAAGATTATGATGGCAGACTGATGATGAGGATAATTTCCTCGTAATATATTTCGTTTATTTGGCTGTAGTGCCTGCAATATTTAGTTTTAATTAATTTCATTAAATTTTAATTAAAATTACAAATGCATTATTAAAAATAACATTTAATTATTGTTAAAATATTAATAATAAAAACGACATCTTTTTATCCTATTTGAAACTTCGGAATCAAGTAACAAAATTCTTCAATCATCTTTATATGAAGTACTCCACCAAAATTCAATCCGTTAAATTAATGATCGTTCGAGTTTATTTCTATTTCCTCAAATTTGGACCATTTCAATTTAAATCAGAAAACGTTGGAATATATTCTGAAGTAATATAAAATCATCATATCAAATGAACAGTTATCAACCGACAAACAAAAGAACACAATCATTGATTGTTCCAATCCTTTTTCCAAATGTATTTGCAATATATGTTTCGTGCAAAATTTGTGTTCCTACATTGGGTTTCTTGAGTTTTTATTAATAATGGACCATTCTTTTTTCGATATATATATCCGCATAAAGTTGGATCTGTGGATATAATATTAGTTTTGGTAATTCATGTTGTATTTATTTTGTTAAATAAAATTTAGTAGCCATTGTTTATTTATTTATTTATAAAGAATTATCAAGTTGAGATTCTGTGAACCTCAGCATTCATGTCTCCTGATGTGAAAATTGGGTGTGGATCCCGGGTTGAACGCGTTAACAAATTAATTCAGTTTTTGCACCTATTTAAAATCGTTAAAAAATATATTTTACCAATGTTTCCGCTGTGATTCAAATTTTCAAAATCATAATTGACTGACTGCGAATACCATTCATCGACAACTCCTCAAAATTTCAAAACGATAAAGAATTACAAATTTACATCTATCTCACCTTTTATAAGATTATGATTTTTAATTTCACCTAAATTTTCAGTGTAATAACCATTTTCCTGACTGTAAGCCAGTACACCGGCTTTGGCTAAAATATTTGCCCACAATTCTGCCGTCGTCTCAAGTTCATCAGAATAACACAGTAAAGGTGACCCGTGAGATTGTCTGTATTTATTATGTTTTTGCAAAAAGTGGATTTTCAAGTTTTTAATATTTAGATTTAACTCTAAATGAAAATTTACAAAATAAAATATAATTTTTCAAATTTTCAAACAAATTTCCTTCTGAAATTCTTTTAAGACAACGCAAGATGAAATGATAAAGTTAATTATTCAGATTTGATTTATTTTTTAAACCAATGTTTTCTATTTAACTCAAATTTTCAATAAAGCTTCTAAAACATTTTTAACAATTTAAAAGGCGATCCACAAAATTTATGTTAGATAGGATATTAGTAAAGAACTATAGCTAACTTTTTAAAAAATTAAATAAATTTTAATATTTGTTTAACTTTTTTATACTTAGACCGCAGATCAATATTTTTTTTATATTTAACAAGTAATATAAACTAATATAACTCCTAATGCTATCATACAATTCATCTTCTTGATCAATCGTTTCCATTTGACTAACATCTATTCCGTTTAACTCAACTGTTTCCAACAATTCACAAAACTGGAGGCATAAATAAACTTGACATTTTTTTAATGATACTATTAGGATCTTGATAGTGTTAAAATAGTATCACTAAAAATTATTGAAAAAATGCTCCTATTAGAAATAGTGATATTATTAGGTCTAGTGATACTATTAGGTCTAGTGATACTATTAGGTCTAGTGATACTATTAGGTCTAGTGATACTATTAGGTCTAGTGATACTATTAGGTCTAGTGATACTATTAGGTCTAGTGATACTATTAGGTCTAGTGATACTATTAGGTCTAGTGATACTATTAGGTCTAGTGATACTATTAGGTCTAGTGATACTATTAGGTCTAGTGATACTATTAGGTCTAGTGATACTATTAGGTCTAGTGATACTATTAGGTCTAGTGATACTATTAGGTCTAGTGATACTATTAGGTCTAGTGATACTATTAGGTCTAGTGATACTATTAGGTCTAGTGATACTATTAGGTCTAGTGATAATATTAGGTCTAGTGATACTATTAGGTCTAGTGATACTATTAGGTCTAGTGATACTATTAAAAATAGTGATCCTATTAGAAATAGTGATATTATTAGGAGTTATCCGTTAATTAGATAATGGTTAAATCATTATTTAATTAATTAAATAATTAAATAAACATTTAAATGATTTACCGTAATTAAACGGACTCCTACCTTTAAAGTTAATTAAAACTATATAGTTTGTTCGCTACATAATTTTGAGTTGACCCACATAAGCACTTAGAAGAATTAAGTGTGAAATCAATAAATTTAAGTTGACCAATATAACATTTGAGTTGACCTATATAAGTGCTTGGAGGAATTTCGGTAAAAACTTTTTTTTGATTTGACCTAAAAAAAATCTTCAGCTTTTAGAAATTTTAGGAAAATCTTGAATTTTTTGACTGCTCATTAAAGTGTTTACTAACAATTAAATCGTCATTACCGAAAATTTGTGTTAAATAGAACAAATTGGTACAAACTAAATAAAGAGAGATAATTATTAAAAAATACCACTGAAACGATATATCTTGACAAACAATTTACTAACTTTAAAATTATTCGATATTTATAAAAAGCTTTATTTCATTAATAAATGATATTTTGTTGTATTTTGTATGATTTTTATACTACCTATTTTAATTTATGTTAAAGCTATATATAATTTAGATAAATAAATATGCAAAAGCCAATTCCCGCAATATTTATTCATAAAATGAAATATTTCGATCAGAACTAGATCCTGATCGCTCAAAGGAAAAATTTAACAAATCTTTGGCTTTTTGTTTCTTTTTTTCTTATTGATATTTTCAACTGTTTCAAAAAAATTATATATTTATTTGAACAAAAATTTGTAAATAAATAAACCAATATTAAAAATTTATTAAAAAATTTATCTAAATTATATTTATATAAATGATTTCGCTATCGACAAAGAAAAGAATTTCAAGTTTATCCCCAGCAAGCTAATATGTTAAAAATTCAAAATTTAATAAAATAATTTAAAGCAGTTAAATATTTATATAAATTTTTATAAAATGCAAATTGTATTCTAAAATATTTGAAAAATGTTTTTAGATCTGTTTAAATAGTTTTTAATTTTTACTCTGATCTATAAAATTTTAATGTTAGAGAATTAAATATAAAAATTTTTGTTTAAATAAATTTATATTTTGAAAACAGTTGAAAATTTCAATAAAAGAAGCATAAAGTGAAAGAGTTGTTAAATTTTTTCTGAGTGATAAGGACCTAGTTCAGGCCGAAATATTTCATATTTCATTTAATGAATAAATATTGCGGAAATTGGCTTAAATAGTTATTTATCTAAATTATATTTATATAAATAATAAGTCGACATACCATTAGTAAATCGAGATACTTTAGGCAAATTTTGAAACAATTCAGATTTGTATGTAAGTCCAAAAGATACCGGTTTATCTATTGATAAAGGTGACAACTGAATGGAAAACTTTTTAATTTTGTATTGCGGTTGTGTTATATGGTACTCAGTTTCTTCCATTATTTTTTCTTTCAAGAAATCATTACTTTCTGAATATTTAAATGAGTTAACACTTCGGTGAAAATAAATTTCAATCAAAGAATAAATTATAACAAACAAAAATACGTTAGATTGGAACATAATAGATTAAACTCAGTTGAATTGGCGATATTATGAAAAAATTTTAATTTTTATGTATGACAGAAAATTTGTTCATAAATATCTAATGTGAAAGCCTGTTCCTGTTGTATAACATTTGATTACTCAACTTTCTTAGAGCATCACGGACTTACCATATAAGCCATTTTGATTATATGTTAGAATATTTAACCCTTGAGTAAATGCGTAGTGCGGAATTGACACAATCCACTTCAAAGCTTATACACTAGGTGTAATTAATTTTGTTTAAATCTGCCAAGTTTACTCAGACTTATTTTCTTTGATCAAAATGCCTTTTTTCCTATGGTTTATGCTGTCTCACCCAGACGCCCCATAATTTTAATCTTACCACTATATACCCATGAGCAAGCTCATGTTGGTACTGTATATAGCAGATGAAAATTCATGAGTAAGTGAGCTCCATTTCTAAAACTATTCCTCAAGATATTTTCACTTTCGAGTTCTTGACTGCCGATGAAAGGCCTTACGTCTCTTTCTTTATATACTCATCTATTTCTACAATTCCTATATCAATTTGTCATGATTACTCTTTATTTATTAAGGTATCTTTCAAAAATTTGGGCATCGTACCGCCCTTATTTTATGGAAAATACCTTGTTTCATACAAACATTAGCCTACGGTAAATTGAAATGAATGCATTATTATAATGTACCTATTTTAGTCCAACAACTCGTATTTGCTTTCTTATGTCGCCTTAGTTAGCACCTTTCGTACATCTCTATATTATCATGTCACAAGTCTATGCATAAATGTATCATTTTATTTTAACTTCAACCGTGATGATTATTAAACAATGTATGTGATCTAACCCTACTTTATACTTTCGTTAACCTAAATTCATATCACTAGTCGTACCCTTGATATTAACATTGATCATTAACCTTGATCATTAACAAGAAAGACCAAACATTAAAGAAAGAAAAAATCGATAAGCCAAAATACAAGGTTGGTGATCATGTAAGAATTAGTAAAATCAGTACTTCTCCGTTCATCAAGAATTTTGACAACAATTGGAGCGATGAAGTATATGAAATAAAGCAAATAGATACAAAACAGAATCCTGTAATGTATTTAATAGCTGATCATGAGAATAAAGAAATCAGCGGAAAATTCTACGAACAAGAAGTCCAAGTCATTTTAATCCCAGAAATATTTAGAATTCAAAATATTTTAAAAACCAAAAATGTTGGTAAATATAAACGATACTACGTTAAGAAGCATAGATACGAAACTCCGACTTGGATATCCTCATCTCAATTGATTAAATAAATATTATGAAAGAAAACCAGTTTTATATGATTTTGCCTAGTAATAGTTGTCCACTTATTTATCCTAATAACGAAATAAAATATTTGAAAATAAATAATCAAAATCATACTTACGAATTAATAAATCCAAAATATACTCCAGATGTTGACATGTTTATTGAAAAATATGAGAATTTGGTTATTGTCTGTCCGCATGTTCCATTTAAAGTAACATTCCCCGATATTCAACATGCGTTTAGTTTTGGACTAAAATCTACATTGATCATTTGTGAAGAGGATCATTGTCGAATAAAATTACCAAAATTTACAGATGATGGTGTTATGTAACAATTTGGGATAATTATAAGTTATGAAGAAAAATCAAAATTCGAAAAATATTTTGAAGAAAATTTATTCATAAAAACTTTATCAGAACTACAAGGTCATTTGTTGTCATTTAATCCTTCTCTCTTTTTAAAGAATTGATAATTCAAAATAATGTATTGGTCAAAATAACACTTGCAGATGACATTTCAAATATATTTTCTGACACAAATTTAGCAAAATCTTTGGGATTATAATTTTCAAACTTTACAGAAAAAAATACACTAGGCACTAAAATTCCAAAATTATTACATCATCAACAACAAATATTCATTTATTCAAATATTATTGAACCAATAAATGTTGGTGATGTTAGAGTTCCACTATTAAAATCTATTTGGATATAAAAATATGATCAAGGAAAAATTGTTCAATTAGAAATGAAAAATCCAATACAGTATCGTATTCAACTATAAACATCATTGAAATAAATATTCGAGATGATAGTGGGAAATTAATTAAATTTAGCAAAGATACCAAAACACATTTATCGTTACATTTTAGAAAAATAAATGAATAAAAAAGATTTTTACGTGAATTTGCCCAGTCCACTTACATTTCCAAATAATGAAGTTGGGAAGTTTAATGTAGAATTTCAAAATCAGATTTACTTGAATGGGGATTGGGAAGTTGCTTTAACTGAATTCACTTTTGTGTACAATAATTTTCTGTTTTATAAAAATTCTCATATTAAATATATTAAGAGTACATTACATAATAGTTATGAATATTTTTATTAAATTGAAGGAAACTATACAATTCGTCCCAACTTTACATTTTATCTGATAAATATTGACAATAAAAGTTTGAACATTAATTGTAAATATTTTCCATTCAAAGTAACATTTGATAGTATTGAAGAAGCTAATTGCTTGGGATTTAATGAAAAAGTAGATTTTAATGATGAATTGAATCAGATACGTATACCAAATAAGAAATCAAAATTTGATAGTATACGATTAACTATAACTTATTATTATGATGTAGAATATACTGAGACATTTAAAGAAAATTTATTCATTACTGAACTTTCACAAGTTAATTACATCTTATCTCCATCCATTCAAATCTTGTGAAATTAAACAAGGTCAACTTGTTAAAATTGAATTGGAAGATGATGTTAGTAGTGTTAAATTTAGTAAGCTGTTGGCTCTTAGTTTGGAATTAATTGAAGAATCTTATAGTGAAAAGATCATTGATGGATCTAGTTTATCAACTATTATGCAAAGAAATATACAAATGATGATTTATACAAATATTATTGAACCAATTCTTTTGGTCGAATTAAGTGTTCCCTTTCTTGAATGTGTTTGGATAGAAAAACATAAAAAAGATGATCTTGTTCAATTCATTGAGAAAAATTCAATGTATTTGCCAGTATCATCCTCATATATAAACAATATAGAAATCAATATTCGTGATGACAGTGGAAAATATATATTTGGTTAACAAGATAAAACTTTCTTGACATTACATTTCCGTAAAATAAATTAGTAATCCAGACATTGTAAAATTTTATAGCACCCATCAAAATGGTGGGGATTTACCATATTTTGTAGGTAAATAGTACGGATCTGGTTGGTTAAAAACAATTGGGCGATTTGCACTACCTATTCTTAAACGTATTGGAAATTTTGGTATGAAAACTGCTAATGACGTAATAAATAATAATGCTCAAATCTTACCTGCTTTAAAATCAAATGCAATATCTGAAATTAAAGATTTTATACCAGCTGTAATGGAACACTTGCCTTCTGTTATTAACAAAGTTTCTGATGTATTTAATAAAGAACAAAAAGGAGGAACAATTAAACTTCGAAAAATTAGCAAGAAACATATAAACAAAAGAATAAAAGGATACGGAACTATATTCCAGTCATGATTAGCGCAAAATCAGAATTATGCATCTTTGATAGACCATCTCCTCAAGCAGTAATTGAAAATGGTTCTTTTGAAGATATTTATCCGGTGAATTCAATTACAGATCAGGAAACACATCAATTCAATTTTACATCAATACATCTCAAACCGAATACTTGGATTTGAACGATACATTACTTTACATTCAAATGAAAGTTGTAAATAGTAACGGGAAAAATTTACCTAATGAATCAGATGTTACTGTAAACAATTTCTTTTTCCAAACCCTTTTTAAAGATGTTGAAGTAATTTTAAATTCTATTAAAATTGAAGGAAGTAACGATGTATTCGCACACAAGGCAATGATTGAAACTATTATTAATTACAATCACGATACAAAACATACTTGTTTAGGTGGAATGGGTTACGATGAAAATGACACAAAAAGAAAAATTTTGATTTCAAAATCAAAACCAATCAGTGTTTGTTCCCCACTTCAATTAGATTTCTTTGATCAACCACTAACTTAGTGTTCAAATTAAATTAACAAGATCCAATACTGAAAGAAGTTTAACACGCACAAAAATAGTTCAACAAATAATATTATTAGATGCAAAGTTAATAGTTAGAAGAGTTCGTGTTAAACTGTCAGTTTTAGCTGGACATTAAATTGGGCTTGCTAATAGAAATGCAATTTATCCAATAAAAAGTAAGGAAGTTGTTCAATTTTCATTGCCAATAGGTTCTTCTTCATTTTATAAGGAGCAAATATTTGGTGATAAACGACTACCAAATTTTATTCTTGTTGCTTTCCAAAAGAATAAAAGATATGTATGATCATATTTGGAAACATTTTCAATATTTGAACACTTTAATGTCAAGTCTTTAACATTAAATAAAGGAAATGATTATCGTGAAAAATATAGTCAAGATTTTGCCAATGATAATTATAGTTCTAGTTATATGAAAAGTATTGTTAGGAATATGGGTTATGTTAATAAAAATATGAATTGTTGTATTACCATGTCAGACTTTAAAAATAAATATCCCTTTTTTACATTTGTATTGGCTCCTGATTTTGATCTTAATCAAAGTCAGTTACTTGAAAGTGGAAATTTACGATTGGATATAAAATTTGAAAATCCATTAACCGAATCTGTATCAGTACTTGTATATGGAGTTTTTGAAAAAGAAATTCAAATCACATCAAGCCGTACAGTACTTGTTTGATTGATTTTGTTTGACAAACATTGTTGAACAAACTATAAACCAAAGTATTATTAGTTATAGTTAAAAAATGAAATAAGTAATTTAATTAATTTTAGTTCTATTCAGATATAAACTATTGCTAGGGTAAAATTTTAATGGTGTTTTCCTATTGGAAAAAATTCCATATTTCAATATCAACAAAGCTTTGATTGTAAATACTCAATCATCTAATCTCGGTGGCGAACATTGGCTCGCAATTTATGTGAAACCAGATAAAATATATGTATTTGATCCGATGGGATTCTATTATTCCCCTTTATTGATATCAAAACTGGAATCAATGTTTATGCCAATTAAATATAATCGAATTCGATATCAAAATCCGTTGACAAAAACTTGTGGCCAACATTGTTTAGCTTGGGTAAAATCAATGAAATCATTGTTCTCTAAATAAATCTTTATTCTACCATTGTGTTTATTTCCTAAAGTGATTTTGTGTACATCTTGATTGATAGTGCGTGTTGATTGATATAAGTTTGGGTGTGTTGGTATGTTAATTTTGATTGGTCGAAAAATAAATACACACATTTGAATATAATGATAAACATTTTTACAATTTGCCATAATTTAACAAACAGTTTAATTTGTAAGTATACTTTTTAAAATTTTTTATTATTATGTAATTTATTTAGATAATAAAAATGAATAATAACAACAATATGAATAACCTTTGTTACGGATATGGAACAAGTAATTTAAATGTTATATTAAATCAAATTTACTTTATAATTTAGATAATTTATTAAATTACCAAAATGATGGAATTTATCTCCAAAATGTTGGAGAATATATTTATCCACAAAGATATGGAGGATATTATTCACAAAATTACAATTTAAGTAAGTATTTTAATTTTTTAATAAATTGATTTAATAATCTTTAGATACAAATAATCCACAATTTTATTATCAGTAAAAAGTTATCCTCAATTCAATGGAGGAAATCAATTTATGGTTGGGAATGAACCAAGTTAGACTTTAATTTTTAAATAAATTGATTTAATTATATTTAGATACAAATAATCTCCAATATTATCAACAAAATTATCCTCAATCAATGGAGGAAATCAATATATGGCTGGGAATGAACCAAGTTAGACTTTAATTTTTAAATAAATTGATTTATTAATTTTTAGATACAAATAATCCACAATTTTATTATCAGCAAAGTGGATTTAATGGAAGAAATAATTATCGAAATTCAAATTCAAGTAAGATTTTCATTTTTATTAAATCCGTTTTAATTTTACTTTTAGGTTATATTCAAAATAATCAACAAAGCTATGCAGAAAATTATCAACCAATACTGACAAATAGCGAATCATGTATTAATTTTTATATATCAAAAATTTTTTATATATTTATAGATTTAGAAAGAAATTTACCAATCTCAGATTGTGAAGAGGGCGATGAAATTAATGAACGAAAATGTATGTTTTAATAGTTTTTTATTATTATATAATATAATTTTCAAAATAAGGGCAGACCCCTTGATTTTTTATTTTTTAAAACATATATATATTATAAGAAAAGAAGGACTGACGCCCCTTGATTTTTTATTTTTAAAACATATATATATATATATATATATATATATATATATATATATATTATAAAAAAAGAAGGACTGACGCCCCTTGATTTTTTATTTTTTTAAACATATATATATATATATAATAGGAAAAGAAGGACTGACGCCCCTTGATTATTTTATTACTAGCATTTTTTATCGAAAATAAGGGTAGATCTCCGCTCAAATTGTTTTAAAATTATAGATAATCGGGGTAAACTCTTGGTTTTTAAATGAAATGTTTATTGAAAATATGTTAAAGTTTTAGTTTACTATTAGATTCAAATTATTAAAAAACTCGACAAAACTCAACTTTTCAAAAGATAAAATTTTATTCAACAACATTTTGTATTTTCCAAATAGGTTTGATAATAGATTTGTTAATCTTGACTATTTTATTATCTGAATTTTATATTTTTTATTATCCTGTACATGTTCCTTCAATTGGTTTCACAATTAATAAATGAAAATCTCTCATTAAAAACCATATCGTTATTCATCAAATGGAGAATATCTGAAATATTTTTTCGATCTTCATCTTCAATATTTCCAATCAGAATATTGTAATCATAAGCTTTTAAATTAACCGATTCCTAAAAAATAATTAATCAAATTAAATTAAAATAAATATTACTTTGAATGTATATGTAATAGGGAAATTTAAATAGTTTATACTGTATTGAAGGTATTGAACAGGAGGCTTAAATGTCATCCCAATAACAGCTGTACTATTATCTTCTAGGAGTAGTTCATATATTTTAGACATTCTTGCTTTTTTCATACAAAATTATTTTTTATTTATAGTGAATAATCAATTTTGATTGGTTGCATACTTCTTGTGCATTCATTTTAGTAAATAATTTAATTAAAAAAATTCAATAATTTTTATTACTAGGTAAATTATACCCTAACTATTGTCAATTAAAAGATCATAATAAAAAATTTCACAAAAATATGGAAGAGTATTATGGTCAAAAATGCTATAATTCCATTTACTTTATATGCCCCGTATGCATAACTTCCCAACCCATTCCCTATTTAGACTTTTATAATCATCATAAAAATAATTTGAGTCAATTTCATCTTAAAAAAATTAAATTAAGCAGCACCCAAATTACCCCATTAAGTAATCTTCCTATAAGTGAACCCATTAGCGAACCTACAACAGATCCTATAAATAGTATTTGGGATGACCTAAATGAAGATATCGGATCGTTGGATTCATGGAATAAAGCGTTGGAAGATGTGGAAGTGGTGGAAGATATCGGATCGATGGATTCATGGGATGGATCAATGAAAGAGGTTGAAAACATGTGGCAAAATAATATTAATATATAAATAAGCGGAAATTTACCGATAATTCAAAGCGAATACGAGGTAGTCATCAAATAATTAGTATAGATACTACCAACTTAAACATTAAGGAAATTGTTTTTCCTGTAGAGTTAATTCACAAGTTAAGAGAGACAATAGAGGAACTAAGATATGTGAAAATTCAATTTGGAAACGAAATTGAATTCGAGAAGATGGAGAAATAAAATTAAATAACATTAGTAACAGCGTAAGACCACTTACCCAATCATTCTTTGATGAAGGCATACAAAAGATCAATGAAAAGATTGCTTCAATAACAGAGTTATAGAGTAGTTTTTGTTATTAGAAAAATAACTGAAATTTACTTTATAGTAACAAAAATAAGTAATATCAGTAGATTGAGTGGTAGAAGTTACATAAAAACACCAAAACAATTGGCTAACAAACCGTGTTTAATAAATGTGAAAATAGCGATAATTTATGTTTTATTTATAGCATATTGTCCATAATTAAAAAAGATAAGATTGTTAGTGGAAATAGAAAAGATATTTATAGTTACACTAAGTATCTAAATGATTTAAATTATGACCCAAATGATATGCCCATGAAATTAAATGGTATTAGAAAATTTGAATCAAATAACGAAGGACTAATAATTAATGTATTTAGTTATGACGAAACATCAAAACCCGAACACAACGACTTTGTTTTAAAACATCCGTTTTTAAACATAATTCATAGGTCCAAAGTTACAGAAGGAACAATTATTAATTTATTACTATTAAATAGAGAAAATAATTGTTATGTAGGAATAACATCACTCAATAGGTTATTGAATTGTCGAAATAAAAATATCACAATAGAAAGAATTCAATCATTATGGTGTTATAGATCTCTGAACGGATTTAGATATAAGAAAGCATTTAACAAACATGAGATACTATATATGAGAAATCAGTTAAGGACAACTTTATATATTTCTCCAGAAAATAAGTTTATTAAATTCACTGATTGGTCAAAAACCGTCACCCCACAATGTTATACATGCAGATTTCGAATCTGTTTTGCCAAAGGACGACGTACACCATCAAATACATTTACCTATTTCGCCAGGACTTTTATTAATAAAAATTTTTAGATGGGAGTAAAATATATAAAGAATTTATAGGTGAAGATTGTGTGGAATAATTTTTAAAATCAGTAGAAAAAATTGCAAAATATACAGTATTACCGTATTATTATAAAATGGGAAGTCAAACAATTAAGGAATTAACAAATCTACAACAGATTCAATTTGATACTTGTATAAAATGTTATCTTTGTTTGAAAGAAATTGTTGATCCAGTGAGAGATCATGATCATTTTACTGGAGAATACTTGGGTGCTGCTTGCAATGACTGTAATATTAATAGAAAAATAAACAAGGTATTACCAATTGTTTTCCATAACTTAAAGGGATATGATATGCACCACATATTAAAATATGGATTAAGTAAATTTAAAAATTGGGCTTTAGAATGTATTCCAATAACAACTGAAAAATTTATTTCATTAATTGCCCACTTGGGAAAAAGTAGCATGATATTTATTGATTCTTATCAATTTGTAAACGATTCTTTAGCAAAAGCGGTTAAAACCTTGAAGACTTTACCTTTAACTCGAACTGTTTTTAAGGGAACTATAGTTGGTGAAAAGGGGATCTTTCCGTACAATTTTGCAACTAGTTTAGATGTTCTGCACGATACTTATGAGTTATCACCGATTCAGAAAGGTGTCACTGAGGCTGAATATGAAAAAGCTCAGATAATTGGGATGAAACTAACTGTAGAACTTTACATGATTACATGAAAGTTTATCTGAAACTAGATTGTTTTTTTTTGCTGGCTTTTTCCAAAAATTTCGAGCGAAATCGATAGCACACAATAGATTAGAATCTTTAAATTATTTTGGGATTTCCGGAATGTCTTGGTCTTTTGCTTTAATGTCATTGGATGATCCTATAAAATTAATTACTGAAAATGAAATGTTTAGCTATTAGTAGGGAGGTATTAGAGGTGGTCGTACTTTTTTAATAAACACTGTGTTAAAACTGACCAAAAAAACTGATTTGCTTTATATTGATATTAATAATTTATATGGTTGGGAATTAAGTCAACCTTTACCTTGTGGTGAATTTAATTGGATATTTGACGGATTTGATACAATAATATCTGATTGTTTGACTTTGAATCTTGAATCTTTGTCATGTGGGTATACTCTTGAAGTTTATCTTGAGATTCCTTCTGAACTTCATGATAATTTAGAAGACTTTCCTATTGCTGCTGAGAAAATGATACCTGAGGGTTCAAATGTTGAAAAGTTGTTGCTGACTCATTATCCTAAATATAACTATGTAATTCATTGGCGATAATTAAAATTATACTTAGTGTTAAAATAACACATGTTAATCGTGCAGTAAGATTCAAACAGTCTACTATTTTTAAAAAGTATATCGACATAAACACAGAACTTCGAGCTAAAAGTACAAATACATTAGATAAAAATTATTATAAGTTGTTAAATAACAGTTTATATGGAAAAACTGTTGAAAATCTAAAAAAGAGAATGAATTTGCGTCTTTGCACAACAGATAAAAAACTTGTGACTTATACTTCGAAACCTATCTTTAAAAAATCGATAAAAATTGACAATGATCTTATAGCTGCGTTGTTAAATCCTGATTCGATATGTTTAGATCGTCCAAGTTATATAGGACAATCAGTGCTTGACTTGTCGAAACTTAGAATGTACGAGCTTCAGTAAAAGGACCTGGAAAAATATCGACGACAATTTAATTGTGAGATTAATATAGTTGCTGGAGATACAGACTCTTTCTTCTTGGAGATTAAAAATTGTAAACTAGATATTCTTTTGTCTGAGATAGTTAAGGTTAATCTTTTGGATACATCTAATTACCCATCTACTCATCCGCTTTATTCTAAAAAACTCAACTCGATTCGGTCATTGAAAAATTTAAGGACGAAAGTAAGGAAGAAGGTTATGACGAATGGGTTTTCCTCCGACCTAAATGCTACAGCTTGTTAGGTAAATCTTCTTGTCTAAAAGCTAAGGGAGTGTCATTAAAGGATACTGAGCTAACTCATAAATCTTATAAAAAGTGTTATGAGAAAAACTCCGTCTTTTCTGTACCACAATTTAGAATAGGAACAAAAAATCAACTTTATAGTTTTAAAAATAGTAAAGTAGCAATTACAAATAGGGACGATAAAAGGGTTTGGATGGGTAAAAATAAAAATTTTGCGTACGGGCATATAAATATATCTGGAGAATTTATTACTTATGAAGAAATTGTCTGATAAATTGCAGCTGATGAAGAAATTGTCGGAGAAATTGCAGCTGATGAAGAAATTGTCGGAGAAATTGCAGCTGATGAAATTATGCAAACTATTATTGAGGAAGAACTCATAGACATAGACGATGTTAAGTTCTCCGACGATGATGAAGAAGATTTTTATTGATAAATTTTGTAGTTGATAAATGATCTTATTTTTGTCTTTATTTTTTGTGTTTTTTTGTTGATTTTTATGTGTATCATTTTATTATTCAGTTGATAATAGATTTAAATTAATAAGTTGTAATAAATTTTAAGTAACAGTTAAATTTTATTTAAATAAAAATAATTTATTAATTTTTCTTGAATGTTTTCTTGATTGTTTTTGCTTACGAAAACCAGAAACATTATTACATGATCGAAACAATTCTGATGAGGGTGGAAGAACTTTTTCCGAATATGAAAAACAAGGTTTCGTAATGTGCTACTGAATATTTGGCTACACGGATCTATCAAATGACAGGAATCAACATCGATGAAATTGTACGGATTCACTACGAATCAGTTCAAGGAACTGGTTTGCAATGTTTAGATGACTGCATTGTTTGTGCAGATCTCTCAATGTTGACTTGTCCAGTTACATGCAGATGCTGCAGGGACTACAAGAAGAAAGAAGTTGTACATATTTTGTTGGCTGAGCTAAGAGCTTTATATAAGCAGATTTGTGATGATGTAAATTAAATAAATTTTGATCTTTTTACGTGTTTATTTTATGTGTTTTCAGTGTTAAGAATTAGTTTTTTATAAAGATTTTAATTGATTGAATTATTATTATTATTATTTTGTTAACACTAAATTTCTTTGAAAATTTGATCGTTATTAATATGTATAAAATACTCATTGTAAAATTATACTAAAAATTTAACTTAGAAATCATGCTAAAACTTCTATTTAAAAATCATGTTAAAATTTCATCTTTAAAAATCATATATAAAAAATTCAATGATAAAATTATACTAAAAGTTTCATTTTTAAAAACCATATATAAAAATTCATCTATAAAATTTTAGTTAAAACTCTATTTTAAAATTTATCTTAAAAAAAATTTAACTTAAAATAATAATTACATAAAAAATTAAAATACAAAAATTTACATTAAAATATAAAAATTTCAATTTCAAAAAATCTCACCAAAAATTTCAAAAAAAAATTGTGCCATAAAATTTATCAAAAAAATGTGCGCAGACAAAATTAATTATCTTGATTACATAATTATTTAATCAAGATAATCCGAGATTAATTACGTCATTACGTTATTTAATCAGTGATAACCCTCCCCCTATTTTATTACGCAATGGTGTGTGGGCGCGAAAGGCTCCTAACTTCCTACTAAGTTAGGGGGACCTGCCAAGCGATTCCAAAAGGCATCACGGCCATCCATAATAATAAAAGACATTAACATATAACGAAAGTATATTTACGTCATTAACAAACAACTGAACAATGTTGAATCAACAAAATTTTTACAAATTAGCATAAGTTTTCATAAGTCATAAAATTCCTAAAAAATTGTCTAAACAAATTTTTGTCTAAAACAAATTGTCTAAAATTATGAAAATGACTGCTGTATATATAGTGTTTGCATACCTGTGTACAACCAATCAGAGAACTTTGAGCCTTTTTCGGGGGGTCTTAATGGTTTTATTTTATTTTAAGTATTTTATTTTTATCCTTATTTTTCTCTATTTTTTGATATTATTTTCAAAATTTTTCGTAAATTTGTATTTTTTATTATTTAAACATTCGCTTAGATTTTTTCTCTTTTTACCCTTTGATATTTAAATTTTTGGTCGCCGCTTCCGCCTATATATTTTCCAAACCTTCTTTTTCAAGGTTTTGGCGGTTTATGTTTTAGTTTTGTGTTTCTTTCTGCATCTGTAGGCTTTTCAATGATTATAATTAATATTTGTTTTATTTAATTTTGTTATGTTTTAATTGTTTTATTTTATTTTTGATTTCTGCTTGCGGTGTGTGCTTATGTTACAGCAGCCATATTGGTAATTTCCAAACCTCATTAATTATTTTGTTTTAATTTACACAATTTTCTCATTTTTGTTTAAATTATAGCTTATAGACCAACATAATAATGGTTTACAGGAGACTTTGAATTTCTTTTATCCTATTACTATATTCATTGTAACAAATTATCATTTCTCACTACGCTCCATAAATCATATTTCTTGTCATTTGATACTTTAATGATTATTATTAAAAACTATATTGAATAATATATTTATATTAATTATTAATTTATGGGTATATTGAATACAAAAAAGACCGCAATGACTAAAAGCTCTATATTCTATAAGTGGAAATTATTTGTGCCAGTTGGTAACAATTAAAGTATGAAATACTATAAACTATGAAGCACAAATATCTAAAAATATCAGTTTCATATATCAAAGTAATTGACCTATCTGGTCATTCATTTATTTTGCCAAAATATATATGATTTATTTATGCTTTAGGCTGATTAGATAGAGTTGTTTCATTTATTATAAATAACCCTATAAAGTATATTTATTGTACATAAATTAAAATTAAAAAATAAATACAAACTTCTTTTCAAACTGGAAATAGATCCTAAATGTTTGTTTAGTTCATTGTTAAGGTTATTTGTCTGAACTGGCAATTTCGAAACCTTATGAGTCATAATATGGAGAAAGAGTTTAGAAAGCAGGGAATTACAGCCATACAAATAATAATTGAAATCTCTTAATTATTATAATAAACATCTATAACTCAGTCTTATCAGTATGATTTACTCAGTTGTTTTGCATCGCTCTTGTATCTGATTAATTTCGTTTTGAAAATGCAAGATTTCATTTGCTGTTGAAAAATATTTTCTAAATGAACTTCTAAGCTCAGACTTATTCATGATGTTTTGAGGAAATGGACTAGGACAGCCTAGGTAGAAAAATATTTCATTTATGATACATAAAGGGCCAAAATTACTGAATGCTCTGTTCAATCGAGTATATTAAGATGACATATTTTGGTTGGTTCTCAAATTTAGCTTTGATATGAGCATTATGAAGTTTTTTTAGTTTATTTTGTTGGTGAAAACGATATTTAGTTAATTTATATAGAACGTCAATTTTAGTTTAAAATTTTATGAATTAAGGGTTAAACATGCGTTTAATGGGTCTCACTGAATTTTAAAAGGTCAGCTTTGTGGACAAGGATGGATGTTTTAATGGTCAAAAACCATGGTTTAACGACTTGATTAATGTGCCTGACTAATGGTTAACAAATACAAATGATCGTTAAAATATTAAGGCACGATGGAACTATTCATTGGGTCTGAATCATAACAATAATAATAAAACACAAATTGAATCAAAAACAAACGATTCAAGTCAAGAGAGGACAAAAAGACGCTTATTCTTTTTAGCGGTGACTACATACCTTCGTTTGTATCCACAAAGGTTGTCTGTGTTTGGATATCAGAGCACAAATTAAACCTAGGTTGACGAAGGTTAGTCAACTACCAGTACAATACACATTGATCACGACAAGCATCATCGGCGCTATAACCAAATTATTTAGCGTTTTCCCTACTAAAAAAATTAATATTTGCCGGGGCTTCTGACTACAGTGCGTTTCATATTTATAACACCATTCCGAATTTTTCATAAAGGACAGCTACCGTTTAAATGTCGCGTATGTTGATGGTCGTAGTGAGGTTATGTTTTTGGTATATAGAAAGTTGGAAGTTATATTTTAATATTTTTGTTTATAGAGCGTTGCATAATTAAAACACCACTTAATTTCAACCAGATTTATTAAAAAATAAAGATGTCTAAACAATCGAGAACCGATTTTAATAATTGGTTTAATATCCATGGAGCCGAATAATCTCAAAAATACGATTTGTCATGCATTGGATAAGGTTTGACAAAAATTGTTCCTTCAATGGTAGCCCAGGCTGCTTGGATGGCCATTTCCAGTACTTCCTGACTTTGAAACTGGCGATTGTCAACGTATACACGCCTGACAGGGAACCCCCACAAGTTCTTTATGGGGTTTAAGTCAAGACTTCACGCGAGCCAGTCTAAAATTTCAATACGATGGGCTTCGAGTCATTACTTGGTTTCTCGACTGTGTGAATGGCCGCATTCTCTTGTTGATATATGCAGTGAACTTTGCGAAATTTGTGCAGGAAAGGCATCAAAATGACTGATAGCACATTCATATACTCCGCGCTATTCATTTTTGAAGAAGCAAACTGCAATGGCAGACATCTGATTGCTGAAAACTCCCCACTAATATCACCGATCCACTGTCAAAGTTCATTTTAAAGAAAAAGCGTGGTTCGCGTCGCAAATCACGCCAGTAACAACATACAACATTAGGTCAGTCCAAGTTGATTTTTTTTCGTCAAGAAATATCATCTAAAATCCGAGAAAAGTGCTAAGGTTTGTCCAGTCAGTGTTCATGATGTTACGGCCAAATTCCATCCGCGCTGCTATGTGACGTGGGAAAAGCAGTGGAATAGTGTTCATAGTTTGTTTTTCGCTATTTGGATAGCATGATAATGAACGCCAAATAGTGCTTTTATTCACATTTAAGTCTAAATCATGGGCAATGCGTTTACAATTCTTAGTTATTTTGGCAGCCTTATGTGCGACAGCTTTCTCTTTCTCCCAGACCTCTCTTTGGTTCCATATTCAAGAGGTTCCTTCAAATAATTATGAATAACACGAAGATCACGGTCTTATTCTCTAGCAATAACACGGATTCCTTTTTTCCCTTAGTAAAAGCGTCACTCATCCATTTCTCACGCTCAGATAGTCGCGTTCCTTTAGGCATTCTAATATTGCAACGAAATTAATTGAATTTGCGTAAAATAATTGTATCTACAACAGATGGGAACAAACAAAATGGCTAAATTAATAAGTGGTGTTATAACAATGAAACACTTTAAAAAGTAAAATATTAAAATATTACTTAATAAAGCAACTTTTAACAAACTGCAAAAATTGATTCACAAACATAATAGATATTCATAAAAGTGCAAGTAGTCCTTCATGGGAAATTCCAAAAATTTGGGGTGATGTTATAAATATGAAACGCACTGTATCTAGGCTACAGCCACACACAATAATGAACAACTTGCAAATAAATAATTAAATAAAGCGATTAGATTTAGTTTTGAATTAAAGTAAAATTAGACAACATGTGTAAATGGATTGGTAAATTGGTACTGGTTGAGTACTTGGTGATTTAATTGGGATTGTATGGATACTGCGTGAGTAAATTGGTACTGGTTGAGAACCGAGTGGGTTAACTGGAATTGTATGGATATTGGGTGAGTAAATCGGCACTGGTTGAGTGGTTTGGGATGTATGGATGGGTGGTTGGTATGTGAGTGGTGGGATTGTATGGATACTGGGTGAGTAAATTGGACTGGTTGAGTACCGAGTGGGTTAATTGGGATTGTATGGATACTGGGTGAGTAAATTGGTACTGCTTGAGTACCGAGTGGGTTAATTGGGATTGTATGGATACTGGGTGAGTAAATTGGCACTGGTTGAGTACCGAGTGGGTTAATTGGGATTGTATGGATACTGGGTGAGTAAATTGGTACTGCTTGAGTACCGAGTGGGTTAATTGGGATTGTATGGATACTGGGTGAGTAAATTGGTACTGCTTGAGTACCGAGTGGGTTAATTGGGATTGTATGGATACTGGGTGAGTAAATTGGTACTGGTTGAGTACTGAGTGGGTTAATTGGGATTGTATGGATACTGGGTGAGTAAATTGGTACTGCTTGAGTACCGAGTGGGTTAATTGGGATTGTATGGATACTGGGTGAGTAAATTGGCACTGGTTGAGTACTGTGTGGGTTAACTGGGATTGTATGGATACTGGGTGAGTAAATTGGTACTGGTTGAGTACTGGGTGGGTTAATTGGGATTGTATGGATACTGGGTGAGTAAATTGGTACTGGTTGAGTACTGGGTGGGTTAATTGGGATTGTATGGATACTGGGTGAGTAAATTGGTACTGGTTGAGTACTGGGTGGGTAAACTGGGATTGTATGGATACTGGGTGAGTAAATTGGCACTGGTTGAGTACTAGGTGGGTTAATTGGGATTGTATGGATACTGCGTGAGTAAATTGGTACTGGTTGAGTACTAGGTGGGTTAATTGGGATTGTATGGATACTGGGTGAGTAAATTGGCACTGGTTGAGTACTAGGTCGGTTAACTGGAATTGTATGGATACTGGGTGAGTAAATTGGTACTGGTTGAGTACTAGGTGGGTTAACTGGAATTGTATGGATACTGGGTGAGTAAATTGGTACTGGTTGAGTACTAGGTGGGTTAATTGGGATTGTATGGATATTGGGTGAGTAAATTGGCACTGGTTGAGTACTAGGTGGGTTAACTGGAATTGTATGGATACTGGGTGAGTAAATTGGTACTGGTTGAGTACTGGGTGGGTTAATTGGGATTGTATGGATACTGGGTGAGTAAATTGGTACTGGTTGAGTACTGGGTGGGTTAACTGGGATTGTATGGATACTGGGTGAGTAAATTGGCACTGGTTGAGTACTAGGTGGGTTAATTGGGATTGTATGGATACTGGGTGAGTAAATTGGTACTGGTTGAGTACTGGGTGGGTTAATTGGGATTGTATGGATACTGGGTGAGTAAATTGGTACTGGTTGAGTACTAGGTGGGTTAACTGGAATTGTATGGATACTGGGTGAGTAAATTGGTACTGGTTGAGTACTAGGTGGGTTAATTGGGATTGTATGGATATTGGGTGAGTAAATTGGTACTGGTTGAGTACTAGGTGGGTTTAATCTGGGAATTGTATGGATACTGGGTTGGATTGTATGGATATGGTGAGTAAATTGGTACTGGTTGAGTACTAGGTGGGTTAACTGGAATTGTATGGATACTGGGTGAGTAAATTGGTACTGGTTGAGTACTAGGTGGGTTAATGGGATTGTATGGATATGGGTGAGTAAATTGGTACTGGTTGAGTACTAGGTGGGTTAACTGGAATTGTATGGATACTGGGTGAGTAAATTGGTACTGGTTGAGTACTAGGTGGGTTAATTGGGATTGTATGGATACTGGGTGAGTAAATTGGTACTGGTTGAGTACTAGGTGGGTTAACTGGAATTGTATGGATACTGGGTGAGTAAATTGGTACTGGTTGAGTACTAGGTGGGTTAATTGGGATTGTATGGATACTGGGTGAGTAAATTGGTACTGGTTGAGTACTAGGTGGGTTAATGGATTGTATGGATACTGGGTGAGTAAATTGGTACTGGTTGAGTACTAGGTGGGTTAATTGGGATTGTATGGATACTGGGTGAGTAAATTGGTACTGGTTGAGTACTAGGTGGGTTAATTGGGATTGTATGGATACTGCGTGAGTAAATTGGTACTGGTTGAGTACTAGGTGGGTTAATTGGGATTGTATGGATACTGCGTGAGTAAATTGGTACTGGTTGAGTACTAGGTGGGTTAACTGGGATTGTATGGATATTGGGTGAGTAAATTGGCACTGGTTGAGTACTAGGTGGGTTAATTGGGATTGTATGGATACTGGGTGAGTAAATTGGTACTGGTTGAGTACTGGGTGGGTAAACTGGGATTGTATGGATACTGGGTGAGTAAATTGGTACTGGTTGAGTACTAGGTGGGTTAATTGGGATTGTATGGATACTGGGTGAGTAAATTGGTACTGGTTGAGTACTAGGTGGGTTAATTGGGATTGTATGGATACTGGGTGAGTAAATTGGTACTGGTTGAGTACTAGGTGGGTTAACTGGGATTGTATGGATATTGGGTGAGTAAATTGGCACTGGTTGAGTACCGAGTGAGTTAATTGGGACTGTATGGATACTGGGTGAGTAAATTGGTACTGGTTGAGTACCGAGTGGGTTAATTGGGACAGTATGGATACTGGGTGAGTAAATTGGTACTGGTTGAGTACCGAGTGGGTTAATTGGGATTGTATGGATACTGCGTGAGTAAATTGGTACTGGTTGAGTACTGGGTGGGTTAATTGGGATTGTATGGATACTGGGTGAGTAAATTGGCACTGGTTGAGTACTAGGTGGGTTAATTGGGATTGTATGGATACTGGGTGAGTAAATTGGTACTGGTTGAGTACCAATATATATTTGATCACTAAGTGAAGATTACTACAAATTATTTTAATATGTTAGATACGTAATAAATAAAATTACTTGATTAATTAAGTTAATTTTATTTTTTTCATTAATCTAAAAAAATTAATGATAATTAATAAATTAATTTAATTAATAAAATAAATAAAAAATTACTAAATAATTTAAATAAATAATATTATATAAAAAAATAAAGTTATTTAATTAAAATAAATTATTATCAATATTACTATAATTAATAATATGAATCAAAATATTTAATAAATTAATTTAGTTAATAAAATAATTAAAAAATAAATTAAATAAATAATATTAAATTATTAATTATTATAATTAATATAATATTTTTTATTTAATTTTTAATTTTATTATATATTTGAAAGTGAATTGACAAATCATAAAATTCTGCGTGCTAAGTTTACAGCGACTCGCCCTGTATTCGACGTTCTATCCGCAAAATGCGCCAGGAAACTTGTGTTGCCATTTAGAAGGTAAAATATGCATTAAGGCACATTTTCTTCTGACAGGAGCTTTAGATTCGCTCAAAACTTGCTATCGGAGTAAAATATGCCAGCTCACTCACAATTCCACTGAAAACATTCAAATGAAGTTTAAAATGTAATTTGATGAAAAGATTTGAATGATCAAGCAATTTATATCACTTTGAATTCATGAATGCCCACGTAGCCCAAAATTACAATCAAAATTTCCATTTACAGGCTTAGTGATTTCAAAGCCTCCTCCAAAAAGAAAAATTATTCGAGTAGATTACATCAAAAAATATTGATTAATTCAATTAAAATAATTTTAACAATATTGAATTAAAAATTTTCAAAATAATATTTTTGGTGACTTTAATAAAAAAAGATTTCATTTTATATAATTCATTAACTGCAGCAATAAATAATTAATTCAAGACTAAATCATTCAAAAATTACTAGATAAATTTTGTAACAATTATTCGACAGAAATTATTTCAAATATTCGTCAAAAATTTCGATTACCTTATTTAAATGTCTATAAAATTTGGTTTCTTCCATAAATTTGATCACCACAACAAAGCAAATAATAAAATAAAATACTGTTGCTGTCCATAGTTCTAAATGAGTAAATTATAAATTAAATTAAATTCTGAATAATATTTTAGGCTATAAAATATTAAACTTAAAAATCGAATAAAATTTGACTATTTCATAATAGTTGTAATAAATTTACTTTGATTATATTAGAATTATTATTGTAACAAAACAAAATCTGATTTAAATTATTTAAATGTAAATATATAAGTTAATCAAAAAAGTTATATTTTAAAATTTAATTTTTCTGTTATAAATCTTTGAAGGTTTTGAAAATTTACATATTTGAAGTGTAAAATGAATGGTTACCCTCGTTATAATTAGGCAATTTAAAATATCATCTACGTATTAAGGAAATTAATTGTAATTCTAAAATTTTACATTTATATCTTTCACTATAAACTTTTGAATGAAATACATGAGTGAATGGTGAAAGATGATTGTATGGATGTATATGCGGGGAAGTAAGAGTCATGACTGATACAAATTAATTAAATTGATAAACTAAGTTGATTTATTAATAAAATTCATGACATCTCAGAGTTTTAATAAAGTTTTGCATTTAATTTTAGTTGATATAAACAGAGTACTTTATATCTATAATATCCTAAGCTCGAAGTGATAGCGAAGTTCTGAATTAAAAAGCCTAGTAAATGAAACATTGAATCAAGAAAGAGACTGTGTAGTTTAGTCCAGAAAATGAAAAAGGATTATACGGATTCAATTGAGATTGCAAAGTAGAAGGCAGAATACAACAAGGCCCAGCACCGGGCAAAGGAAATACGAATATGTGCCTTCCAAAAGGTGTTGATGGCATTCCCTACTTACAATTGTTTCAACAAAAACCTCAACCGAACAGATCACAAGTGTCAACGACAACACAAATGCATCTGTAGTCCCAGAAGATAGAATTGCAGCTGATTAACATTATGATGGACCAAAACTAAAAACCGAACGCAAACATTCTACAGTAGCTCGTTGAACCAAAGATGCGTCCGAGCAATTATAGTATTGGCAACGAAATTTAATTTTTTCGGAAAACCATCTACTTGGACAAAGCTTTAACCTTGTCTAGCAACTAGTGTCGAGTGTTATTATATATGAGCTATCTGGTGATCACTATATAGATTAGAAATTCAGAACCCAGAAGCATTATATCTTTAATATTTTAAAGAATTTTAAATTGTTGTACAATTAAATCATACGTGAATTTATAATAAAATTGTATTAAAATTTTTTGATTATTTCAAATTTTTAATTAAACTTTGAAAATAGATTTTTTAAAATCATCTATTTAGATCTCATTAACTTGGGATAATTTTCTTTTCGTGGAACTTTTATGACATTTTAAAATTATTTAATTTCATATTATTCCTTAGATAACCCGTTCGAGTCATAAGGTCTTCCGAAGTTCTAAATGTGGGATTCCATCTTTCACAACCGAGATAATTGAAAATTTGATTTTATTAAATGTCATATTGATAAAGTATTGAATAACGAAAAGAAAAAAGAAAAATTATTGTACTACAATTATGATAACTGACGATATATTTTCTCCCATTCATAAATTTTGGCTCTCTCCCATAACCTTATGTAAATATTTCTAAAAAAAGAAAAACTTTTGCCACAAAGTAACATGAGTCTAAAGAACTCATCATATTTTGTCCGCAGTGTAACGAACTACAATTATTTGTTCATTTATATATTTCTAGTGTTTAGGTGGGCCTTCCACTATTTTTGGACTTTGTCTTTTTTAAAATAAAATTTATCGATTGATTTCCATGAGTATCTTGACAACTTACTATTGGAAAAATAAACATTGAAAATAAATAAAACATTGAAAATTATCATAAGAAAAAACCAGATCGAAGTATTGCTCGTCATGCTAGTCCTATTTTTTCAACAAAACAAGAAAATGCTTGGGTAAACCAGGACTTGATCATATCATGGATTGACACTATATTCCCACTGATTGATATTTCAAAATAAAAGTGTATTGTATATAATTCGTGTAGTGCCAATATTGCTAACAAAGTGGAAGAACATTGTCGTAAGAGGAATATAAAATTAATCATGATACCGGGAGAATTGACGTCGTATTTAAAAGCTGACGATATTGGAATTTTTAAAATTTTTAAAGACAAAGTATCAGAAATGTTGAATATACAAAGTGAATTAATAATTACGAAATTAACGATTGAAACATGGAATTAAATAACCATTTAAAATATCAGTAATTCTATTCTTTCGGCTGGTTTTTCTGAAAACTTTAAAGATTGGCATATTTCTAAGCATGATGCATATAGACGCCGCCAGTTTTGTGAATTGTGGGAAACAATTGAGTTAAACGGAAAAGATCTTAGTCAAATGGAAATTATTGATCAAGAAGATGAATTGTATGAAATTTGAAAATATCGATTTTTTTAAATACAAAATCTCCAAAGAGTATCAATATTTAAAATATTTAAAGGCTGTTCATGATACTATTCCAATAGAATGTAAATGTAATTTAGCATTGAAAATTTAAATGATAATACATTTAAAAACCATTTTTATTTATAAGTGGATTTATTTATAAGTCCTATTTAGATTTTGTTAAGATCTTGGTTTTCAATTAATATGCCATAGGTGTAATACCACATACATTGGAATGACTTCCCGTGATTCCACTCTCGAGTTTTAGATCACAGTCTATTGATGAATTGATTGATATTGAAAGCGCAATTTTTTGATGCAGGATGAATTTTTCGGTCGGTTTAAAAGGTAATTTTGTTGTGTGCGTCTTACCTTTATTTTTAGCCTTCATGCTGATGCTGATGTGTGGAGAAAAGTAGACAAATAAATGGACAATTGCAGGAATTGAACCCTTCACCACTTGTAGTGGTAAATAAACTGTCTGAACCCGACATCGGTGCACCATCGGGTAGTGACAAAGTTGATTTTTTTTGACATATCTGGGAAAAATGACGCAAATATATATGAATTGTTAAACTTTTAAATATTTTAGGCGAAATGGGTTAAAAAATATCAGAGTTGGTGGAGAAATAGAAAAAACATAAAATTACATAATAATAAATATAAAGTTTAATAACTTTTTCAGCTTTTAATATTTTTTGATATTTGAAACGGAATCTTGTGTTTTGAATGATTCTCAATTCAAATATACTTGGTTGGTTTAGGTCGGACAATTATTAGTACGTGCGTAGACCTGTCGAATAAAAACTCAAAAAATCAAATAACTTTTTTGTATATAAGTATCTTTGAAAAATAAAAATTCCGTTTGTTATTTAAAGAATTCTCTATTGAAAAATGTCGGGTTTGTAGAGACTGGACATTGATAAGTCATTTTTCTAGCCGGTCGAATCTGACATCAAAAATCGATTTTTCGTTCCTTACCTTGTCAAAAGATGACGTATTTTCATAATGTTTACATGATTCTGGTATAAAATTAAATTTCCAATCGATTTGTGTATAAATTGTCACACGAAAATTTTAAAATGTAAAATAGTTTTGTTACAAATTTTTTTTAAATATTTTGTTGAAAGTTAAATTTAAATTTTGTTAAAGTCTCTGTTTTGTACCATTTTGGAAAAATTAAGTTTTTTATGTTTTGCAGAATTTGTGATTTATAAAAACAAGATTTTTGATTTTTGATAAAAATAATTTGAGAATTTAAAATCTGAAGTTTGTTTAAATAACAATGATTTACTCTAAATAGTTTAAAGTTCAAGACTACCTGACGAAGACTGTTATTCAGTCGAAATATATTGTAGCTGAATATATATTTTGGATTGGTGTTTTTCATTTATAATTGTTCAGAGCCAATTTTGTGTGATTCTTTTAAAAATTTAAAACCTTTGGAATTTCAAATTTACATTTAAAAATTATAAGAAAATAAGTTTATTTCATTAAAACAAAAGTTCAATTTATGTACTACTAAATGCTTACCATCAATAAAAACAAATTAATCTGAAAAAATATTAAAAATACAGTAAATTTATCATGTTAAATTAAAATTTAATTTATTTATTTGGAAATTCAAATTTTCTTTCTCTTTCATTATTTGCTTCATCATTTATTCCAGACTGGCAAGTTATTTGTGCTTCGTTGACTTTCATTGCCATAAATGCATTTTTATTTTCTTGAATAGATGCTTTTTGAGAGAGATCTGTGGCATTTAGACTTTTTGCGTCATCTTTAGTTGAAACTACTCTAGGCGTTATTTCAGACGATTTAGGATTCTGACTTTCCTTTTGACTAAGATTTGTTACTCCTTTATTTGAAAGTTCTTTACTTTGTACGCTTTCTATTTTACTTCGAACAATTTCTGACGTGACACTGGATTGATTGAGCTTTACGCTTTCTTTAAAACTTGTATTCGCCGGTGGTTTGTTAGAAATCTCATCATTATTATTTAGTATTTTTTCAATTTTACTTCGAACTATGTCCGACCTGACACTAGATTGCCTAGGCTTTAAACTTTCTTTTAAACCTATATTTGTAAGTAGTTTTGTCGAGATTTCATCCTTCTTATTTACTGTTTGTGATGTATCTTTACCTTTTACACTTTCAATTTTACTTCGAATTATTTCTGACGTGACACTGGATTGCGTAGGCTTTACACTTTCTTTTAAACTTGCATTTGTACGTAGCTTTGTTGAGATCTCACCGTTCTTATTTATTGTTTGTGATGTATCTATACCTGTTGTACTTTCAATTTTACTTCGAATTATTTCTGACGTGACACTGGATTGCGTAGGCTTTACACTTTCTTTTAAACTTGCATTTGTAAGTAGCTTTGTTGAGATCTCACCGTTCTTATTTACTGTTTGTGATGTGTCTTTACCTTTTGTACTTTCAATTTTACTTCGAATTATTTCTGACGTGACACTGGATTGCGTAGGCTTTACACTTTCTTTTAAACTTGCATTTGTAAGTAGCTTTGTTGAGATCTCACCGTTCTTATTTACTGTTTGTGATGTGTCTTTACCTTTTGTACTTTCAATTTTACTTCTGAGTCGTTCAGAAACTATGTCAGATTGTTTCGGTTTAATACTATCATTTTGGCTTTGTGTTATTTCTTTTGTAATTTGTCTTGTATTTATTGAGTTTTGTGTTGATAGATCTTTATTCCTAATACTTTCTATCTTACTTCTTGCAGTTTCCAATCCAATTTCAGATTTCTTGGATCCAATACTTTCTTTTATAGTTTTATTAGGTATTTCCTTTACCATTGACTTTTTACCTTTGAGTTCTTCGATAGACTGCTCTTGCTTCGGAATGCTTTCAATATTGCTACCGGTATTAACTTCAAGAGCACTTTTTAATGTTTCTTTTGTTTTAATGCTTTGGACAATTTCATCGGCTATGGCAATTTCACTTTCGCTAGAGGGTTGAACAAACAAATCCTTTGTTAATGATTGCTCTTTTAAACTAAACGTCTTTGCTACCTGTGATTCCTTAACACTTAGACTTGCATTTTGAACAGCTTTATTCTCAATAACAGAAAAACTTCTAACCGAAAGTCCAATTTTCGAATCTTTAGATTTTGCAGTTGATAACATGGAAGGTAACTTACCAATTATAGTAGTTTTGAGGTCTTGTACACAAGCCGGTGTTATGTAACCACAACCGCAATGGCAAACTTTATATTTTTCACTATTAATTTTATTTAATTAACTTATTGTGTTTATAATATTATTACTTAGGTAATAAAACATTATCTAAATACTGATTTTGAATATTACCGGGGGGTAGATATTTACCGATAATAAAAAGAACTCCGTCAATAGAGGCTGCTACACCGATTCCCATTTCTTGAGAATTCTTCCATACAAGTTGAGTAAAATTATCTGAAAAAAATAAAATTTATAAAAAAATCTATCCTAGGTTAATTATTATTATATGATAATAAAACTCAAAAATTTATAATTTACCTAAGGGGCCGTCAATAAATGATGTTACGCATATAGAGGGTGGGAGGGTCACACATTTGTGACGATGTGTGACGAGGGAGGGGTGTTTAAGAACTGTGACGTCACATCTTAAATTTTGTATTTTTTTCAACATAATTTTATACTAATTTCAGCTTTCCAGGGACTCCTTTTAATACATGTTTTCTCATACGATATTAGAGTGCAGCATTACACTAAATACATACCTAAATGTCAACAAATTGATTTAAAACACGTTCATTTTCAAATATGAAATATGGCTTTTTATTGGGTACCAAAGATTTGTAACGTCATATTTGATGGATCTAACGTTTTGTGACGAAGTCTGACGAGGGGAGGGAGGGGGTAAAAAATCAGCCAAAATCGCGTGAAGTCATTTATGGAAGACTCCTAATTTATTTTTCTATACTATATTTCAATCATTCAAGAAAGCACGGAGCACAGTGCAAAATATATAAATTCTCTGATGAAACCTCTGATTCTGCTCTTGAGGTTATTTGTTGTCTGTGGAGTGTGAAATTAATAATTATTGATCAGACCCAAATCATGTGATTAATATTCACGATTTACAGATAATATAAACTTTTATTCAAAAATACTATAGATTACCAAATCACACTGGCACAAATAATTCAATGTCATAAAAATACGTATTATGTTCTTCTTTGCTTTCCCTTGAAACTCTTGATAAAGACTTTATTAACAAATTCGATGGCTTTTTTATACTCACAATTTCTTTTCGACAATAATTTATGTTTCTTTTTAATGTGTCTCATTCTAGTCTCTTGTTGCTCTTTGTAACTCCTTTTGTAGCGTATTAACATTTTTAAACCATTTTTACTTCGTTAACTTCGCAGTTTTTTCTCTGTGATAAAAGATTTTTAAATTGACATTTTTCTAGGGAAACATGTTTGTATGGATTGGAAATATAGAGATAGCAATAAGATATGCTAATATAAAATTAATGGGAGGTTCCCAGAAAAAGATATTCAATAAATAAAAATTAATTAATATATAATTATTGGATTACAGCTTAATAGGATTAATAAATTGACTAAAAACAGGTATGAAAAGGATTAGTTGAAGTTGAACCGAAAATTGAGCATATAGTTGAAACAGGCAAAGTCTATATTTATTTGAATTACAAAGGGGAGTTTGAAAACTAATGGAATCTAATATTTGCCAATTTAAATCTAAAGTGAGTACCAGAAAGGGTGATCTACCGTGGATGGACAAAAGAGATATTGCATTGAAAATTGTGTTGATTGTGGTGAATACGAATAAAATATGAACACCAGAAGTGAGAGAACAAACTGACTTATAACAAAATAAACCCAGCACAAGTGAAAAACGAAATTCCAAAGTATCACAGTATTCATTTGGACCAATTACATATACATTTTGTCTGGAGTGCTCAACAAAGTCAAGTGTACCCGTTGGAGAAAGCTTAATCGATCATAATAAACTATAAAAATATCTGAAGTGAGCTCAAAATGCTCAAGTGTGCAATGATATCGCAAATAATTTCCAAAAGGAAATTTCCAAATTTTGTGAAAAGTAGTTTTTATCGTATTTAGCTGGTTTGAAATAATCCGGTGGCGTAATCAGGCGACGAGAATTTTTCATTTACAAATAATTTAGGGAAATAATTTTATGCGATTCCAGTAATTTTCTCTCTGTTCTGTGATTTCGATCGATCTTTTTTAATCAAATTTATTGTAAAAAGTAACATTGTTGACGTCAATTTATTTTTAACTCCCCCTTACCCAATGTCAACATTTGTCAAACTTCTTCAACCCCCCCCCCTCCCGTATTTTGTTGACATAATTTATGGACGTCCCATTAGTTTGAAAACTATACTTAAATATAATTTAAAATTCCAATATTTATAACTATATTCTGACTCCAAATAATATCAAATTAAAATGAAAAATTACAATATTGGTCAGTTTCAGGTTCCTTAGAGTAGTTATAGCCCACTGATTCTGCATACCAATGTCGTGGACTTAAGCCTCCTGTTAGAGAACTATTTCAATTAAATAACACAATTATAAATTAAATTACAGAAATTGAAAATGTCAAGTAAATTCTCCCTATCAAAATACCCTACGTTAATCTTATATACATTTAATATAATAGATAAATTATTTTTGTTTAAATTAATATAAAAAAATTAAAACCATTTTTTAAAGTTCTAACATAATGAAAAGTGTTATAGGAAATTAAAGGTACGCCATCTTCATGTATTTAATACCGTTTTTTTAATTCGATTTAATTCGATTGAGTATTTTATATTATTTTAAATTGTTTTAAAGAATTGTTTATTTTATTCTTTTATTGTTTATTATATTTTTATTTCTTACTTACTTTATTTATCTATATTACATTATTATTTAGTTTTGTTATTGAATAAAATTTTTCTTTGTGTCCATTCTAATATTAATAATATTGATGATATCTAAGATATAGCAAGATATATGTCTACGGCAGAGCTACTTAAACTTTTGTAATTCACGACCCATTTTATGATTGCGAGTTTCTTGACGACCCCATACAAATATAAAAGAAAAATAAATTTATATTTTTAAAAATTCCTATAACATCTTCTAATTCATAGTAAATGTTATTCAAGTTATTACAATACTCTTAATAGAAATGCAGGTACAAACAATCTTTCCGAACTAGAAGATTTTATGATATATTTATCTACGATAATTGTTATTTTATCTTTATAACAATAATTTTACAAGTTAAAAAACATTTTCTGTTAAATTGTATTTTTATCTCTCGCGACCCCAGAATTTTGCTTAGTGACCCCAAATGGGGTCGCGACCCATGGTTTAAGAAGCCCCGGTCTACGGTATAGCAACTCCTAAAAAAATCAATAAATTTATATTATAGAGATATTATAGAGTGATTAGGATTTGTGAAAATCCCGAAATTTTTCAATCCCGGGATTTTTTTAAAAACAAATGGAAAATAGGCACATAAATATGAGTGGTATTAGTTTTTTATCAACAAAATTAATATTTCTTGGTATAGGTTAATAAAAAATGAAAAATCATTGATTTATTTTTCTCTATAAAATAGTATAAACAAATACTCGTACATAATAAATAATATTTTATATAAATAGGAACATTCACACATTGCGCACTCAAAATATATCTCATAATTTCAAAAATTAAAGGATCAATTATTTATTTTTTGAAAAAGAGATCCTAAAAAGCATAATGCATCAATCGTATCAGCATTTAGCCGACTCCGAATTTTCGAGCACATCAAACCAGCAGCTGAAAACACCCGTTCTGACTCTACACTTGTGAGCTTAATCGTCATTAAAAAATTGTAAACTCTTTGAGATAGTCTCCTCTTGTGCCACCACTTTCGAATAACGACATTTCTTTCTGTAGTTTTGATAGTGTATTTTCAACTCTTGTTGGTGATTTTCTTGATGATATGAAACCTTTTTCAAGAGCTTGATTCAATTGTTCACCAATAGACTTCTCATTATAAAGTATATCTTCATTGAATGATATTTCACTAATATCTTCAGATGTAGCGGCTTCCTTAAAAATTCCGGCTGTTATATCGGTTGCATTCAATCGCTGAAGAAGCTCCAACATAAGTTTTTTGTTTTTAAATGAAATAAAACATGAATTTGTTTTAACTTCAAGGTAAATCTTACATTGTTATTTCTTCATTTCTGCAAAAATCTAGAGATTCTATGGGTATTTCTCAAAAATCTTAAGAAATTATTTTATAATTTTTGTGAAAACTCAAAGTATAGTTATCGGATTTTTTCAAAAATTTTTTTTTTAAAAAAATTCTTTTAAAAAGTTAAAAATAGTATTATATAGAGTTGGCATTCATCTGGAGATTTCTAAATTTTGAATGTCTGTGTGCAATATTTACTATGTATGTATGTTAAAACAAAATTAATTCAAATTCCTTCCTTCATTTGGATAAATTACATGCAGACACAGGTAAGTATGTATGTCTCTATATTACAACCTTATTGATTTTTTCATTTTATTATAGGAGCTGCTATTCATCTGAAACAGGTCTAGGATCCTATCTGAGAAATAACTTTTCTCTCTCAAACTAAAATTCATATAATAAACAATGCTAAATAATTGTTGCATTTCTGTTGCACCGAAAGGAACATTTTTAGATATTATTTTTAAATTTTTTATTTACTATTAATACTTTCACACTTAATTGATGTTTTTGTGGAATATATATTTATATGGAAAGTGCCGTGAATTTTATGAAACATCACCGCATATTTTAAAATATAATAAGTTTAATTATTGAAAATTATCAAAGTTTGTGGAAATTAGAAATATATGCAGCAAAATTACCGGTGATTGAAAAACTTTCAATTTTAAGTTCCAAAAACGTTTCCCCGACCTTTCTATCATTATTAGTAAGTATCATCTTGTTAGTTGCGCATCTCTTAGCTTGATCAAACGCAGATAGACATAGTTCATCATTCAACTTTAAAGCCGGGACTCCGTGAAGAATTCGAAAATTGTTTAATTTACCGAGCGCATCTATGTGAAAATCGTGTAGTTCATCCTAAACTTGTCACTATGTAATATTAATTCATTTTATATAAAGTACTTTTTTAATGGCTTTAAAGGATTTTGATGTTGGCTCTACTGGCACAAAAGGTCTGGGTAATATTTAAAGATAAAAATATTATTTAACAAATGTAATTTTCTATTTTAATTATAAATAAAATAGTATTATAGATTGGCAAATATCAGTCCTATGATGCGCTTTGTTCAGTAATTTATTAAAATTTGATTAGTGAAAAAAATTTGGAATAATTTATACGATATTATGGCTATCAAGATTGAAATGTATAATTTGAAACCAGTGTCAAACAAGACATTAAGAAGCCAAAGAAATAAAAGAATTGGAGCAATACCATTATATAGAAAAGATATTGTACTAACCAAGGATGCAGGAGACAATTCAGCTTTGCTTACGAGGCTGTGATATCTGTTCTAAGAAGAAGATCGATCAGACAAGAACCAAGGAAATATTTATCCATAGATAGTTTTGAATTCCAAGAACAAATTGTTATAAGATATTGCCTATATGGAGATGTATACTTTTAAAAAATATATGTTTTACTAAACTTATTTCTTTGACCGCAATCACTAATCCATATGAATCACTAAGCAACAATTTTCAAGGGATACTTAACAGTTGGAACTATCGTTTAAGAAAACCAAAAGGTCTATTAACAGACAGAGGCCGAAATTTGGAAGAAAAACATTTAAAGGAAAGACTACAGAAACTTGATATTGTTGGGTAATTTTAATTTTTCGGTAATTACAATGTATTAACAGTTATCGATCTGACTCTGAGCATGTCTTATTAATAACGATATTGACGAATTCCAATGACTTAAAACTTTAATGATTATCACAATTGATTACGATGATATAATAATTTCAACACACCTCAAAAGCTGTGGTGCTTATTACAACCCTTCAGGAGGAATAACACAACAGCAATACTCTAACCACTTGACTATTGTTGGTAACGGATATTCTATCAAAATTAATTTCAAGGCTTGATTTTGGTTCTTTAACTACTTCAAATTATTATATTAAATTTCTACCAATTAATAATTTCAGAAATCAGATTCCACCCCTGTATCACTATAATTTCTTTTCCCTTCTTTTTGCTTCTGCATTATACTAGCTTGTGTCTAGTTTTTATACTTTTCCATCTAATGACATTATTAATAATGCATTCATTTTTCAACAAGTTCTATTGGACATTATGCAATCTCTAACAGTTGTCGAAATAAATATTTTTTGACGATGCCATTTTTCAGCTTTCAATGTCCTTTTTTCTCATCTCAAATAGAATTTCAAGATAGTTTTAACTTTGCTTTTTGTTTTTCTTCTTTTGAACTTGTACTTGTTAATTACGAATGACCTTTTTTAGTTCAATTATTAGCTTTTATTGATTTTCTTCTAATCCCTTCTCATTTTTGATTTCTTTTCCATTCTTATTTTACTGAGTTCCAGAACAACACCTCATCATTTCCCCTAATCATATACCGATTTTAATAATTATTTTTGTTATGTTATTTAGGTATTCTCAACAGTATCGATCAAGAATTCAGCTCACCTTACCAGCATCAATCAAACCGATTAGCTGAAAGAGCCATAGCTGAAAGAGAACAGTAATGGATCTTATTACAGCAACATTAGTAATATAGTGTGAAGAGAAGAAATTATATGAAGTTTTACCTAGAATGGAGTTCAGCATAAATATCAGTCGGCAGAGGGCGACGGGTTTTCACCATTTGAGATAATTTATATGAGAAGTGTTAATTTACCCTCAAATTTGAAGCAAGCAGATATATCTTAATCAGAAGTGATGAAAAATGCGAGACTTAAATCATATAAATCTGCAGGTAATATGAGAGCTATTGACACGACAAAGAGAGAAGTCGGTGAGGAGGTAATAGTGCGCAAGGAACCGCATAACAGTACACAAAGATGATATGTAGTACGGTGGAACATACAAAATCGTCAGGTTTTATCTCCTCATCAAGTCGAACTTGATGAGAAAGAATAGAGTGGCTGAAAAAGTGAAGAAAATCTCAAGAAGGGGAGATTTAAGATATTTAAATTATCTTTTGTTTAAATAATTGATTATTTGGCACTTTTTTTAGAAATAAATCTTGATGGAATTTAATTCGTCTAAAAATGAGTTTGATGTAACTAATAAAATTGATCAAATCAGAACAAATATCAGTATTTTTATCAGTTATTAAAAATAAAACCTAGAGGTAAACACTTCGATAGAAAAACTGAAAAAAAAACAAAATAATGATTTCTAGAAATTTCCATATTAAAACCCTTGAAAATGTTTATGAATGGCTTTATTTCACTCATTGAGTTTGAATCATGGTATTAAAAATTTCAAAAAAATAGAAAAGGCTGATGAGAAATTTTAAGCAAATTTGAAAATTTTTCATAAAAAACTCAAGAAAATAACTGTTAATTTTATTTTTTTCTATAGCTGAAAATATTTTAACTTTTTTTTATTATAACTAAAAAAATAATTCTGTATTAACGGGAATTTTGGAATTATTTTATGGCACGCTAATGTGCCACTGCACTTAGTTTGCGTACCACCAAGTTAGACATTATTTTATTAGAATAACAAAAAACCACTCAAAATAAATATAATTCTACTTCGACTCTGTCGATGGCTTCTTGTAATTTTTCGGAGGTTTAACATTTTCTTCAAAATTAGTTGTTAAACCCGGTGGGCTATAATGGGCCACCACAAATACCCGTAAATCAGAGGAAATAGCTATTCCAAAACCAACTTTTACCGTTTCTTTCCATATCAAAACACAAAATTGATCTAAATATTCAACATAAGTAAATAAAACTGTAAAAATTGTTTAATCTGCACAATAAATAATATATTTGAATTGTTGCTGTGATAAATCGGGTGTGTGATTTGGTGTACAAACTCTAGTGCAATTTGACCTCAATAAATTTTATGGCTAAGATTATTAAATAAAAGCTATTTGAATTGTTCTTTTATTTAATTTTAATTGCTTATTCTATTTATTATTTCATTTTATTTTTACTTATTTAAATTACTTATTACACTTAATAAAATAAATAAGAAAAATATTTGTTTTATTATTGTTATTATGCATACTAATTTATTTTTATAATTATTTAAATAAAATCACTCATTTATTCAGTATTTTATAATAAATCATTACTTTATATAATTATTAAATTCATTTTAATTTTATTAATATCTAATTTATCAACGTCATTGTTATTATTTTATTGCAATAAATTAATAAATTATATTATATTGTATAAAAGTTAAGGAGACCATTTCACCAATGATTCAATGGGGGACAAAAACTAAAATTTTTTAGTTGTTCATTAACAGAAAATAGATATTATATTTTTAAATGAAACTTTAATTTGTTTATAGTGAAACTGTATTTGATTCATAAATAAATTAATATTTATTAAAAATTAATTTTTACTCATTAAATATGCTTATCGATTTAGTGAATTCTAAATTAAATAAAATTAACCAAAAATTAGATAAAATAAGTTAACCATGTTAGGATCTGTGCATAAGATTTAGAGTGTCATAACCCTGTTGTAATTATTTTTCGAGATTGATAATAATTAATTTACAATCGATTCCCATGTTAAATTGAAAATATGAATGTTTTGAGATACAACTTGAAATATTCTAAAATTTATACCTCGATATACAACGAAACATTTGAGATACGAATTTGCGATGTGCGATAATCGCATAGGTGATCCCTTGATGGCAGAGCTTTTCTCCTGCTGCTTCTACCCGCTATCTATCTCTGCTTGGTTGTTGACATCAAAATCCTCTCTACGGCCGCCATGACAACCAATAAAAGTTTACTACTACTTTGTGGTGAGGTTCGATGACCTGCACCCTAACCAACCCGGAAAGACCCTCTTGAACATCTCGTTACTTAGCTCGGACTCAGCCAGCTGTTTACGTCTTCACCCCCGCTCACGTCTCCGAAGGTTCAACAGGCACTGGGATATGGAGAAGTTCATTGACCCACGTCGAGAATCAAAACCCCTATTATATCGGTCCAGACATCGCTGCCGAGGTTCAAAGATCCGCACCCTAACGAAGCTGAAAGCCCATATTGTCCGATATCACAGGATGCAGACCCCCCAGAAAAATGGAAAAAAGACACCCAAAGAAATTGTCTACAGGGAGAGCGAGTACCTTATTTGATGATAGGTGTCTCACATTCTTTCGTAACATTTTGAAAAGGAGGCAGAAACAGACCTCTCTTGATCGATACCTTTTGAAGGTCTCACGCACTGAAAGTCAGAAAAGTGAGGCCAAAAATGCATGACGTTAAAGTGATGATTAATAAATATTATGTGTTATTACTCGTTTATTTATCTACAAATTGTGTATATTATGTAATTTAACTGTGTTTTGGGTTAGTTTCATTTCGTTAGAACGTATTAATCTATATTACATTATTTTAAATGGGAAAAATTGCTTTGAGATACGATTTTTTTTTTACGACTATGATCGCGGAACGAATTAAATTCGTATCTCAAGGTACCACTGTATTTCAATAAATAAACTTTAATTACAACTCTATCATTTTGGGAATAATTATATTTACAAAAAATGATGTTAGAAGTGAAAAAAACAGTAGAATTAAAAGAACGTATTTGCCAATTTAGAGTCGAATTTTATTCCTATTTTCTCATAGCTGACGAATCATCTACATCTTCAAATCCGAAAATCTCATACGAGCTATTATTTGAATAAATTTAAAAACAAGCCAATTTTTTGCAATGGAATACTATTTGACACGATTCTCACAGGATGCTCACTTCCAATTCTAGAGAAAGATAGTAATCAAGACAATTCAAGCAGTTATTAAGGACAAAGGTCATCTAGCCCTCCATGCACAAAGACATCACTTTGTGGTGCAAGACCTGCACTGTCAGAAAAACAGGATAACCAGACATACACGTGCACCAATATTTAGCTACCAGACCAGTAGTTACTTTGATTCTGTTCATATCGATTTAGTATGGCCGTTACCACAATCATGAAACTACTCCTACATTTGACAATGATCGATCGGAATACAAGATGACCAAAGACATTCCCAATGCGCTCAACTAACACTGAGACGATAGCTCGACGCTTAATAAATAAATTGGTTCCCCGGCTTTGACGTTCCAAGGTCTCAAAGGCTTTGCTCTACCACTTTCCACACGCAAACAAATGGCTAGGTAGTAGGATTTCATCGGACCGTAAAACACTCGCTAGACATACTATCAATAAATCACGATTGGTACCTTACACTGTCATTCATACTTCTGGGAAGGAAAAACACACCCAACAGTCAATTCAATGTATCCCCTAACAACTCTTCGGATCTAATACATCATCAGCTAACGATCTATTTTATCTAGTGGAAAATCCAGACGACGGAAACTTGAAAACCCCAACACTCAAACAAGTCCGAGGAAAGGTTACACGTGCATATTCTAACGTACAAATTCTACAAACAAATACAAACTCAAATTATTATAAAACTTCACAAAAATAAACAATTTTCAAAAATCAGTGAAAATATTTGTGAAATTAACATATCACAATTTCGAATAAAAATAATTTTCAACCAATCGGTAAACTCAAAAAATATTTGCAGAAAAATCCTAAATAAAATTCAAATGTTTGTAAACTTAAAAATATCGCAAATTTTTATATTTTAAAACACTGAAAAATATTTTCAGAAAAACTTCAAGAATTGATTGTGCCAAAAAATGCACAAAATTTAATTTTTCTCTACCTACCTTTTTTATAATGATTCTTTGAATTTTTGACCACTTTCCAGTGGAAATCCAAACGTGTCGTGATCTGTAAAATTATACGTCTTTGAATTCTTCATATTTTGAAATCGAAATTTTAAAAAAAAATTGTCAGTAAAGTTTTTGAAGAAATTTGAAAATGTTGTGATAAGCAAAAATGCGAGTGACGTAATTCTCTATATTTTGGCGGAAATAAATGTTTGATAATCTCAAACGCTCTCACTATATCACAATAAAACAAAAAAGTAAAAATTGCACAATAAAATCAATAATTAAATTTGTTACAAAATTTCACTTGAAAAAACCAATAATTTAACGTGAAAATCAATAAAAATAAAAATCTGTAAAATCAATAATCGCGACAAAAGGAACATGACTTTAAGATGTGGAAACCGGAATCTATAGTGCGATATTATAAAACACAAAATTACACTTTCAGCTCGTTTTACACTTATAAATCAATAATTGCACTTAAAAATCAATAATTTCAAAGTCAATATATACAAAAGCATAAATTTTTTACAGATGTCTGACAAAAATTGAGTAAAACAATTTTCCCATGCTGAGGAGGATTTTTAGTTCCCAATGACCTTCACTGCCCTCCTCCCGTTCAATGGCCAATTAAAATTGCATTCAATGGAGCCTAAGTGATATAATTACTGAAAAATAGAGTTATAATTGGCAATAAAATTCAATCACAAATAAATAAATCAACATACCAACAGGACCGGCATGATTGAAATTCTCGTAATCATAATTCCTTTCTTGAGAATACCATAAATCAGTGATTTCTTCTGCTGCAAAACGAAATTCGCTAAATGAAGCAATGAACCAATTTCAAACTTTCAAATTGGAAAGGATTTCTGATTTCGGCACAATTCTCGGCATAGACTGACGATTCCGGACTATATGTCAATACAAGCGCTTCAGACAGAACTTGTGCCCAAGCTTGGGCCGTTTTCTCAAGTCCATTCGAATGTTTCAACGGATGGGCATTGTGTAATTCTCGGTATTTATTATGATTTTGTAAAAGGATATTTTTCATCTTTTTAACATTTAATTTTAATTCTGAATCAAATTTGAATAGAATGAAATTCTGTATTACAAATCTTACAGCTTTTATTTTTATAAATTTGATCAAAATTACTTATTCTATCATAATGATAATAAAATATTAAAATGCATTTAAGTCTATTAAATTATTTAAATCAGTTTTTTTTCAAAATATTATAATTTATTTTCATTAATTTATTATTAATTATATATTATAATTATTATTAATTATAGCTTTGGTTTATTATTGGTAATATTTACTAATATTTACTTTAGTATTATTTAATTTTATTAATTAATTTTAATTAATAATTATTATTTTTTATTAATTTATTGTTATTTGTATATTATAATTATTATTAATTAATTTATTACTATTTTTTACTATATATATATATTTTAACATATAGTTTCAAAATAGTAAACTTACTTGGACCTTGTTCTAGCTCTTTTGATGATCTTATAGAATGTGCATTATTAGTATTTCCCGTTAAAATATGCAAATCTGAATAACGGTCATTGAAAAGCTTAAATTCCTGTAAACATCTTTCTGATATTTCATTGGCAGGAAATATTTTCATTGTTTCAAAATCTTCATTTATTCGATAAAAATAAATTGAGTGAAATAAAAATACTATATTGATATAATATAGTGTTTGCACATTTTTGTTATATTATTTTATACCATATTTTTGAGAAACAATTATGAAAAAATGAATGAAAATCAAAAAATCACGGATATGAAAGAATTGAGCATATATTGGAGTTCCTAATTGAATTTTATAAAAGATTTTAGTTTTGGTTTGTAAATGTTGAAAATAGCAACATTAACAACATTTACATTTCTCAAGATTATTTATAGTAAAAACTAAAATTAAAAATCTCTTATGTAATGATCATCTTCAAAAACATTTAGTTATCAGTTTTTCTGTTGGTTGACATAAAAAATCTAAATCCTAAATTTATTTACAATACCATCCATCTACATTATGAAAACGAAGACAAAGATAACTTTCTTCAGCATTTTCCGCCACAGTCGATTAGTCACAGACAATATAATATTAGTCTTGATTTTTATGTGGTGCACCCAATTCATGTTTTCTTGTTATTTAAAGTTATTGTTTTATTGGAATTTATTTTTTGTGAAAATTTAATGGATTTCAGCCATTTCTGAAATGGCTGCAAAGTAAGTTATTTTTTAAAGTTTAAAGCTTAAAGTTATAAAGTTTTAAGAGTTGAATTTTGATTTTACAAGGAAATTAAATCATTATTCAAACTTATAATTATAACTTTTGATCTACAACCTCATGCATATTATTATTAATAATGATTATAAACATTCAGGAATTGATTTATTTTATGATAACTTATTATGATAAATTATTTTTGAAGTTATAAAATTTATTAATTGCATTAAATAATTATATTTTTTATATATATTTTGAAAAAAGTCTTCGAATATGTACATAAAATAATAATAGGTTTATGATTATTATTTAAAACTTATTAATATAATTTAAAAATTTATGCTTTTTTTCGGATTTCAGGTTTTGTTTTTTTCGACAGAAATATCTGAAATATTAAATTAATTTTAGTTTAATTGGTAAATCTTATGAATATACATTTTCATTTACTCGAAATTTCCTAGCAAAATCCTCAAAATTTAAATTAAAATTTTTTTCCGCCATTTTTCTTTCTAAAAATATCTCAAAAATGTCAATAAATTAATTTATTATAGGGGTTTTTTCAACTTCGGATGGCTACATGTTAAAAGTTTACATGCATGTTTTATTATAGGTTGTGTTAATGTGTATTATTTTATTTCTCTATCACTTTTTGTGTTTCTATAGTGTAGGGTTTGTCTCAGTGACTATTTTACAAACAACCTCAAGGTGAGTTGGCGTGTTTATATGCTATAAATTTATTGATTTTTGTTTTATTTTATAGGTGATTTATCTCAACGTGGCTTGGTGTATACAACATTTGGTATTATTTGAAAAAGTGAATTTAAATACACTTTAAAAGTTACAATTTTAAAACTTCACGATTGAAGATAATGCAGTAATTTGTGTCTTTTTACGACATTATTGGAAAAAGGCTCAACGACAGCAGCTGCTATTAGAGAGATCTGCAACGTGTAAGGCAAGCATATATTCAAGGATAGCAATCTTGAAGGAAAGATGAAACTAAAAAGAAAAGTTTATTTATTGTTCAGGGTCGTTGAATCCTTAATCGGGTTTCATCTTTTCTATATTTATGGTAACGGTTTTGTTATTTTTTGTTATTTTAATTGTGTTGCTTTTGTTTACTGAGATTGATATTGCGAGCTTGAATCCAAGCATGTTTACATTCTTGTAACGCAAATATATATACTTTGCGACAAACGAAGGACTTAAAAGAAGGGTTTATATCTGTAGAATATGTTTTGTGACTGAAAAAAAAGAATGATAATTTAGTATTCTAATGCAAATATATATGTTGTGAGTTTTCTATGTGCTTTACCCGTTAACGGATCGAATTAAGTAAATGATAAGAGAATGTTGTATGATCGGTTAAATATAGTTTATCGATATAAATGCAAAAAGAATGAGCATCAGAAATATAAATTAAGTGAAAAAAACACATATTTAATGGTCAAATAGGCATGTGCGCTGTTGTAGTGTCTTTCCAAGTTATATTTTTTAATGACAGATACATAAAATCCACAAATCATACAGATTGGTGTTCCATTACGACCAAGCATAGACCTGCATCTGTGTTTCCAATCATTTTTAAACTATTTAACGTGTCCAACTACTTTAGATTGAGCCATTAATTTCAGAAATATAAATAAAACAAAGTCTTCGAAATCAAAGTATAATTTAAATTAACCCTTTCTAAGGCAAAGGAAACTAAAAGCGATGTAAAACTCAAAGTTTATTGATAACAATTATATAGTTACAAATGTTCATAAAAAAATAAAAACAGAAAAAAACAAAAGAGGCTTTTACGGAGAAGGAGTGGCAATATGATTGTACCAAAAGTAAAAATGATTACCGACAGCGTTACACTTAGATATTTTTATTGGTTTAAAATGGTGTACAGTATATTGCCACCACAGTAGAAAGGGTTAACAATACCCTCCAATTCTACAAAAATCCAAATGCGTAAAAACAAGTGCTGACAAATTAACCTAAAAAATTCGAATAGAAACAATTTCAACTGCTCGAAAATATCCAATCGACATACAAAAACCAAATCCAAACGAAAAATTCGCGTCTGTGTGCGCACGCCAATAAGAACACCACAAATCGCGTATACAGATGCGACTAACTAAATACTAAGTAGACATATTGATTCGTTATTTTTCTTTAAACGAAACCTTTATATAAACCAAAACATTTTTGGTTTTGTTTTTAATAATTTAATATAAATAGTTAATATAAAATTGAAAAATACTTTTATAATTTGTACATTATATGACTAGCACAAGAATGATTGTTTCATAAACGTACTAACACACACACATTTCATTTTTTCCCTCAGAATTACTACAGAAGACAAAAAACTATTTTCAGCAGCAGCCTATCTACGAAGAAGGAATATACTTCGACAACTTATTACCATGAGCACGTCGATTAATCCTTTGACAGTGTTTGACGTAACTAGTGACCTTCATCTCTCTGGTTCATCAGCAACTTACCATTTGATTCGTTGAAAAGCAGTTTGGAATATCATGTGACACGATATTAAACTTTTGGTTTCAGAGTGCTTAATGTGCCAGAGACACAAAATCACTCGTCACACAAAACCACAATTAATATAAACCCAACGGGAAATCGATTCGACATTGTCCACTTAGATTTAGTCGGCTCACTACCAAATGACAACAGATTTTGATTACGTTCAACCATGATCGACAGAAAAACAAAGATGGTTCGAAGCAGACCTCATAAATTCGATTTCGATAATAATAATAATAATAATAATAATAATAATAATAATAAATAATAATATTAATAATAATATTTATAATAATAAAATTATTATTAATAATATTAATAATAATAATAATAATAATAATAATAATAATAATAATAATAATAATATTAATAATAATAACAATAATAATAATAATAAATAATAATAATATTTATAATAATATTAATATTAATAATATTAATAATATAAATAATAATAATAATAATAATAATAATAATAATAATAATAATAAATAATAATATTAATAATAATATTTATAATAAATTAATATTAATAATATTATTAATAATATTAATAATAATAATAATAATAATAATAATAATAATAATAATAATAATAATAATAATAATATTAATAATAATAACAATAATAATAATAATAAATAATAATAATATTTATAATAATATTAATATTAATAATATTAATAATATAATAATAATAATAATAATAATAATAATAATAAAATTAATATTAATAATATTAATAATAATAATAATAATAATAATAATAATAATATTAATAATAATAACAATAATAATAATAATAAATAATAATAATATTTATAATAATATTAATATTAATAATATTAATAATATAAATAATAATAATAATAATAATAATAACAATAATAATAATTATAATAATATTATTAATAATAATATTAATAATAATAATAATAATAACATTTATAATAATAATAATAATAATAATAATAATAAATAATAATAATAATAATAATAAAAATAATAATAATATTAATAATAATATTTATAATAATAAAATTAATATTAATAATATTAATAATAATAATAATAATAATAATAATAATAATAAAAATAATAATATTAATAAGAATAAATAATAATAATAATAATAATAATAATAATAATAATAATAATAATAATAATATTAATAAGAATAATAATAACATTTATAATAATAATAATAATAATAATAATAATAATAATAATAATAATAATAATAATATTAATAATAATAATATTAATAATAATATTTATAATAATAAAATTAATATTAATAATATTAATAATAATAATAATAATAATAATAATAATAATAATAATAACAATAATAATAATTATAATAATATTATTAATAATAATATTAATAATAATAATAATAATAACATTTATAATAATAATAATAATAATAATAATAATAAATAATAATAATAATAATAATAAAAATAATAATAATATTAATAATAATATTTATAATAATAAAATTAATATTAATAATATTAATAATAATAATAATAATAATAATAATAATAAAAATAATAATATTAATAAGAATAATAATAATAATAATAATAATAATAATAATAATAATAATAATAATAATATTAATAAGAATAATAATAACATTTATAATAATAATAATAATAATAATAATAATAATAATAATAATATTAATAATAATAACATTTATAATAATAATAATAATAATAATAATAATAATAATAAATAATAATATTAATAATAATATTTATAATAATAAAATTAATATTAATAATATTAATAATAATAATAATAATAATATTAATAATAATAACAATAATAATAATAATAAATAATAATAATATTTATAATAATATTAATATTAATAATATTAATAATATAAATAATAATAATAATAATATTATTAACAATAAAATAATTAACTAAATAAATAATAAATTAATAATGATAAAAAATTAATTAAATAAAAGTATATAAAATAAATAATAATATTAGTAATAAATAATAATAAAAATAATTCTAATAACAAATTAAATAACTAAATACATAAATAATAAATTAATAATGATAAAAAAATAAATTAAAATAAATAAATAAAAAATAAAACATTAAGAATAAAAGTAATTAATAAAATATATTTTAAATATAAAAATTGAAAATTATTAATAATATAACACGTTGCTGACTAAAAGATTTAATAAGTAGTATAGAGAGGGGTGGCAAAAAGTTGGCCAGGTAGGACACATCTACCTACTCTATAATTATTTTGAATGATTCTTCTTCCAAATATATATAATCTCAATTCCAAAATCTTTGATGAGCATTTTAGATAGTAAAAATTATGAAAAACTTGATTTTTTGATCCATCTTTTGAAACTTTATAGTGTCAAGATCTGAAAACATTTTTGGACACATTTTTTAATCAAATTGTAGATCCGTGTGAGAAAAAATAATTTTTCAAAAGAAAATATTTTGATAGCTTAAAGAAAATGAGTTAAAATCTTGCCGGGAACACAGTATCAATTATCGATGACGCTAAGAAATTGTGCGCTCGCTGACTAACTATGAGTTAACTTTGCTCTTAGTGATTATCATTTGTTTCGGTCTCTTACACTTTTTATCAGTGAGACGATTCGGTTCAGAGGATGAAGTCAAAACTGCAATCGCCTTATTTTTTCCTCACAAGGCTCCAAACAATTATAAAGCTTTGATTTTAATGAAATAGTTTAAAAATATGACATATTTAGTATCAAATTAAAAAGAATAGAATAATTATTAAATTCCTCACCTTTATCAACTGGAGTATTTGCTAAGCAAATAATAATCAAATCGCGATCAAACTCATTAACAATATCATAAAGCAAATTCACAAATATAACGAAATCATTATAAAAATTAAATTCTTTAGAAAATTGTTTTCTTATGTTAGAAACATTCATTTTATCTTAACTAAAAAATAGGCTCTAATTAAAAAATATGTTATCCTGTTAAATTTGTATAATTCTTACTTTAAAATGGATTCCAAAAACATGAAATAAAAAAACATAATTCTATGTTGAAATTACAAACATTTAATTTCGGTTCATTTAAAGATTCATTAAAAATAATTATAAAATAATTATAAAATAATTTTACGTTTTATAGGATTAGCTTAAATTTTCATATTTATGACAAAAACATCATCTTTTAAGTAGAATTTATAAAAAATTTTAAATAATGTCTAAATAAATTCTTAGAAAAAATCAAAAATCAATTTAGTAATAATATCTTAATTAATGTTTTCAAATATAAAATCTTTTAAAAATTAATTTTAATTTAAAAAACGAGCACAAATAAAACTGAAGATAACTAAAAATGTTATAATGGAAATATATTTTAAAGTGAATTTTTTCATATTAATCAGGAATGGAATAAGTATTGTTGAGCAAAAACAAATCTTTTAAATTGTTGTTTATCTGGCACGACATCCAATAAAATCAGGGTGCCCAAAATGCAAATGGACGAAAAATCATCAAAAATAGCCTACTAAGCATTAAGTAATACAAAAAGTAGAAAAATAAAAAAAATATGCAAAAAATAAATAAAAGCATTTAAAAAGAATCAAAAAACACAACCCCGTTGAAGGGCTGGGTTCGAGTAGCAGGAGAAAACTCTAAACTCTCCAATAAATATAACGTTGTAATGAGTTAAAGTCAACCCCCCCACTACTTTTTATACTTATAGTACTTTTTATTTTTATCATGCACTTTTTCATTACTTTCTGTATCTACTATATATATGAGTATAAATCTGGATCTTCTGAGAAGGACTCATATATATTGGATAATCTATAAACCTGGGCAGATAGTGACAATGATTCAAAATTTCAGGACTGTCCCTCGAAAGTGGAATAAGTCGCGCAGTGGAGAATCGGCAATCACTAACTCAACAGTCTGATGTCAGGATATGGAAAGGGGTCTAATAGTGGTCTTAAAACTCTCTTTTGAGAGTGACTTCTTATTAAACACCTTTTTATTGTATAATTATAAACATTAATTATAAATCATATCATACTTTCTGTATCAACTATATATATGAGTATAAATCTGGATCTTCTGAGAAGGACTCATATATATAGGATAATCTATAAAACTGGCAGATAGTGACGATGATTCAAAGGTCCAGTGACTATTCCTCGAGAGAGGAACTAATTACGCAGTGCTGAATCGGCAATCACTAACTCAACAATCTGATGTCAGGATATGGAAAGGGGTCTAATAGTGGTCTTAAAACTCTCTTTTGAGAGTGACTTCTTATTAAACACCTTTTTATTGTATAATTATAAACATTAATTATAAATCATATCATACTTTCTGTATCAACTATATATATGAGTATAAATCTGGATCTTCTGAGAAGGACTCATATATATAGAATAATCTATAAATCTGGTAGATAGTAACAATGATTCAAAGGTCCAGTGACTATTCCTCGAGAGAGAAAATAGTTACGCAGTGGAGAATTGGAAGATTACTAACTCAACAGTCTGATGTCAGGATATAGAGAGGGGTCTAATAGTGGTCTTAAAACTCTCTTTTGAGAGTGACTTCTTATTGGACACCTTTTTATTGTATAATTATAAACATTAATTATAAATCATATCATACTTTCTGTATCAACTATATATATGAGTATAAATCTGGATCTTCTGAGAAGGACTCATATATATAGGATAATCTATAAAACTGGCAGGTAGTGACGATGATTCAAAGGTCCAGTGACTATTCCTCGAGAGAGGAACTAGTTACGCAGTGCTGAATCGGCAATCACTAACTCAACAGTCTGATGTCAGGATATGGAAAGGGGTCTAATAGTGGTCTTAAAACTCTCTTTTGAGAGTGACTTCTTATTAAACACCTTTTTATTGTATAATTATAAACATTAATTATAAATCATATCATACTTTCTGTATCAACTATATATATGAGTATAAATCTGGATCTTCTGAGAAGGACTCATATATATAGGATAATCTATAAAACTGGCAGGTAGAGACGATGATTCAAAGGTCCAGTGACTATTCCTCGAGAGAGGAACTAGTTACGCAGTGCTGAATCGGCAATCACTAACTCAACAGTCTGATGTCAGGATATGGAAAGGGGTCTAATAGTGGTCTTAAAACTCTCTTTTGGGAGTGACTTCTTATTAAACACCTTTTTAATGTATAATTAATTAAATAATAAATAAATATAAGCAGATGGCAATTATCACAGGAGAGGGTGATTGTCATCTTTTAAAAAAAATCTCTCTTAAAAATAAAAACAATGAAAAGTAAAATTAATAAAATAAACGTAAATAAGGGAAAGGATCTTGACGTCACTTTCCCCTGCGACTTCTGTGGACTCTCTTTTCCGACTAAAATTGGGAGGGGGGTACATATAAGTAAAGCGCACAGAGTAGAAAGAGATGCGAAGCTATCGGGGCATGCATCTACGAAAAAAGCGTACTACTGGAGTACTGAAGAGGAGACGAGAATGGCGAAAATCCATTTGCAGGAAGAGAGTAGAGGCGATTCAAATCATGTATTGAAAGCAATGCACTCCGCATGTAGTACAGGTCGCACTTTAGAGTCGATCAGGTTACACATGAAGGCTAAAAGATATGTCAAGATATATACAGAACTGCGAAATGAAGTGCAATGTCAAAGCAGCGGTGTCGAAAATATCTTAAACAACATATCCGATGCTAGTCCGTTGACCTTACCTTCAGAGACTGAGACACTTACTAGTTATTTGTTAAATTTACCCTTGAAAAAGGGTGTTAGTAAGTGGCGGGAGCAAGATCTGGATTTTATTATCCATTCCGTATCAGACTCTGAAGAACAGAAACGACTTCTTGATGTCTACTGCAAAACAGTGACTGAAGGATATCGTAAGGGTAAAACTGGACCGCTAAAAAAGAGTACTAAAGTTAGCCCACATCATGCCACGACGACGAAATCGAAGAAATTTTTAAAGAAGAAGTTAAAGAGAGAACTTTATGGGAAAATTCAGCAGTTATGGTTAAAAGATCGATGTGAGGCGGCAAAATTAGTACTCAGTGGTAAAGTGTCAACCCTTATCTGTGAGGAGGATCGAAGTGCTAGGCAAGGAGAGTATTTGAAGAAAATTTTCGAAAGAGAATCGGAACCCGATATTCGACCCGTGCCGGAAGTATATGCAGATCCGATGTTAGTGAGGCCTATATCTGAAGACGAAATTAAAAAAGTCGTCAAAGATATAAAGCTGAAGACATCCAGCGGACCGGATAATATTAGTACGGAAGTATTGAGAGAGATACCAGTACTAGTATTAGTTAAGCTCTTTAACCTTATAATTTTACTAAGCCATTTACCATCTGAGTTTAAAAGTTCACGCACGACCCTATTACCTAAAGTAGAAACTCCTAAAGATCCGGGAGACTACCGACCTATTTCAGTGAGTTCAGCTTTTGTACGAGCCCTGAATAAAATACTTGCTAGTCGAGTATCAAACGGGAAAAAGGGGGCGCACGCACAAAAAGGGTTTAAAGCCTTAGACGGCTGTTTAGAGAATACAGTCCTTTTAAACTGTATTCTCGGGGATGCTAAAATCAATAATAAAAGTATAGCATTATCTTTTATTGATATGAAGAAGGCGTTCGACTCCGTTAATCACGATAGTATCTTGCGAGCAGCCACAATAACTGGCTATCCCAAGCTACTTTTGGGCTACATTAAAGAGAGTTATAACGGAGCCGACACCGAGGTTGAAAAAATTAAAGCAACCTTTAAAAGAGGGGTGAAGCAGGGAGACCCGCTGTTGCCGGTTTTATTTAATAATATAGTAGAATTGGCTATTAAAACAGCCTTTGAATCTGGCATTGGATACCGAATGAATGGGACAGTTTTTCCGATCATGGCATATGCTGATGATATAATACTTCTTAGTGAATCAAAAGAGGGGTTGCAAGACCTCTTGGATATCGTTCTTACTGAATTGCGTCACAATGGTTTAGAAGCTAACGCTGATAAATGTGCATCAATTATAGCTAAAAAAGACGGTAAACAAAAGAAGTGGGTTATCTCATCGGATAGTGTGTTAGCGGCCGGAAAAACTATGCCATGTATGAATGCCAATAGTATGTATAAGTATTTAGGTATATATTTTGGTCCTCTTGGTATAACCACTGAGAGATTAACCAAAATATACTCCAACCAATTATATAACATAGGAATAGCTCCACTAAAACCACAACAACGACTAGAAATGATTAATGACTTTTTATTGCCCGGCATTTTGCATGAGGCTGTTTTGGGGAATACCAACGTGGGTGAACTTAAGGACTTGGATAAAATGACGAGAGTTGCGATCCGAAAATGGCTCCATCTCCCAAAAGACACTTGTTCATCCTTCATTTACACGGGGGTTAAACAGGGAGGCTTGGGAGTACGATCCATTTTAGCAGAGGTCCAATTGGGTTAAATTAGCAAATTAGAGAGTCTTAACAAGAGTAAGGATACTCGTATCCAAGCTCTTACTACGTGTGAGGTAGTAAAGAAAGCATTCAGACAATGGAGTAAACCCATAAGGGTTGGGGACTCTATTGCCACTTCTAAAGTGCAATTCTTTGAGGCGAATCGGGAACTCTTACTTAGCAAATGTGATGGTAAAGGTCTTCGAGAGGCCGGGAAGATACCATTCGCGCATGATTGGCTCAGGGCAAAAGGAAAATTAATGAAAGGGCGTTCCTTCATTAATAGTATTAAGGTTAGAGGGAACCTATTTGGAACCCCAGTGAGACTTAATAGACTAAATAAAAGTGGTATACCACAGATTAAATGTAAAATGGGTTGTTTAATGCCCTGTAGTCTTAACCACATAGCTCAAACATGTCCGAAAGTTCATGGGTTGAGAGTGGAAAGACACAATAAGGTTATGCATTATATAGCGGACGTCGCGAGGAAGGGTGAATGGAAGACATTGGTAGAGCCAATTATTCCATATGGGGCCACTATTCGAAAACCCGACTTGGTAGTAATTAAGGATAAAAAAGCAATGGTCCTTGATATACAAGTCGTTTCAGATGTGGGTAATCTGAATGAGCGCAATACGCTTAAGTCTGAGGTGTATAACGATAAAATTATTGCTGATTGGGTTAAAAATGCTGGAGCAGATTCTGTTGAATTTGGAGCAATCACTCTCAATTGGAGGGGTTGTGGGCCAGTGACTCATGGGAAACCGTGAGGAAAATCGGAGTTAACAAATCAGATGCAATGATTATATCGCTTAAAGTCCTTAACTGGACAGCTCGGATGTATTTTGCTTGGAATAAAGGATGAGTAGTGGTATATTTATAAATATAAGTAGCGAATTTATAATATTTATCTATACTATCTTTATATATTTTAAGTGGATCTTTTATGACTAATAAAAATACTTTTTATATTTTAACTTTTATTACTTTATTTTCTATTTTATTATTTCTATAATTCTTATAATGTAATTTTATTGGGAAAGAGAGTAAACGGGGGGCAATGGGGTTAGTCTCAGTATGGATCCGGACCCTCCGGAATCGGGATTCAATGACTGGGGCAGTAGATGCGGGATGGAAATTAGGAGTACTTTGGCATTAGGGTTTCTGGGACTGTGAGTGGTGAAACCGTAAAAAGGGAGTAAGAATCCGGGCTATTACCTGTACGGCTAGAGAAATCTAGTTCAGCCTTGATGCCGTATTTTTTTGGGAAATTTATTCGCACTGCCGTGGTTTGCGACCAAGTTTGATGGGAAGACACAAATAGATTTAGTCTTGGTTCTTTTGCCATTACTGAAATCTACAACAAAGCCACCGGCTATAAAGAGTGGTACTCTTGTGGTATACCTTTTAAGCACGGTAAGGAAGTGGAATGGATGAGTCGCTCATTCCGGACTGCGCGTTAGAGCAATTATATTGATCGGGTGATACTAAAAAGCCGGGAAATATCAATTACTAGTTTTCTGGAATACTGCTGCTCACTTACAGTTTCTGGATTACAAATTTACCCATAGGTAATTGATATATAGCTGGCTGTAAGGGGTATGGGACCCTTACAGGTATCATTATTAAAGGCTTGGATGATCAGATGAGTATATAAGGGAGGGCTATTAAGTTACTGGTTTTCTGAATGATATTTGGATTACATTTCTATCAAGGTAACAGCGACGTCTATAACTTATATATCCATACGAAATGGAACGATCAGATGGATAAACAAGGGATGGATTATCAAGTTACTGGGTTTTCTGAATGATATTCGGATTACATTTATCTTAAAGGTAACAGCGAAGTCTTGAACTTAACCTTCCATACGTCTAGGGAAATTCGCTAATAGAAATATTAGTGATTAATATTCACACGGGCTAATAACCTCTAAGGTTGGGCAAGTGAGTTGGATTCATCCAGCTTGCGCGTATTATATTTTCGATCCGATGTCACCTGAGGTTACGGGGAATTAAACCACAGCTTTTCTTATATTACTGTATCGGGATATAAGGATTGCATATTAAAACGTTGGTGGGTTAATGAACTATAACTGAGGAGTAATCAGATAGTAATGATTTGAATGCAAAAGGTTTCATTTGTTACTGATTAACTTGCGGGTTTCATTTAAAAATCTTATTTTATACATGGGCAAGAATAACAATATGAAGTAATTCAGCTCTAGTAATCTAATGATAAAGCAATTATCAAGGTATAACGCCCTATTTTGTAGGGTTGGACAAATATAACTAGATAGTAAATGCTGATTATTGATCTACTAGGTATCAGGGTGCAGTGCCTTACTAAGGTAGGGTTGGATAAATGTAACTTGATAACATGTATAACTATAAGACCCCCGTTCAGGAAAGTGATGATTGATAGTGGGGATGTAGTTAAGGCAAATTTTGAAATTATCAAAATCAATTAAAAATAATTAAAATTTTGAAAAAAATAAAAATCAATATTTTTTGAGGGGAAAATTGGTAGCCGGTGGCAAATTTGATAGTGAAGACGATTTAAATACTATTAGACTGCAATAAGGTATATTGAAGGTTCTGGAGCCCAAAAACAAATTAATTAGTTAATTAATTAAATTATTTACCGATGAACCCATTAATCAAGGGCCGCCGAGATGAACGTCAGCTTAATGTGTTTCCCAGCATTAGCGAAACGGGCAATAAATTGTAAGAAATGGAAAATTGTTTTTTAATGGGAATCCAAAACTATAAAAGCAACTGACAACAAAATAAGTTGCCAGTTGGTCGGAGCCCGAAAATAACGAGTCGGAGGAAACGAGCAAATAGTCGTAAATCGATAAAGTTAATCAGATTGCAGTTGAATTTACATCGTGATACCTTTAGGGTGTATACGATAAATAAATTATTTTGTATCGTGGTGAATATTTGTCAATAAAGATTTTTTTGTTGAGATTTTGTTTTATTGATTATTGAACACGAGGAGTCGGATCGAGAGACCTATTCATCGACGAATATTTAATATCCCAACAATATTATTACAAAACATTAATGTTTTTACTAATTAAAAGTCAGAAAACAATCCTTAATATACATAATGTCATTGGAAAGTGAAAAGAAAACAGTGGTTAAAATAAAAAGAATGTCTTAAAATATCATTAACAAACCTTGTAAAATTTAAAAAATGTTAATCATACTTTTTTCGACTGAAACGAATCTGTATATGGGATTTATTTGGTTTCAATTTTAAATGAAATCAAAATTGAAGATTGAATACCTAAACTGGTGAGTTATAATTTTATTTGGTGGGTAGGAATTGTCTGGTTTGACTTCACGTGGTCTTTAAATGATACTGGAATAACTCAGAACAGGAAAACTTTTATTCGATACCAACAATTTCACAACGATTAAACGTTACTTTTAAAACATTGGCAGGAATCCCCACGGGAAGCCACTTTTTTAAATAACTACTAAAATATCCTTGACAAAAATGACTAATTCTTTTTTTAATCTTACGAATCTTTTTAACTTTTTTTTTGCTCACAATTTTTCTAAACTATTTCTGTCACTGTTGTTGATTTGAGACTCCCTTATATATGGAATATCTTCTCACCAACTAATTTGATTGATGGAAATTGAAATTGTCTCCCGGGGAACTAGTTACACAATTTACTTTTATCTTTTGACCACTTCGGCCGTTCCCCTAGAAAAGGCTGCGAAATAAATCACATTAAGGAATAATTAGTTCTTTTAATTAAATTTAGCCAAATCGGAGAATTTCTCCTTAATTTAATATTTTTTTTCTGGTTCCAAATAACTTTATATTATTATTTTAGTACTCGTCTCGTCAATTGGCATCGGCATATATCCATTTCCCCCGGAAAATAGTGATTTTAATTATTTGATTATTTTTAATTAATTATTTTATTTTTTCAAATTATTTCATTTAATATTATTTTTTTGAAAATCACCTAACTTCAACAAAACTGAAGTATGTAAAAATATTTTTTCGGATTGTGTTAACTCATTTGAATGTGTAAGTGTCAGATATTATTCAAAATGATTTTGCAAACATTAACATATGAAAATAAACATTTCCATGTTCAGAGTAGGGAGAAATTAGCCCTTTTTTATGCAATGCTTCATGGTAATTTTGCCCTATCAATATTATTTTCTTTTGAATTTTTCGAAATGATTGCAATTTGACCACTTCAGAATTTAATAAATATAAAATTCTAACTGACGACATTGAAAACAATTATCGAAAGATCATTGCATTAAATAGATCAAATTATTATTCTGAGAACAAAAAAAAGTTCAAAATGCCTCAAATTATTTTATTAAATGATTTTTTTATCTTTGCTTTTTAGTAAATAAATAAAACTTTATTCATTATATTAACCTTTTGCGGTCCTATGTCGAGTCTGACTATACATCGACTTTTTCCACGCAGGTTCTATGTCGAATCGAACTCGACATTCCAATAATTGCTCATTTTAAGTTTCAGATTTTGTTGAGCAATTCAAAAAATAATTTGTATGATTGTCATAAAAAAAAAGTTTTAATTCCAAAAAATACCTTTTATTCAAAAAAACCAATTTAGTTCAATAAAATCATATAATTATAAAAATCAATAAAACAATTGTGGACATGGTGGGTAACTTTTTTTACGGACAGTAAAGAGTTAATAAATGTTTTATTTATATTTATTTTAAAATTTAAATCTTTTAAGATATTAAAAATCTAACATGCCAAAATAAATAAGGAAATATTGAAAATATTTCAAGCTTTATTTTGTTTCTTCATTTTATCTTCCCCACTGAAATTGCATAGTTTACATTTAAATTCTTCTATTTAAACAAAATGCTGAAAGATATAATCATTTCATTTTAAAAATGATTTCAGATGATTATCTAAACTATTCTCCAATAATAGACAATGAAACCAATATATTGAATGCCTTTGAAGGTGATTGCGGACTATGTTTCGAAAAGTTGAAATCTGAAAGTATTGTCCACCTCATCAAGTGTAGACACAAATTTCATTACGATTGCATGATAAAACATAAAAAACGTAACACATCCATTTGTCCAGCTTGTCAAAAGCATTTCAATAAATTAATTTTACAAACGAAGTCGACTTGGAAAATTCAAGTTCGAGTTAAATATCGCCCAGATTATTATTCAATAGTGCATAGTTATTCGATGGGTGCTCAATCTGTGGGGCACTCAATTTTATTTGGATTTTATGAAAAGAACATAAATGCAAATGTTATTAAATTCAATTTAGTGGGAACCTCACATGTGTACTATTTTTATTTCACTACATGGAACACATATTACAAAATCAGCAAGAAAGAATACAAAATTCTTCCAACAATAATTCAGAAATCAAAGTTTAGTATCAAAAAAGATTTTCAAATCAAAGACGAAAATATATCTAATGTTGTGACAAAAATCTTATTAAAGGAAAATATGATCAGCATTCTAGTATCAGTTATGTTAGAGGGGGGACTAAAACATCAGGAAATGTGCGACATATCGAACATGTTGGATTTTGCAAATAATTTGTAAAAACATCTCCTTTTAAGATTTCAGGTAAATTTAAATATTAAAACTGAAATTAAATGTTTTGTTTATTTTCTGTCATGATTTTAACCCAAAATCACAAATTGGGGTTTTAATGAATATAAAACATTCTGATTTATCATTTCACAGAAATCACTTTCATTTTTATGTAACTAAAATAATATTTTGTGCTTAACTTTCACTATTATCATTTTAACTTTTGTCAATCAATATATTTAGAAAAAAATATGGATATTTATTACAAATTAATGATGCTCAAAATTACTATATTTTTTACATAGAATTTTTTATTTTAAAATTTAATCAATCTGTTTTATTTCCATTGTTTTATTTAATTAAAATTCTAATTTATTTATTATTGTTAAAGCTAATTTTTGAAATTTGAAATGTCATATTCCTATTTATTTAAATATATTATTATTGGGGATACAGGTAATGATTCTTTGACTTTATATCTAGTCTAAATAAATTAATATAAAGGTGTTGGAAAATCTTGTTTATTGCTGCAATTTACTGATAAACGTTTCCAGCCTGTTCACGATTTAACCATAGGTGTCGAGTTTGGTGCTCGAATGATTACTATCGATGGTAAACAAGTCAAATTACAAATATGGGATACCGTATATTATATTGATATTGTTATAAAATTTGATTTTAACTATAGGCTGGTCAAGAATCATTCAGATCTATAACCAGATCATATTATCGTGGAGCGGCAGGTGCCCTTCTAGTTTATGATATAACAAGGTTTAATTTTTTATAATATTATAATAAGTTAGAAAAAATAGTATATAATTTATTAATATCATTCTGATTTAAAATGTTATTTAAATAATATTTTAAATATTAAAACTTTTTGATAAATTATCTGATTAGCATTAATTAGCATCAGCGTGCCATTATTTGTGTTTATTATGCTATTATTTTTAAAAAACCTTTAGTAAATTTTTCATTGCCTACACAAATGTGAATTTTAATAATTAAATAATAAAAAAAATACTAATAATAAATATTAATAATAAAAATGATAATAAAAATAATAATAATAATAATAATAATAATAATAATTGATAATAATAATAAGAAATAATAAAATTAATAATAATAAATAAATAATTAAATAATAATAATAATAATAAAATTATAATAATAATAAATAAATAATAATAAATAAATAATAATAAAATAAATAATAATAAAATAAATTTCTTAATAAAAATAAAATTAATAATAATAAATAAATAATAATAATAAAAATAATTATAAATAATAATAATAAAAATAATTATAAATAATAATAATAATAATAATAATAATAATAATAATAATAAATAACAATAATAATAAAAATAATAATAAAATATAATAATAATAATAATAATTTAAAGAATCAATTTAAATAGTTATTTATTCATTCTAATTAAAGATTTCCGTATATAAATAATGGAAATAATTGCTTTCTACTGCTGTAATAATTTCTGTGCCTAGTTTAACGAATTTCCATTGGAAAACAAAACAGTTATTGCAAGCAATCCATAATTAATGAAACTTGTGCTTATCGTTGTGAATGTTATTTGTGCTAATTAATTGTGAAATTCAATATTTCTATTTCCTGCTAGCATTACGCAATTAATTTCTCGTCACCATTGACAATTACACATCTTAGATTATTTTTCTTTTTAATATTTTTGTTTCAATAAATGTTGCAGTGGGAAATTAGTTTTTTCTTTTAAGACGAGAAACTTTTGATCATTTAACAACTTGGCTAGAGGATGCCAGACAGCATTCGAGCTCAAATATGGTTATTATGCTCATAGGGAATAAAAGTGACCTTGAAAATCGACGAGATGTAAAGCGCGAAGAAGGAGAAAGCTTTGCCCATGAACACGGGCTGGTTTTCATGGAAACATCAGCAAAGACTGCATTGAATGTTGAGGAAGCATTTATCAATACTGCCAAGGCAATTTACGGCAAAATTCAGGAGGGTGTTTTAGACATAAATAATGAGGTAAATATTCCGTCTTTGGATTGGTGGTTAAATTATTGAAATAACAAATTAATTGATAATTATTGATTTACACATTTTTTAAACGATTTATGATTTTGCTTATAGATTGATTTTTAAAAACTGCTAAAAAATTATTAAATTGATATTTTGTAACTAAGTGAACGAGTCGGAATTTACCTTAGTTACGCACCTAAAATGATTCGTGTCCATATGATCTATAATAGCTCATCATTAAAACCACGAAATGTTTCTTTGTTCTCTAAGAATCCAAGGATAAACAAAATTTATTGATAATATTTGAAAATATTTCTTTGTTTAAATTGGTTTCAAAATATTTTCATCGTAATATATTGACTTATTCTATAATTTTTTGTTATTTTTCCGTAAAATATATAATTGAAATTTTGTTGTGCTTTAAGTAGATTATTTCAGAGAAAATATTTTTGGGGTTCCATTTTACGTGTTAGATATTTTTTTTAATGCAAATCAAGATATTTCTAGGAATAATAAGCAAAGAGATAAAATGAACAAAGAAGAAAAAATAATCTCTAGTGATAGGCATTACCGTGAAAGTTTTCTAAATATCTCATAGGATTGATTCTGAATTACTAAATATTGCACTATTTTATGTGATGGAACTGTTAAAATGCTTTTATAATCCAAAACCGGTTTAAATTTATAATCCAGTTATCTAATATGTCATATTCAATGAAATTTTTATTGAAGACGATATAGCTTTTATGACCCGGTTTAATAAAATTCCGTTCTCAAAAACATCATAATCTTACAGCGTATTCATGTAAACCCATTAAAACCTACAAAGGAACACAATCGCGTACTGGATATGTGTAAAAACCGAAGGTGTGTATATCAATGTTACTGACTGTGTGAATGCCGCACTGACAAATTTTGACTGTACACCAGTTTTCATAAATTATTTGCAACAATGACAAATATTATTGCCAGATGATAAGTTGAAAGTTATATTTTTCATTTTAAATTTTAAGAATTCATATTTATTGAGAATTTCAGGAAATTTATGATTTATTTTTAAAATGGTAAGATTTATTAAATTTTCATTTAAATAAAAATTTTTCTAAAATCTCCAAAAAATGAAAGCCCATTTTTAATAAAAACAAGAGAAAGTCAAATAAACGAAATATATTTCATTGAAATTTTCCTCATTATCAATCTAAAATCATTATATATATATAGGGGCATTTACAAAAATCGAATTTTTTTGTCGTTTATTTTTTTTGAATAAATTACTAAAATAGAACACTTTTTGAATAAATTTAAATTGGCCAATATATGGAAATGAATAGAGCATATCATGAAACTAAGATATCTGAGTAATTCCCACATGGATCAGAATTTACTACAATAAGAGTTTTACGATGCATTTGCATCATCAGCATTCAAGAACAATATTGTATTTCGAATTGGTCAAAGGAATGCAAAATTTCTAAGCTTAAAATGCAACGAAATCGATTGTGACTTCAAAATTTCGGCACGGTTTATTCTTCGTACATCAAAGTGTGTAGTGAAGTGTATGAAACCATTTCACAAATGTAGTTTAGCATTAAATATCCAGAATCAACAGTGTCTGGTTAGAAATGTCATTTCCCAGCTAAATGTTAAAAGTATAACACCGAAAAGTATAGGGGCATTTACAAAAATCGAATTTTTTTTTGTCGTTTATTACAAAAATCTTGGAATGATCTTGGAATTACTTATAAGCATGTATGTGCTGTTATTGGAAATTAAAACTTAAATCAGATCGACTATGTTTCCGAATATTATAAATCTGAAGTTGATCACAATTCATACTCTTGGAGTATTTTACCTCTTTCTAATCATCTGAATTGCTTCCCTCTATAGCCAAAAGATCACGTGGAAGACCACGAATTAGAAGAAACTCAATAAAACTGATCTTAATCATATATTTTATGTTGTTATTATCAGTTTGATTTTTTAAAAAAAAATGTTCTATTTTAGTAATTTATTCAAAATGTGTTCTATTTTAGTAATAAACGACAAAAAAGTTCTATTTTTGTAATTTCCCCATATATATATATATATATATATATATACAGTGGAATCTCGCATAACGAGCATAATTCGTTCCAGAACGTTCCTCGTAAAGCGAAATTTGGTAAAAAGGCATTATCATTAAATAAATTTGTAGCGCGCATAGCTACTGCTTTATCGGGGTGATATTTCTCAATGTACGACGCAGCAGTTTCCCATGATTTTAACATTTCTCTTATTGCGCCAGAAGATTGCTGCTTTATTGTTCCCTCTTCCTTCTCTGACATAATCTCCTCCACAACTTCTTCTTGAGAAACGTAATGTAACTCCATTAGCGCTTCAGTGGTCAGCTTTTGGCTAGGCTCTTTCACAAGCTCGTGGATATCATTTACATTTACCTCTAGTGCCATGGTCGTAGCCAAAGACACGATCCATAGACATGGTCCATAGGCTGGAGTAAGGCAGTGGTATTGGGAGGCATGAATTGGATCTTGATGAATTTGAATTCTTCAACGAGATCATCTTGTAGGCCTGGAGAATGAGCAGGTGCGTTATCCATAACAAGCAAGACATGTAACGGCAGATTCTCATGAAGTAAATAATTTTTCACAGACGGACCAAACACATTATTGAGCCAATCAGTAAAAAGGTCACGTGTCACCCACGCCTTTTTGTTTGACCTCCACATCACATTTAGCCTGTTTTTTTGGACTTTACACTTCTTGAATGCTCGTGGGGTTTCAGAATGATAAACAAGCAGCGGTTTAACTTTCAAATCGCCGCTTGCATTAGCACAAAAAAGTAGCGTGAGGCGGTCTTTCATTGGCTTGTGCCCGGTAATATAAGTTTGCCTAGACATTTTTTTCCAGAAAAGACCCGTCTCGTCACAATTAAAAATTTGTTGCGGCAGATAGCCATTAGAATCTATGGGTTTCTTGAAGTCGGCGATGAAGTTCTCTGCTGCCCTCTTGTCGCATCTGGCTGCTTCACCATGCCTCACGACGCTGTGGATGCCGGTTCTTTTCTTAAATTTTTCGAACCACCCATGACTTCCCTTAAACACTTCTTCTTCGGCCGTTGATGTTCTTGGCTTCTTCTTTACTAGGTGGTCGAAAATCATTTTTGCTTTCTCACAAATGATGTTCTCGTTAATAGTGTTGCCCTGTAATTGCTTCTCGTTTATCCATATAAGAAGCAGCCTTTCAACATCGTCGAGAACACGTAACCGTTGCGTAGATATTCTTGTAACTCGTTTTAACGCATCTATCTCCATAATCTTGTCCTTGTTTTTAAGGATAGTACAGATCGTAGAAGTAGACCGGTCGTATGTGCGCGATAGATCCGCTACACTCACGCCCCGTTCTCGATTTTCAATGATTTAACGCTTTGTTTCTATGGTTAATTTAATTCTCTTATGGCTGTCTTCTTGCGACTTTTTTTTCGGCGACATTTTGCAAGGTTTATTGATTTTACAAATAAAATCAAAAATAATTATTAAACTTTTAAAATAACAAAAACATTGTATAAACAAGGGTTTGTAAAAGTTTATATCCAAGTAAAATATGCTAGCGGAACAATTGTAAACACATACTGATGTATCCATAAATAATGTTTTCGTGAATACTGCAAATATTTTTGTTTAAAATTTTTTTTACAATCCAGGACTTTCACTTGTTATGCGAAAAATCGTTCGTTAAGCGAGCCGTTTTTTTCTAATTTTTTTTGCTCGTTATGCGAATTTCTCGTTATGCGAGGTGCTCGTTAAGCGAGGTTTCACTGTATATTGAAACAATAATGAATTGATAATTATGATTTATTGATTTAATTAAATAATCTCAATACATTTGTCGCTGATTGAATGTTAATTGCAGTGAATAGTGAATTAATCAGCAATGCCTCATATAAAATTCTTTCTCATTTATTATTTATGTTTTTATATAAAATTTTAAAATCTGTTAAATCAGTTGTTCCTTTGGACATTTATCTATGCCTAATAATTTTACTTACCTCTTAATCAATCAACTTTGTGAGTCTAAACATGTTTGCGAAGATTATGGAAAGTCTGTTCAATGTATGTGGCATTGCACCCATTACATGAAAATTAATACACTAGATCCGACAGATTTATTACTAAACATATTTATTGATTTTAAAGATTTAGAAAATTTTCCTTAATTTCTTTGTGATAGCAGTTATTGTTTCCCGGTTCCTTGATTTCGACCAATAACTTTTTATTAATTTATGAATATCTAAAAATATTTAACTTTAAAATTATTATTTCACACAAAATTCGTTTTTCGAGGGTTTTCTTCTAAAATTTCCATAATTCCTGAAAAAGTTTTAAAAATCAGTTTAATTAAATAAATTAAAAGTTACATTGCTCCTGTCGTACTCATGGAAAGGTCGAATGCGTATGCCCGTTATCAACCAATTTATTTTATTCTTTTTGAGTTTTAAAGATTAGAAATGAACGTAGGTTTCCTCCAGGTAAGTTGTCTAAAGGGAATTTTTTATTTGTAGGAGATAATTGTGCTAATTTACTATTTCTGTAAGCCATGCATTCTTTTTCAATATCTTAATTATTTGAAATCTAAACTGGAGTCTAGTAATTTTTTTGTAGTGTTGAATGTTGTTTTTAAACTGTATGCATTCAATAATATTCTTCCGATGATATTGAAAACAACCTTCTTCCAATATTTAAGGATCCTTCACTTATCCAAGTAGACATAACAACATTTTGTTTGTTTCGTGCACTCCGTTGTGATCATATTGGTTTTTTCTTTACATCTTCAAATTTTTTTCTCTTCTTTTTGATGGTCACATTATTGGTATTCGCATTCAATGAAATTAGTGTCACAGGATGTGGTTTTTGTCCTGAAAAGAACACATCGAAACATTTTCATTTGCAAAATATTTAGCTTTTCCGACATTTTCTTTGTTAACTACAAAAAGAATTTCTTTTCTGTTTTGTTGGATAGTTGCAATAATAAGAGCAAGTCAAAACGCGTACTCACATACAAGATAACTAACTTATCACTCCTTGTAGCATTATAGCTGTGCCCATAATATTTTTCCAGTTTTCAAGAAAGCTCATACATTTTTTCTATGTATAAATTAACTATTTCATATAATTTACATGAATTTATGACCATAATGCCCGTAATTTATGAAAGCTGATTTTCTCAACCAAATTTTCTTCTCGAGAAATTTCTTAAAACTTATTTTTTTAACCCTTTCTAAAGCAAAGGAAACTAAAAGCGATGTAAAACTCAAAGTTTATTGATAACAATTATATAGTTACAAATGATCATAAAAAAATAAAAACATAGAAAAAAACAAAACAGGCTCAATATATGTCAGTAGTTAAAAATGATTACCGATAGCGTTACACTTAGATATTTTTATTAGTTTAAAATGGAGTACATTATATTGCCACCATCTTAGAAAGGGTTAAAATAAGATAAAACAATACTCTTTTAGAAAGACTGACTAAGGAAACCATTGATCGCCTTTTGATTACACCTAATGTTGGTGAACCCATAAAATCTCATGTTTTTGTGATTCCATATTCGAAAGGTTTAAAATATCTTAAATTGTCTGTCACAAAATCATTAGGCAATTCAAATGTATTTAAAAGAGTAGCAAAATAGTTAAATTCAATAAATATGTTTAGTAGTAAATTTCAAACCCCAAATAGGTTTAGTTTCTGATCTAGTGTATAAATTTTCATATAATGAGAGCAATGCCACATACATTGGAGAGACTTCCCATAATCTGGCACACTGGTGCAGGAACATAGCCGTTAAGTAATAATACTAATTCATGTTTGTTTCTCTGATTCGACAATATAATTTTGAAGCACAGAACTTTTTACAGGGGTATTTATGGATTATTTGATTATTTTACGAATCATTTGATCTACTGAGATAGCTGATTTCACAATCATCATCATCATCATCATCATCTCTACCGAGGGCCTCAATGTGTTTAGAATAGGACATTAAGATGGCCATATTGTTTTTTTCTGCGCTGACCGTTTTAGGAACTAGCAAAACTCATTCTTGCTCAAAATTGCATAAATGTTTTTACAAATATTTTAGCCGAAATCTAGTTAAACATGCGCATAAACATCTATAAAATTAGCCAATCACAGCATGAATTTGCACTTTTAACAAATATTAAAAAATCTATTATAGTTTTGCAATACTTTCATTTGTGAATAAATATTTACTTCTTACACAGATGACTGCAAAATCTGAATACGAATTTAACAATATTATCTAAACAGGAGATCAGAATAAACTCTGTTTATCATAATAAGCATTCGAATACATATGCTACAAAATAAATAGGAAATGTACAAACGCGTTGATTCGATTTGCATTGTTGTCGTTTGCGTTTTTCGTTTATTAATAGACTGAAAGTATTTTTTACAATTATTTATGCTAGAAATATTAACGATGAAAAAGTTATACGAAAAATTCTCGAATAATACGAATAATCTCATTAAGATTTCCAATTAATATCTATTTCAATAAAACCAAATTGCATAATTTTTCTATTATTAATATATTTATATAATACCGGAAATGCAAGAAGACAATAATAATTCCTTTTTAACTGTCATGGAGCCGGAATTTATCTTAGTTTCCCACAGGAAAAAGATGCGCATTTTTATGTTCTATAATAGCACGTTATCAAAACTGTAAAATGTTTCTTTGTTCCTTTGGAATCCAAGATAAAGCGAAATTAATCGAAAAATCTTAGAAACGTATTTTTTCAATGTCCAAATATAATTTTTAAAAAAAATTTTACCTTTGCAACTTTGTTAACAATCCGGAATATATCTCAGTAAAGCAGATGCAAATTCTTATACTTTATAACGGAACGCTATCCAAATAACGGAAATCTTTTTCGTTCTTTAGGAATCTAAGTAAAAACAAAATTAATCGATAAAATTGGAAAATAATCCGAATGGACTATGAAATGTTTTCATTGTGTTTGATCGATCGTGGAAACATCAGCTCCAGCTTGCCGTACTTTCATATTTGCCATAGTTCCTCCTGATCTGACAATTGTCCCCTTATTAACCTGCATTATAGGGGAATTTAGCTGAGCGTGGTTTTGTGTATCATTTGGAGCTGAAAGTTTTACGGAACAAAATTTATGCCATATAAATACACCTGATTGAATTCATTAAAAACTCCTATAATAAAATGAAAAAATCAATAAAGTTATAATATAGGAACATACATACTTATCCGTGTCTGCATGTAATTTGTTCAATTGAATAAAAACTTATAATATAGGAAGGAAGGAATTAGAATAAAATTTTTTTTAACATCAAAACATAATACATAGTAAATAATACATGCGAACTTTCAAAATGTAGAAATGTTCAATTCATTAAAAACTCTATATAAAACTATTTTTAGTAACTTTTTAGACAAGTTTTTTTTTAAATTAAAGCCGAAAATTTTTGAAAAAAATACCAAAAATTCTACTTTGAGTTGTAGAGAAAATTAAGAAATAATTTCGTAAGATTTTTCAAGAAAATCAATCAATTTAATATTTTTACAACTTTTCAGATATTTTAAAAATATCCATCGAAACTCTAGTTTTTTGAGTTTTTACCTCATTTGCAATTTACCAGGAGCAGTGGAACCAGAACCTTCAAATGAGCAGTTTAAAAAATACGGAAAACATAAGTTTTCCGATAACTTAAGTTAAAAAAATTTTTTTTTATAAAGTATAAAAAATCCAAATCATTAATTCCATTGAAAATGGAGAAGATTTTTATAAATTTGGAAAATTAACAGAAATTTCCAAAGCCTCATAAAATCAATAATTATCAAAAATTTGGATTTGTCAAAAGGTAAAAAAGATGACAGCCAAAACGAATTTCCAAGGAACAGAAGAATAGTTTATTCGAATATAGAAACTTTTTAATAATAAATTTTAGTTTTCAATTAATCGGACTTGAATTTATTTGAAAATAATTCCAATAATTTGCATAAATTGGCATAAATTCCTAAAAAACCTAAAAAAACTAATTAAAACTAAATTTGTAATAAATGATGATGAAAAGTATAATTTAAGAGCTTGAATAATGATCTCATAAATATACGAGATCACAATCCAAGCCCTAAAATATACTTTATTAAAAAAATTACCTGCCAGCCATTTTAAAAATGGCTAATTCATAAACAACCATAATTGTAATTGGTTGTTCATTAAAACTTCTATTATAGACGTTTTTAATGAATTGAATCAGGTGTACCAGCAATAATGTCAATAATTACACGAAAAATAAATCAATGGGAGGAAAAGGGACACCAGCTGTGCAGGGTTTGTCTCAGTGACTATTTTACAAGTTTTAGGGAACAAAATTTATGCCATATAAATATTAATGATGAAAATGTAATTAATTAGGGGGATTGTCGAGGAATAGGAATAATCTCAATAAGATTTCCATCCAATTGTAATATATCTATTTCAATAAAACTAAATTATATATATAATTATTTATGAGATGATAATATAGAATGTTGATGACAACATAAAGTAATTACGAATTCAGGCGAATGGCATAAAGCTGGGCCCCAATACATCAAATGCCAATACCCAGGGAGGGTTCAATTCATCCTCAGGAAAATCATCTAGCGGTTGCTGTTAATAATATATATATATATATATATCTGTGCGTAATATCCTCCTGATTATTATTATTATTATTTCTTTGTGACCTTTGTCATTGACATTCCTCCTTGTTTCGTTAATTCTGCGCGTATATTCAAGTTCTTTGTCTAACTATATTATTTGTGATTTTGATTCAATGTTTTTGACGTGTAATAATAATACATATATTGATAGGATATTGATTGATTGGTTGATTGGCTGATTGGCTGGCAGATTGGCTGGCTGATTGGTTTTGATTGGTTGATGATTAATAATTACTTTTCCGATTCAGATTTTATGTAGCCTTACTTTTATTGGTTAAAAAATGTCATTATTATTGTTGTTGTGAAATTGTCGATCTCCTATTGTTTTTATGTGCTCGATTATCGATAATTTATTGATTGAATTTGAACAGAATTTTTGTGTTAAATGTTGTAATAATTGCTCATCCGCAATATGAAATGATTTTTATTATCACTGTTAATGTTCTTTCAATGAAATCGTGATGTTCTTGTTATATTTTGCAACCGGGTAACAATGGGGTTACAAAAAAGTGACAAGAGGCACATTTTCATATACTAGCACAATCTAATTGATTCTATATAATAATCGATAATATTCCGAATAGTTGTGATTAGTTTTTATATTTAAAAAATATTTATTTATTTAATCTACTGTCAATTTGAAAGTATTAAATCTAAAGATAAATATTCTGGAGCTATTGGAACAATTGCTTAACACGTTGAAAACCGCATTGCAAAATCGTATTTCTCACATATGGACTGGCATTTTTTTAAAGTGTTCAATAATTTGTGTTAGAGATTATTTAACCCCTAGTGAACCATGTCGTATGCCCACCACTGAACACGCTGGCGAGTAATGTTCGTGCGGAGTGACTCAGTGGTGGGTATGCGGTCTTTAATAAATTAAGAGTGAGATTCAAATTTTATTTATTTAAAGTTCCAATACTTTATGCCTCTTGAGTGCAGCGGAACGATATATAGTCACGGTCACAAAACCGTCTCGCCTTACCAATCCCTACGAAACTCGGTCAACACATTTGAAACAATTCCTCACAGGAATTCATGAATGAACAACGGAAATATTTAAACCGATTAAATTAAAGATTTTTTTTGAGACATTTGGGCAAATTTTTATTAAATTATCAAATAACTGGAAAAATTAATTATAGAAACTTTTCGATATACACTACAAATAAAATACTTAAATTAAACAAATATAAAATACTATGAGAAATACTAAAATGAATTAAGAAATATAAAATATCTATGAAATACCGAAAACATTAAAACATAAGAAACAATATGAAATACTAAAATGAATAAAGAAATATTATAATATAATAAGAAAAACTGGAAATATAAAATATCTAAGAATCATTATGAAATAATCAAAATAAAGAAGGCAATTTGTGATTACTAACAAAATCTTTTATTTTTTAAAAAAGAACCGAATAATAACACTAAGCGTCTAGAATTGCCATAATTTAGGGATTACTCACTACAAAAGCATTTTGTGGTCCGTTTAGGGGAAAACTGAATTAAAATATTTTTTCATACATTTTATTTCAAAATTGGCTATTGATATTCAGTGATGTAATTATGTGAGCTTTAGGAAATTCGTACATTGTTATTGTTTCGTAAGGTTTGAGATTATAAATCTTTTTGAAAGCATTTCAAATTCATGTTAGTAGTTGGATGTGAGCCCGTTAGATACAACCACTCCCCCTTGACTTACGTAATATTACATAATATCTGACCTTCTGTCAACTCAGTTGCTACATAGTAATTGACCTTTGTCCAATGTTGCCAAGTGACCTCACGATTATGTCACGTGCCCACTGGTCAGTCACTATCCGGAGACACACTTATTACACACCGATTACCCAACCCTTATTATGTCACGTAGTTGTGGACCAACACACCGTTTACCTTAATGTTATTATGTCACGCAGTTGTGGACCAACACACTCACCTACCTTCTTGATACTTCCACACACCTACCTTCTAGAACCTTCCACATATCTACTTCTAGGACCAACCAACGATCACCATCATGGCCTAACACGTCTAGAACTAAGTCTACAAGTTTTTTTCACAGTGAAAAGAATATGCTCAACATGAAGCATGCAATTCATACTGCAATCGTAGTAGAGAAGGATGAATTCAAATGTAAGTTATCAAGTATTTGAATAATCAGTCTCTTCTGCAATTGACGTCTTCTGAATTTCATATTATTATTATACTGCCTACTTCATATAAACGTAAGAGTTTCGTTTAACTCAATGACTTATTAAATTATACAAGATTTACTTTACCAATTTCTATAAAATTTGAAATTTACAGCAAATAAATTTTGATTTAACAGTGTTAATAATAATAATAATAATAATAATAATAATAATAATAATAATAATAATAATAATAATAATAATAATAATAATAATAATAATAATAATAATAATAATAATAATAATAATAATAATAATAATAATAATAATAATAATAATAATAATTACAAAACAATAGAATAAAAAGATAAACACATTTTATATTGGTTGCCATAACCAAGATGAAACCTTGCCACATGTTTTGCAAAATTGCAAGGTTCATCTTACTCTTGCACTTAATCGTCACAACGATTGCCTTCAACAAATAGTACATCATTTGAAAAATCCTTCACTGATTGTTATTGTGGACCACACTTGCTCCTTGGAATTAAACTCTAAAGAACGAGTCGATTTGATCATAACTAATAATGATAAAAAGACAATTATTATGGTTGATATTAAATGTCTTTTTGATTCTTTGGTCACGTATAAAACTGTGAATAAGGAAAATTTGGCAATATATGATTCTTTAAAAAAACAAATACAGACTGCTAAACCTAGCTTTACTGTTGAAATCTTTACTTGTATAATCGGTTTTATGGGATCTGTTCCACCAGCATCTTATGATCTACTAGGTAAGATGGGAGTTCTTTTTGAAAAAGTCGTTAGTCTGGTAAAAGCATGCGCAATGAGTAGCATCGCAAATTCTTTAAGAAAAAAGGATTATCATGTCACTGGTGTTCTAAAAAGCCAATGAATTGATTTTTAATTTAATTAAAAATTATTTTTATAATATTCAATTAAAGTTTTATTATGAATAATATCAAATTCAAAATTAAACAATGGAAAAGTTTTATTTTGTTTTAAAAATATTATGTTTAAAATAAAATGAAAAACAAAACTATTTCAAATGATGCTCTTTCGAGCCAATTAGATCCGCTGAAGAAACATTTCGATTTTCAGTAATCGAGTAGTAAAGGATTGATGGATCTTCTCAAATCCAAAATTGTCCGCTCTGAAGCAATTATGGATTTTATTTCAAAAACCTCATTATCAACTGAAGATATTTCCGATCTAATGAGTCAGTAGAACGAGAAGAAATTAGGTGGCTGTAAACATTTTCCTTCCACTTTTGAAGACTCAATGTCTAAGAGGACTAATAAATTTATACTACAAGAAATTCATAGATTAGACATCCGCTGGAGAAACATTTTAATTTTCAGCAATCGATTAGTAATTCATATTGCTAATTCATATGAATCGAGAACTTGTATTAATAAAATTTTAAATAGTACTAGTGAGTGATTTTGTTAACTAGACTTGGTCGTAGACTTATGGCGTAGACTTTCTGCGTTGCAGCTTTACATATTCTTGCAAAATTGTATTTTTATACTGGTAACCATTATACGCATGAGAGAGTTTCTCTAATTTGTACGTCTGAAGAGCATTAAAAGGTGCTCGTTTCCAGCATTAACAAGTAAGTAGTAGTATTTTTTTATATATCAAAGATGCATTACATTTATAGAAGAGAACTTAACCTAAACATATATTACCCGGAAGCCTTCTATCTACTTATACAATTGTGACAAAATCGGATTAGCAACCTATTATGGTCTTAACACATTTTAGTCTTTTTATTTGAAATTTTGAAGTTTAATTGAAACATTAAAACAAAAATAAAAATTTGAAAAATAGAATTTATTTCAGAATTTCCAAAAAAAAGTTTTGATTCCTTCATTTGATCAAACGTCGCTTTCTCTGGCATTGTTGAGTTTTAGAAATACATGAATATCATTTGACGAGTGCAAATTCAATTTGTTTTCAATACTTTGGATAATTGTTTCATTCATAGAAAGACAGTCACTGATTATTTCCGGAAGATTCGTTTGGAGACTTTTTATTTCTTGGTAGCACAAATAGAAGCTCTCGATGTCGTTGTTCTCCACTAAAATATCTATGTTTTTCTTAAAAAAATAATTTAATCAAAATAAAAGGTTTTAAAATTTAAAATAGTATTAATATAATGGTCCGCTCTGAAATTCTTAAACGATTTAAAATTTAACTAATTAATTTATTAATTAAAATTTATATAAAGCTTTAAATGAGAAAAGCGTATTTTATGAGTTCATTAGTAAATATAATTTCTTGTCAAATCAAATGATCTTATGGACCACTTGGAAATGCATTTAATATAACATGATACACACACACACACTCACACACACACTCACACACGTGCGTGAGTCTTAATTTAATTGAAATATTTTCCAAGTAATTTTAACATGCCGTATATACTCGTGTGTTTTTAGTCATATATTAGAAACCCGTTTATAAGTCGAAGTAAAAAAAATTAATTGAAAGTAATTTATTTGATTAAAAGCAATACGATTAAAAACCTAACGATTTTTTTGGAAAAAATAAATATGATTTTTGTATGACCCGTGTATAAGTCGAAATGAAAAAAAGTCCTCAAATTTAGACTTATACACGAGTATATGCGGTACGCATTTTGCACTCACCAGCCATTTTGAAATTTTGTCCATTTAACAATGAACTTATAATTATTTAAAATTCCCCATGTATTTTATTATGAATGATTTTGTGTAGAATTTAATATACTCTATTCGATAGGCTTGCTTCTACTTCGACTGGGTTCAAAACGCTCATAAAAATCTCAAATTGAAATGTAACAATCAATTCAAAGAAACTTCCTATTAAGATTTCGGGCTAAGCTATAAGATAAATCAAAAGAATCCCCCTCCCCAAACACCTTAAAAACATAACTTTTATTTAGCGATTTCCTTAAAAATCACCATTTAACACATTAAATGCTGTTGTCAGATAGTCAACCTGAGACTGACTATATTAGAAACATGCGTTATTAAACTCTATCAGTTGCATTTATTTACAAATATTGTTTCAGTCAAAGCAGCAAAGCACTGCTCACCGACTCCCTTATATACGGCACTGTATATGGATTCACTGATAGAATCTTAAGAGAACGAAGAGAAAGAAATTAAAAAATGACGATCAAAGATAAAAGATATATAAAATATTATTGCCCAATCGCCCTAAAAATTAAATTTCTTATAGAATTAACATTTAAATGTTCAATCAAATAAGGAAGTCGAGTTATAATTTTTAATTTATAAAATGAAGCAAATTGATAATTATTTATAATAAAAATTATTTTACGTCATTAGAAAATGTTCACTAAACATGAATATCTGTCAGGGCAATTTAGAATTTATCGTTATCCCCCCCCCAAATTCGAATAGATAAGAGTCAAAAAGCGAGATACATAAAAATTCTCTTAAATTTTTTCTCTTTCTAATAAATCTCAACTCAGTTTATTAGCCATAAAACTTTATTTCTCCCGGGAAAATCATTAAAAATTTTTATAGTTTTATATTTTAGTTTAAAAATAAAATTAATCCTTGATTACTATTACCAGATTTTAACTGTATGGCAGCACGCAATATGTCTAAATGAAATATTGATTAATTAACATTTAATTTTGATTAATTAAAATTTAATTTTGATTATTAAAATTAATTATATATTTAATTTTTTAAATACACTTGTATTTATTAAAAAGATAAAACAAAAATTTTGTTATTAATTTATTTAAATAAAGATAACTAGGTTCAAACAATTTAAAGACAATTCCGTGACAAAGTTAATTAAATGCTCAAACAGTACAAGCTATCTTTACAAAAACTTTTATTTTAAGTACTTAAATAAATTTTCATTTCTAGATAACCAGTCAGAAACCATATACTATTATATACACCTAATTCTGTTTTTACACGATAGAATGGTTCCCGAGAAATTCGTGTAAAAAAAAATCGTGTAAAAAAAGATACTGGCCAAGTACAAAAATAATAGATTGGTTCTAGACCTCAAAAAATAAGTTAAAATTAGACTAAATAATATAAAAAAATGGATGGCCTGGTGCATTGTCTAGAATCAAAAGAACTTTAAATTCGAGACATTTTTCTTTCATGTAGCGCCTAACTTCTGGGATGAAGTGCTTCTGAAACCACTCTGTGAAAATTGCACTGGTTACCCAAGCCTTTTTGTTCGCCATCCAGTGTACAGGCAATTTATTGAAATCTACACTTTTCATGGAACGTGGTCTTAAGGCACGATGTACTAGGAGTGGCTTAAGAATACGTTCTCCTGAAGCATTGGAACAAAACAACAACGTAATAATTCATGTAAAAAAAGTAATTTTGTTTTTTTTGTATTCGTGTTATTTCAAATTATGTCGTGTAAAAATAGAAATATTTTTTCGTATTTACTCGTGTTATTTCAAATTCGTGTAAAAATAATTCGTGTAAAAACAGAATTAGGTGTATATATATATATATATATATATATATATATACATATGTATAGTAATGGAGTTGGGAATTCATAATTTAGTGAAATACTTTATAATAGTTTGGACATGAAAGGAATTTGATTAATATTTTATTATTAAAAGCAACAACAAGTCTTCAACCAAAGGGGCAATTTATGAATGAAATTTCAAAGGTCTGTCACATTAAAAGCGATAATGTTATCAAAAATAAATACACCACTTGAAATAACAGTGAAATGTTTAAAATAAATAACATAATACAAAGTGCCAATAACACACAGTATTAGGCAGAAAGCATTGATCTATAATCGAAAGCCAAATGAAGATAAATGAACTCGTGAACAAGAGCAGATCAGATTGAATTGCCTTATTCAAGAAGCATGAAGCATATAATTCAAAATTGTTTTAAAATAGCTAAATTCTGTAAATTATTAACAGGAAAATGAACTAAGCTTAGAATTTAGTGAAAATTGGAAGTTGAACGTTTGGACTAACAAATTATTGTGGATTTCATCAAGTGTAGAAAGAGCAAGTTGAAATAAATAATTTACCAAATAAGAATTCATTACAAATACTATTATAAAAATTATAAAGAAACATAGGCCTCGATTTGCACCTTTGATTTGATTTTAAAGATATTCTATGAAAAAAGAAATACAGGAAAGAAATTAAAGTACAAAGAAATTTGAAATTGAGATTTGTCATTCGATGAAGGTGATAAATAAGCAGGTTTAACCATGTTTGAGGCTAATGAAAGTGTCAAAAATTTGTAACCTAGTCCTCCAAAAATTTTTATCAAACTACAAGTGGACCCAGATCACAAATGTTTACCCATTCCTGATAGATAGAACCAATCTCGACAAAACACGAGGCCCAAATGTACAATAAAAATAAAATAAATTGAAATAAAAATATTATTAACAAGTGACATCATAGAACTACTTAAGCAGATTAGGCTAAATAAATTAACGCCAATTTCAAAAAATTCTACAAAAATATGATAATTAAATGGATATCTTTTGTTAAAATAAGTGTGAAGCGGAATATGTTTTGCAAAAAATTAAAATTATGCCAACATGAAATTTTTTCCTTTATCAATATCATCTTTTAATTCATATATTTCTTTTGAATTACTTTGCCACTTGAAAGTTTGATCTTCTATTGACATTACTAATATCTTAGTTTTAATTTTCTTTGATCTGGCATCAACGTAATTCATTTGACACTGTACAATTCACAACATTACGTCGTGATAGTGCATCTGCATTATTACCTTTCTCACTTTTGCGATATTCTAATACCAATCCAAACTACTAAAAAAACTTTATCCAATTTTGAAATTGAGCTGTAATTGGATTTTTGTTGCTAACACAAACGTGATTGCTTTATGATCAGTGCTCGAAATAAACTTCATTCCATAAAGGTAATGTTTAAAATGTTTCGATAAATAGAAAAAAGATAATAATTCTTTTCTCGCTATACAATATCCAATTTCATATTTATTCATACTTTTCGACCTATTAGCTATTATTATTTTTTCATTATTGTTGCCTTTTTGGGATAAAACATCATCTCTGTTCTCAAGTTCTTGAACCTTGCCGACCGAATCTATTAACCGATCTTAGTGAACACAAATAAAGGTAGTATGAATAAAATAGGCATGAGAATTTTATAATTTATTAACAAAATTTAACAATTATTGTTATACGTGAAGCGTAGTTGATAAAGTCATTGAATTCAAAAATTAATATACCAAATGGTGTAAACAAGTGTTTTGCATTAAAAAAATAGTTTAGGTTAGTGTATTGGTGATATTTGATTAGTATAATTTGTTTTTCAAGCGTATTGAACTTGTGTTTTTATTGTGAAATTTCTTTTTAACGACTTGTTTATTTAAATAAACATTAAAACCATTAAAACTTAAAATTAAAAAAAATACTATAAAATATTATTAAAAAAAAGCATTTTTAATATATCTATTGAAAAATAGTAAAAAATTATTTATTATTTAAATTATTTTAAAATAATAAAAAAATATGTTTTAAAAAATCAATAAAATCAATAGTTTTTATTATCCTAATGGCTAAGATCTAACCGATGATGACAGGAAAACTACGAATTATATTGTCAAACATGCGTTTGAAAAGTGCTTTCTTGTAATTAAATCATTCTCATATTTATTTAATTATTTCTTTTCTTTAACACTGAACAATAATTGTAATTATTCACAACGTTATTTGACAAAAAACAAACACTTTTATAGAAAATAAATTTCATTTGAGTAATAAAAAAATAATCTTAAATTTATTTTAACAAAAGAAAACAATATTTATAGAAATCTTATTGATATTTTTATTAACAATGGTGAATATTTATGTCTAATAAATTGAATTCATTGTTATTATTAAGTCATTTCTATAAGTAATCCGAAAAGTGATTTCACGGAAAATATATTTTTATTTATATTTTATTGTAACATGACAATAGCAATGAGGAAAATTAATAAATTAACATTAGAAAAATTTTAATAAAACTTTAGTTTTATAAGTTTCGACAAGGATTAAGGTCTATAAAAATCTTTTAGTTTTCATCATTCTGGGCATACTTCTTGACACTTTATTGCTATTTATATAGGGTTTATTTAGAGTATTTATATTAAAAACATTTTTCTAATGTAAGGGATAATGAACTGTCAATAATTTAGGATAATGAACTCTCAACGGGTATGCAAGCCAAAAAAGGTTAGGAATCACTGGTATATAATTTATTTTAAATGAAAGATAATTGGATAAATTCATTGGAAATTTTTAAACAAAAAAATGATAATAAAATATTTAAAAAGTAATAATTTGTTTGAGTATAAAAATAAAATCAATATTGTTTTGGTTGGATTTTTACCTGATAATAACAATAAATTTGTCGAGATATATCGTAAAGTGTGTTCTTGTAATCATAATGTTGTAATGTTTATTTTATTAAATAATAATAATAATAATAATAATAATAATAATAATAATAATAATAATAATAATAATAATAATAATAATAATAATAATAATAATAATGACATTTAATATACATTTGGTACACAGAAATGTCGACAATATATATCAGTTATATATTATCAGTTTGACAAATGCTTAAATAGTTCTCTCTATGTCACAATTGCAATCTGAGGCCCCCAGAAAAAGCATTAAAATTATATTTCGATATTATTACTACTACAATGAGTTTATAAATAAGCTCGTATAATGCTCATTTTTGGCAAAAGGATAACAGGTCACTAAATAGAATTCCAAAATATAATTTCATTAAAATGTCTACCAAAATGTTGAAAACTTTACAAATAAAAGATTTCTGAGTAATTATGTCAAATCTTTGAATAAAATTCAATAAAAAAATAACTTTGAATTAATTTTTTTAATTAACAACATTGCTAGCATTAAGAAATTGTAAGTATATTGAAATATTAATAACCTTGATCTTGATTTTTGAATTCATTTAAACAAAATCGGGCTCATTCTATCTTATTCATGATGTTATTAAAATATAAAAAACTTTATTTATAACTAATATTTATTAGAACTCGACTTTACAAGCCTAAATTTAGTATAAATATCTTGATTCACATTTTAAAATATTAGTTCTTGAATTTTAATTTCACAATAATTTCCCTTATCAAAACTTTTACTTCTATAAAACTTTGAAAATTTTTTTTGTAAAATATTATAATTATAAACTAATTTTCAATCACAAATCAAATTTGAAATAAAACTCAATCCGTATGAAAATATTATTATTTCTTCTAATTTTAAACAAATCATTTTAGATATTTGTTTTAAAATTAAAACAAAGTTTTCGTGTTTTATATCATCACTTTCTAATTTCATTGTTTTTATTTTAATATGTCATTTTCCGGATATTTTGTTTAGCAGTTTATAGAGTACTAACTTAAATTTTAAACACTTTCAACCACTGTGAAAATAAAATAGCTTAGTTTTTCAATTTTTATTCATAATATAATATTTGAAATTTAATTAATTTCATTTTTTCACACAATCTACACATTATGAATATTAATCAGTTGTTTCACACTGTGAATTTTAACTCATTGAAAAATTTTTTTTATAAAAATATTTTATAAAATAATAATAATAATAACAATAACAATAATAACATTAATAATAATAGCAATAATAACAATAATAATAATAACAATAATAATAATAATAATAATAATAATAATAATAATAATAATAACAATAATAATAATAATAATAACAATTATAATAATAACAATAAGAATAATAACAATAATAATAATAATAATAATGTTGACCCCCTCTGGCTGGGTGGATAGACTACAACCCTATCCGTGGATTGCGCGTTCAATTAATCGATATAAATACGATAGAATAAATCACTGATAGAACTATGTCCGTTTAAACTATTTATTAAGCTGAACAACAGATACAGATTATACAATAAATACAATGGGACAAAAATTATAGAGTTTGGGTTTGACTATTGAAGCAAGGCACAGAGTAGATAATATATAGCCACAAGGTTAGCAAGTCGATCGGATCTACGTTTCCTGATCAACTGAGAAAATAGAGGGAAGAGAAGAGTGCTAATTATATTAATTTCCTAATCTCACTATAACTAACAAAGTGATGAGCTAGTGAAGGGTATTTAGGCAGCGTGTCACCTGATCTAGATCCTTTTGAAATGTTTGATATATCTGAGAGATTTTTCAAGCAACCTTTTATCCAATTGGATAGGATTCCTTTATTAAGTTAGTCTATATCAAGTTTGATAAGACAAACTAGTGTTCCAAATAATGAATTTCAACGCTGTTTAAATACCAAATTTTTAAGCCTATTGACCAATCAAAATAAATGAATTTTTGGTTTTTCCAAATTGAAAATTTAATTCCTATTTCTAGTGAATTAATTTAATTAATTACTATTTTTAGTAATTACGTCATTTTTGGAAAAACCAAATTATACATAATCATTATATATTAATTTCTAATTATATAACCCCAAAACATACTAATTACTATTTATATATATTTAATTATTATTTTTGACACAAATGTCCTCGACATTTGGGGAACTCAACAATAACAATAACAACAATAATAATAATAATAATAATAATAATAATAATAATAATAATAATAAAAATAAAAATTATTGATATTTAATCATAAAATGAAATATGAAAACGTTTTACCTTAAATAGATCACGATCAATCAAAAACAAAATTTAATAAGACTTTCACTTTCTGTTTCTTCTCCGATTGATCTTTTCCTTCACACAACTGTTTTTAAAATATATACATATTTAAACCAATTTCCAAATTTCCAAATTTAATTTGCCAATATTTTAAATTTAATAGATCCAAATAAACGTTTAATACAAATCTAAATAAATTGTATTTCATAAAAGAAGAAGCAGAAAGCGAAACTCTTATTAAATTTTGTTTTTGAGTGATCAGGACCTATTTTAGGTAGAAATACTTCATAATTCGTTTATGAATAATTATTGCGGAAATTGACTTACACAGTTATTTCTTTAAATTATTACAATTATTATTATTATTATTATTATTTATTATTATTTATTATTTATTATTATTATTATTATTATTATTATTATTATTATTATTATTATTATTATTATTCGGATAATTTCATAAAATAAGTTAAGAAAAGATTCATATTATACATATTCAAATAAATATTTTAAATTTTCAACTTGTTGTTTAAGCAAACCTCACAAATAAATAATTGTCTGGACATTTTTCACTCAAAATACAAATTTTTCACTTACTTCATTGCAACACAAATTTATGAAAATTTTAAATAAATATTTGAGAAATTTCAATTCGTTTTCGTTGTATTTTAACTGGTGATGTTTTGAGCAGAATTTATTAGATTCATTCCAAATCCGATTTGAGCTCATTTTATCCCCTATAAAATCTGACAGGAACTGCAAGCATAATTCAATGACATTATTGTCGATCAAAATCTTTTCGTGATCCGGATTGTTGGAGATATTGGCAAAGATTTGCAGGACCTTTTAATAAGAATAATACAAAATTATATCAAATTTTATATATATATATATATATATATATATATTAAAATCAATAACTCTTTAATCTCAAGATATATATATATATATATATATATATATATATATACATTTATTTAACAATTTTCCAGGCTGTGGAGTCGCTAAAATAACACGACTCCTACTCCGATTCCAATATTTACCAACAATACGACTCTAATCCGACTCAAACAAGTTTAATTTTGTATATATTAAGCAACCACACACAGATGCGATTGATGCAAAACAATGACTGAAAGAAATGCGTGAATTTTACCGAGCAAACAAATGTACGCATTTCATGTAACAAATAAAACATGTATCAGATCTCGCTTTTCGACATAAAAAACAAAGAAACTAATAGTTTTTGTGTTCAATTGTATGCATTGGATTTTGATTAATCACTGTCTCGGCGAAACTCATGACGTTATATTCATACGTTATACACATTCATTACACAATTGAAATTTTATAAATTTCGTAATTAAAAAATACATTTTATAAAAAACACGGTCGGAGTTGCTCATTTTTTCGACTCCAACTCCGGATCCAATTCAGGACAAAACACCGCGACTCCACAGCTATGCAAATTTCATTGTATTTATATTTTTATCATAACACAATTTTCATCAGATCAATTTTTCTGTTCAAAATTCTAGTTTGCTTGTAAAATTTATTATTTTAAGTTCTTTATATATTATTAAGTTGAGTAATCTATACGCATAAAAACAGCTGAGTTTAACAAAGTTATCGGTGAAATCAGTCTCGGGACAGTTTGGGATGGCTGTATATATTTATGGAGATTGTGTGATTTTGATTGTAGTTTATTCTATTACAAAACGTGACAATAACATAAAAATTATTATATAATAAAATTTAATACAAAATAAAAAACAAAAATCGCACATTTTTTAGCAAATTCCAAGTTCATTTTTTATATTTTTAATCTTTCTATCGAATTTTTTTTTGATTTATAATATTTTTATATTTTATTTACATTTTTTACGAGGGAATAATAATAAAGAATGATATTATAAAAACTACACCGATAATTATGCTGAAGAGTAATTTAGTGGTTACCGGAGTCAGCTGCGTTTGCTTGGCATTGTTTATAAGATTTAATATCTGGGTATCTCCTGGGGTTGGATTTCTAAGGACGAAAGAAAGGACTTTTGGTTTTCAATGGTAATTCTATCTCAGATGTTGAAGCTTTATATTTGAATAAAAATTATCGTTACTGTATAATTAATGTCAGAAATGTTTTAATATATATTGTTATTATCATCATTATTTATAATAATTATTATTATGATTGTTATTAATATTAAAATGATGATTTATTGGTAGCAGCATAAATTAAAATATCACAAAGGTAAAAACTAAAATAATTATAATATATTACCTACATCTAAATCAGTCACTACTTCATCTATATAATATTATCTCGTAGGTATTGGGACAAATTTTAATTTATAAAAAATTCAGAATTGACTGTAAACCAGTTGAAATCTCAAATGGCATCAGTGAATCCGTGATTTGAATATTTTATCAATTTCTACCGCTGTTGCGATATAGCTCAAGGATGCGAACAGTCAGGTCTGAATTCAGTCACGGATAGTCTATTCAATTTATGGAAAATCAGCACAAAATATTAATTAAATATTCAAAAAAAATACAGAAAATATATTGCAAGCTTTTGAATTGAATTTAAATTTGATTTTCAAAAACAAACAAATAATCTTTTAATTTTCTGTCATCATTTTTGACGGGTTATAGATAGTTACAAATAAAATATTGAATAATAAAATATTTATTAATAAAATAACTCAACTAATTATTTTATTGTAAAGTAGCATTTTCTTGTTACATGTAACATCTTCCTTCTCTATTGCAAATCAGCAGATAGAAATAATATTACTTTTTAATTTAAAAAAAGTTTTAACCAAATCGAATCTAGTAAAACAAACAATGTGATAAGTAAAAATTAATTTTGTTTAATATTTGTAAATATCACTAAATAATATGGCAATATTTGAAATGTTTTAATTAATAAATTATTGTTGTCACAATTAACCTATCTTAGTATAAGTTATTTATATGCATTTTAGCCACATGACGCGCGGGTTATTTATATGCCATAGCTATATCAAATTTTCATACCGAATTTAACTTAGCGTTTATCAATTCTTACAATAGATCAATTCTTTTTTACTGGTTTAGTTAAAACTCACTGTTTATATGAGGATGTTATAAGCGCTAAAATACTGTAAATTAATTTATAATTTTAATTACAATTATTAAAATAACTTTCATTGCCAAATTGATATCATAATTTAAGAAAGATAGCGCTTTGTAATTAAATTAATGGATGAGCACTTCAAAACACGAAGAAACTAACAAATGGATAGCCATAAAACTGAAGAACATTTTTCAGCATTTTTTGTTACAAAAAGAAGCATTCAAGTTAAGCACCGAATAATATTCTGAATATACAGTCAGATATCATAAAAACTTGGATATTGTAAGATATGGCAACAGCGCTCGACTATTTTATTATATCCAAAGTTATTGTATTAATAAATTAAGTCTTTATCTTCCTACATTTTCTCAATTCTCCATATATTGGAAAGGTTTCTGATTAGCCTCGATGCTTTGAACTACACTAAGTAAGAAAACATTTGTGGTTAACTATGATGGTTGACAGTCAACTGTTGAATTTTGTTTGTTTGGATTTTTACCTTCCAATCATTTTGAATAAATACTTTTAACTTTTAGAATGAAAAAATAAACTTTTTTTAATTTTCAGACACTCTTTACCCTTTGCCACCTTACATTAATACAATTAGGTAAATATAAATTTGATTCTTTTGAGTTTTTTGATTACATCATGTTGCAAGCGTTTTATTACATTTCATATTTCCACGAGTAAAATAGAAGCAAAGAGGGCCAATGTGAATTATAATTTAAGTAGAGGGATATGAGGACTATGCCCCGTGGATATTTGGCTTGAAAATTGCCCCGTGGATATTTGGCTTGAAAAAATCCCGAGACCCCCCCCCTAAAAAAAAATTAAGGGGGGGGAGGGGGGTGTTAAATTTTATTTTAATTATTTGTTTTAATGAATGAAAAAAAAAAATTTTTTTTTTAATTATTTGTTTTAATGAATGAAAAAAAAAATATTTTTTTTTAAAATTATTTGTTTTAATGATCAAATTTAAAATTTTTAAAAAATTTTAATTCATGATAAAAAACTTTAAGTATTTTTTATCGATTTAAAAGCCTAAAAAATAAAAATTGGCTTAAATCGCCTATGATTGATTGTACGGATGATTATTTTCGAATAAAATTGGTTCAAACCCGAGAACCTAAAAATATTATATAAAAGCCTAAGTATTTTTTCATTATCCATCAAAAATGGCTCAATTCGCCTGTCAACTAAAAAGCCTAAATATATTTGCTCGAATAAAAATCATTATTATTTTTATTTACTTTAATTATTTGTTTAAGTCAATAATAATATTTTATTTATATTAAATTTAATTATTTGTTTAAGTCAATAATATTATTAATTTATATTTTAATTATATTATTATTTAATTATTTGTTTAAGTCAATAATAATATTTATTTATATTTTAATTATATTATTATTTAATTATTTGTTTAAGTCAATAATATTATTTATTTATATTTTAATTATATTATTATTAAATTTAATTGTTTGTTTTAATCAATTATTTATTTTTTAAATAATATATATTTAAATTAAATTGTTTGTTTTAATGAAGTGAATTAAATAATTATTTTTTATTTTCATTTAATTATATATTTTATATTATTATTATTATTATTATTTTATATCAATATTATTATTTTATTATTATTAACATTTTATTTGTTTTAATGAATGAAAAAAAAAAAAAACTTTTAATCCATACAAATATTTTTATTGACAAGATTAAAAAAGATTAATTTTTATTTCAAATCAAAAATATCCGAGTAATATGTTTTACGCATTTCGGCCAACAATATATGGATTGTTTGGTCACGTTTGAAATCGTGGCAACATGGACATCCATCTGAACATGATACTCTCATACTATCTTTACAAACAATGCAATTTGCAACACATCGGTTACCAGATCCCTGAACGTTGTCATAGTGAATCTCGAGAAGTTCTTCAATGTTAATCCCTGTGAAATGGTAAATTTTTGTTGCGAGAAACTCTGGTGTGCAATAATCCAACGTATTTTTAATTCTTGGATAAAGTTCCTGGATTTTCTTTAAAATTACTTCAAAGAGATAAACTAAATAATAAAATAAAATACATATTTAAATATACATGATTTACCTTTTGACATTTTTTAATACTTAATAAATTAAACAAATTCAAACAAAATATTTATTAATTTATTAACATATTTATTTCTGATTTAATATTTTCCACATAATCATTATAATCCAAGGATTTTATTCCTAGTATTACTACTTTCCCACTTGAAAATATATTGACACATGATGGATTATATTTTTGAAGACGTAATGCTGGAAATATTTCTGGTTCAAATACACAATTCACCTTTCTTTGTAATTCATATAGATTTATAAATTTCCCAATATCGATTGTTACAGTGATTGATTGAATTTGTAAATCATGTATATTATATTTCAAATCCCCAGTTTTTAGAGGTTGCTTACATCCCATTACCCGACATTTCCCCGATCTGAAAAATATTATCGGATACTTACCTGATCGATCTACAACTTGTTGTGGTTTTCCAAATGGGAATTTCATATCAGGTATAGAATATCTTCCTTTATAATTTATATTACTCAACATTTTCAAATAATTTCAATTCAAGTAATTCTAAAAATTAAAACAAATATAAACAATTAAATAAATAATTATTAATAAAATGGAATTAAGAAATGATGCTGTATATCAAGTAGTTGGACCAAGTGGTTGTGGAAAGACTTTATTTGTATGCAATTTATTACAATCGAACTTGTTTAAATCAAAATTCAACAAAATATATTGGCATAGAGGAGCTGACGAAGAACATGGACTTACTCAAAATCAATTCTGTAAATTGAAAATGACAATAATTAAAGGGTTTGATAAAAATTGGTCATCTAGATTACATCAAGGCGATGTTATTATTATCGATGATCTATACCAGGAAGCTAATAAAGAAAAGGATTTTAATAATTTATTTACAAAAATTGCTCGACATATTGGAGTTACTGTTATTTTCATTACTCAAAACTTGTTTCATCAAGGGGGCAGTCATAGAACTCGTAATTTAAATGTCCAATACTTGGTTATTTTCAAAAACCCTAGAGATGCAACCATTATAGATTTTCTTGCTAGACAAGCTTATCCCAATGATAGAAAATTTTTAATTGATTCGTTTCAAGATGCAACAAAGGTTCCCCACGGATATTTGTTCTTTGACTTTACACAACAATGTCCTGATGAATTACGTATTAGAACTGACATTTTCAATGAGAAAGGTGTTACGATTTATAAACAAAATTGAAATCTGAAAATAATTACTTGAAATGACGTTTAAAAAAGTTATTATTCAACGTGAAAAATCCACAAAGAAAAAAGTTACAAAGAAAAGGGTTACTAAACGTAAAATAATAAAAACGAGTAAGAAGATTGTTAACGATAAAAAGTGGATTAAAATATAAACAAAACAACTAGATGAAAAATGTATTTAATATGAAAGTTGAACGTAGTCTACCATACTTTAATGCCTTGATGAAGGCTCCTAATAACAAAAGAATGAATATTTTACAGAATTTTCCTTCATTTGTTATAGATGATCTAGTTGAAGTTATTGTTAATGTAGTTCGTGGTAATGTAAACATTACTAAAGTTAAAAAACTTGTATTACAAAAGCATAAAAGATCGCTTTTATCTTTAGTAAACACTAAGAATCGACGTCTGATGCGAAAAATAATATATAAACAAAATGGTGGATTTTTGGGGCATTAATTCCAATAGTATTATCTGCAATAAGCGCAATTTCAACATTAACTTCTTAATGGGTACCAAGAATTCATTACCGGATAAACATAATTTAGATTTAAATATTTTGACAACTTGTTGTAATAATGAAGGAAACATTAACCAAAAATCGAAACACGGTGAAAAAGCTCGAAAAAGTATGGACAGACCCAAAACATCCCGCTGGTTTTGGTGGTGTAAGGAAACTGGCAAAGGAAGTAGTTAATTCAAAGAAAGAAACTCAGAATTGGTTATCTGGGCAAATGGCATACAGTTTAAATAAACCAATGTTGAAGAAATTCAAAACCCGTAGTTATAAAACAATGGGAGTTGATGATTTATGGCAAATGGATTTGATGGAAATGATACCATTCTCTAAAATTAATAAGGGATACAAATATATTTTGACATGTGTTGATATATTTAGTCGATTCGCTCGTGCTATTCCAACAAAAACCAAATCGGCCAATGAAATGGCTGAAGCAATCAAGGAATTATTTATTGATGGCAAACCTCGTAATTTACAAACTGATTTGGGTATGTAATTAAATAAATAAATTAAATTAAATTTATTCTTTAGGTAAAGAGTTTTATAATAGTAAAGTTAGAGAAATTATCAAAGGAATAAATCATTACTCTGTATTTTCTCAATTTAAAGCTGCCCACGTGGAAAGATTTAATCGAACTCTAAGAGATCGTTTGAAAAAATATTTCGTATATAAAGGAAATAAAACCTGGATAAATGTTTTACAGAAAGCAATTTATAGCTACAATTATTCGCCACATAGGGGTTAAATGGAATGCGACCAATTGATGTTTATTCAACGAATAATATGGATAATTGGATATCACAACAATCTGATTCTATCATTAAAAAGCCTAAATATAAAGTGGGTAATCACGTTAGAATAAGTAAAATCAGTGCTTCTCCATTCATCAAGAATTTCGACAACAATTGGAGTGATGAAGTATTTCAAATCTCAGAAATTGATATGAATCAGAATCCAGTAATGTACTTTATCAAAGATGATGAAAACAATCAAGTTAGTGGAAAATTCTACGAACAGGAACTCCAAGTTATAGAAACCCCTACTGTATTCAGAATTCAAAAGATATTAAAAACCAAGAATGTTGGTAAATATAAACAATACTATGTTAAATGGCATGGATATGAAACTCCAACTTGGATATCTGAAAATCAATTAATTAAATAAATATTATGAAAGAAAACCAGTTTTATATGATTTTACCTAGTAATAGTTGTCCTCTTATTTTTCCTAATAATGAAGCTAGTAATTTTAATGTCGAATTTCAAAATCCTATTTACTTGGATGGTGAGTGGGAAGTTGCTTTGATTGATTTTACTTTTGTGTATAAAACATTTCCGTTTTATAGTAATTCTTACCTAAGTTATGAAACGATGAAGAGTGGTACTGAAGTAAAATATTTGAAAATAAATAATCAAAATGAAACTTATGAATTAATAAATTCTAAACATACCCCTGATGTCGATGTTTTTATTGAAAAATATGAGAACTTGGTTATTGTCTGTCCACATGTTCCATTTAAAGTAACATTCCCTGACATTCAACATGCGTTTAGTTTTGGATTAAAATCTATATCCGTCATTAATGAAGATGATCATTGTCGATTAAAATTACCAAAGTTTACAGATGATGGTGTTATGGAACAATTCGGGATAATTATAAGTTATGAAGAAAAAACAATATTTGAAAAATATTTTGAAGATAATTTACTCATAAACACATTATCTGAATTACAAGGACATTTAATGTCATTTATTCCGTCTCCGTTTAAAGAACTAAAAATTGAAAACAATGAATTGGTTAAAATAAAACTTGCAGATAACATTTCAAAAATATATTTTGACAACAATTTAATCAAAACCTTAGGATTAAATAAACAAACTTTTAGTGATAAAGACATCGTTGGTAATAAAGTTCCAAGATTATTACATCATCATCAACAAATGTTCATTTATTCGAATATTATTGAACCAATAACTGTTGGAGATGTTAGAGTTCCTCTATTAAAATCTATTTGGGTTAAAAACTATGAACAAGGGGAAATTGTACAATTAGAAATGAAGAATCCAATGTATTTACCAATTTCAACTTCAACTATAAACAACATTGAAATTAATATTCGCGATGATAGTGGAAAATTAATTAAATTTAGTAAAGATACCAAAACACATTTATCAATACATTTTAGAAAAATAAATGAATAAAGAATTTTACATAAATCTACCGAGTAATAGTTGTCTTCTTACTCATCCAAATAATAAAGCTGATAAATTTAATGTTGAATTTCAAAATCCTATTTACTTGGAAGGTGAATGGCAAGTTGCTCTGACCGATTTCACTTTTGTATACAATAATTTTCCATTTTATAACAACTCAAATATTAAATATAGTAAGAGTACATTACATACAAGTTATGAATATTTTTACTATAACGATGCAAATAATGAATATACAATTAGTCACGACTCTATATTTTATCTAGTATACATTGATGGAAATACTTTAAATATTAATTGTAAATATTTTCCATTTAAAATTTCATTTGATAGTATTGCAGAAGCTCAAAAATTAGGATTTAATAAAAAAGAAATAAATTTTATTGAAAACTTGAATCAAATTAAAATTCCTTCAAATAATCGTAAAATAAAGTTTGACACAATTCGATTAACTATAAATTATTTTTACGATGTCGAGTATACAGATAAATTTGAAGAAAATTTAATCATTACTAATTTATCACAAATAAATGATCAATTAATGACTTTTTATCCGCATCCATTTAAATCTTGCGAAATTGAACAAGGAAGATTAGTCAAAATTGAATTGGAAGATGATGTCAGTAAAGTTAAATTTAGTAAATTTTTGGCTCAAAGTTTGGGATTAAGCGAAGAATCATATTCAGAAAAAGTTATTGTTGGATTACGTTTACCAGAAATTTTGCAAAGTAATCAACAAATGATGATCTATACAAATATCATTGAACCTATTCTTGTTGGTGATGTTTTGATACCTCTATTGAAATGTGTATGGGTTGAAAAACATAAAAAGGATGATCTAGTTCAAATTATAGAGAAAAACCCAATGTATTTGTCTGTATCATCAACATATATAAACAATATAGAAATCAATATTCGTGACGATAGTGGAAAATATATATTTGGTAAAGAAGATAAAACTTTTCTTACATTACATTTTCGTAAAATAAATGAGTAATCCTGACATTGTAAATTTTTATAGTAGTAGTCAATCTGGTGGAGAATTACCATATTTTATAGGTAAACAATATGGAACCGGTTGGTTGAAAACAATAGGTAGATTTGCATTACCTATTCTTAGACGTATAGGCAATTTCGGTATGAAAACGGCAAATGACGTAATAAATAATAATTCTGATTTTTTACCTGCTTTAAAATCAAATGCAATATCTGAATTTAAAGAATCTTTACCTAGTGTTATGCAAACTTTACCTAGTGTTATTAATAAAGTAAGTGATGTATTTAATCATGAAAATGAACAAAAAGGAGGGACACTTAAGCGTAGAAAGATTATGAAGAAACATATAAACAAAAGAATGAGAGGATTCGGAACTATATTTGAAAAATGATTAGTGCAAAATCTGAATTATGTCTTTTTGATAGACCATCCCCTCAAGCCGTGATTGAACATGGTTCATTTGAAGATATTTTCCCAATGAATTCAATAACTGATGCTGGTACCTCTTCGATTCAATTTTACATTAACGGATCACAAACAGAATATTTAGATTTGAACGATACTTTGTTATATATTCAGTTGAAAGTTGTAAATAGCTTAGGTGAAAATATTACACAAGAAGCTGACGTAACAGCAAACAATTTCTTTTTTCAAACTCTTTTTAAAGACGCTGAATTAGTTTTTAATTCTACTAAAATTGAAGGAGCAAATGATAGTTTTGCACACAAATCTCTAATTGAAACTATTATAAATTATAATCAAGATACTAAACATACATCTTTAGGGGGAATGGGTTACACTGAACATGATCTTATGCGAAAAACATGGATTGCAAAATCAAAAGCATTTTCATTATGTTCACCACTCCAATTTGATTTCTTTGATCAACCCAAATATTTGTTACCAGGTGTTAGTGTCCAAATTAAATTAACAAGAACAAATCCAGAAAAAAGTCTGACATGTACTAAATTTGTACCTAAAATAGTATTGCTAGATGCAAAATTAATGGTTAGAAGAGTTCGTGTTGAACCTTCTGTTTTAGCGGGTCATCAAATAGGTCTTGCTACAAGAAATGCAATTTATCCAATGCGAAGCAAAGAAGTTGTTGAATTTTCTTTACCTATTGGATCTTCTTCTTTTTATAAGGAACAAATATTTGGTGATAGGCGATTACCTAATTTTATCCTTGTAACTTTCCAGGGAAATAAAAGATTTAGTGGTTCGTTTTTAGATACATTTACTATGTTTGATCACTTTAACGTTAAGTCAATAACTTTAAGTAAAGGAAGTGATTATCGTGAAAAATATAGTCAAGATTTTGAAAATGATAATTATAGTACAAGTTATATGCAAAGTATTGTTAGGAATATGGGATATCTTAATAAAAATTTGAATTGTGGTATCAGTATGTCAGATTTTAGAAATAAGTATCCATTCTTTACATTCGTATTGGCTCCAGATTTCGATCTTAACCAAAGTCAGTTACCACAAAGTGGAAATTTAAGATTAGATATAAAGTTTGGATCACCCCTAACTGAATCTGTTACGGTAATTGTATATGGGGTTTTTGAAAAGGAGATTCAAATTACTTCCAATCGAACAGTATTAGTTTGAACTATAAACCAGATTGAGATTTTTTAATTGTCAAGTATGAAGTAAGAATTTTTATTAATTATATATTTTTAAATTATTATTAGTTCTATTCAGATTGATTCTATTGGTAGAAAATTATTGGGAAAAGATTTTCTTGGAGTTTTCCCTCTAGATAAAATTCCATATATCGATGTTAACAAAGCTTTGATTGTAAATACTCAATCATCTAATCTCAGTGGCGAACATTGGCTTGCAATTTATGTAAAACCAAATAAAATAAATGTATTTGATCCAATGGGTTTCTATTATCCCCCTATATTAATTAATAAACTAGAATCAATGTTAATGCCAATTGAATACAATCGAATTCGTTATCAAAATCCGATGACAAAACATGTGGACAGCATTGTTTAGCTTGGTTAAAAAGAATGAAAAAATAAATGAATTTATTGAATAAAGTTTCTTTTCAAAATTGTTTTTTAATTAAAAATGTAATGAAAGATGCATTTTGTAATATTCCTTTTAAAGGATTAAGTTCAGAGGATTATATGTATTTAAATGTTTTTGATGTTATGTAATTAAGTGTGTTTTATAAACTAAATTTTAATTGGTCCATCATGTAATCACTTACATGTTTGTTAATATATAACTGAATGCATTTTTTAAAAAATTCACTTTTATCAAATACCAAACTTTAGTAAGTTTTTTATCATATATTTAATTATTTTTATTTTTATTTTTAGAAAATGGAATCTATCAATAATATTATTCAAGAATTAAAATCGTTAATAAAAATTACCAACAAAAATGTTAAAACTCAGAGTCGCAAAAGTAAAAGAGTTAAATGTAAGTACTATTAAATTTTTACTATTATAAAATGATAATTTTTGAATTAAATTTAATATTAACATTTTATTAATTTAAACACAAAAATTAAAAATAATATGATAAAAAACTATGACGAATAAAGTTAAATAAATTTTATTTAAATACATTTGGCTTCAATAATTTTCCAAATTGGTCGAATAGTCTGGTTTCCTTCTTTATATCCTTGAATTCTTATTTTAATCATAAAATGTTCATTTTCTTTTTTATTTTCATAATTACATTCTTTTTCACAATTCATAAAAGTGAATTGTTCATTAAAACTAATATCTTTGTTGATGGCTCGTAATAACTCTGTTATATTTTTTCGATCAATTTCACCAATTTCACCAACTTTCATATTATATAGGCTTTGTTTCAATGTTGTTGGTTCCTATTAAAATTTATTAATAATATTACTTTTAATAAAAATACTTACTCTAAATGAATAGATGATTGGAAATTTTAAATATTCCATTGAATATTGTAAATACATTACTGGTAAATTTCTGCTTAAACTGATAGCATTTATGGAATTTTCCTCAAGAATTAACTTGATAGCTTCTTTTCTAACCGAGGTTTCTATAAAAAAAAACAATTAATGAATAATTACATAATATAAAAACCATTTACTTTTATTCATTTTATGATTTTAAACTATTTTAAACTACTTATATAAGATTTTCAAAATAAAATTAACCAATAGAATTCATTTATTCATTGTGTGTAAAATTAATTTAATGTTTAGTGATTTATTTTAACGATTTTTAATGATTTATTTTAATGATTTTATACTTATATATTTAAATTTTTCTTTTATTATAACAGGTAACCTTTACCCAAATTTTTGCAATTCTCCACAACATGATGGAAATTGTGATACGATTATGGAGAATTATTATTCTCATACCTATAATCACATCACCTATTTTATTTGCCCCACGTGTAAAACCACCCATAAAATGAATTATACCGACTTTTATTTAAAGCATAAGGAACATTTAACACAGTTTAACTGTAAGCGAAAATATATTTTTAAATTACCATTGAATGATAATAATAATAATAATATTAATAATAATAATAATAATAATAATAATAATAATAATAATAATAATAATAATAATAATAATAATAATATTACAAAAAATAAAAGAAAAACAAATAATAATATTAATAATCCACGCTCTTCGAAAGTTCCTAAAGTTATAGAAACTATCATACTTTCAGACTCTGACGAATCAAAGACGGATGATGATGTAATAATCATTTCTGATTCAGATGATGTTTTTCCTGTTGATATTCCTTCTGTTAATCAATATGGTGGCTCGATAGCACCTATTGTTAATTTTGATTTAAATCAATCACATGCCATTGTTAGAATGGATGTTTCGAATTTAAATTTAAAGTTAATTACAGTACCCACACAGTTAATTAATAAATTAAATAATGTTATCAATCAAATGGGATCTGTTAAGATTCAATTTTGTATTGATGTAGAGTTTGAAAAAGATGGAGAATTTCAATCTTTCATCATTTCAAACTCTGCCAGAATAATGAATGATTCATTTTTAGATGAAGGTGCTACTCTTCTTGACGAAAAAATAACATTAATTAATGATAAAGGTAGTAACTGGGTTATAAATAAAATAAAAGAAATTCATTTTGTTCTTACCAAGTTTTCACAAATAAATCGGCTGAGTGGTCATGGATTTATTCCAACACCATTATCATTATTAAATAAACATTGTACTGTAAATGTTGCTAATTCCGATAATTTATGCTTTATTTACAGTATTTTAGCTATTTTAAATCATGAAAATATAGGTAACCATCATAGAAATGAAACCTTTAGCTACAACACATCTGAGCTTGACTTTTCACCTTCGGATTTACCTATGAAACTTTGTGACATTCCAAAATTTGAAGCTAAAAATCAAAATCTTTCAATTAATGTTCTTACGTATGATGAAAATAATTTAATTAATGATTTTTCTAACCCTGAAGTTTTCAAACACCCTTATGTCGAAATAATTCATCGTTCTAAAGTTGTTGGGGGACAACCCATTAATTTAATTTTATTAGAAAGCCTTGATTCCTATCATTATATCGCTGTTACTAAATTAGATAGGCTTTTAAATTATAGGAATCATTCTTTTACTGATACTAGAGTTCAAAGTATATGGTGCCATCGATGTCTAAATGGTTTTCGCAATATAATTTCATTAAATAAACATAAAGGGTTGTGTGATAAAAATCAATTAGGCACAACTCTTTATACTTTACCTTTAAATAAAAACTTGGAATTTAAGAATTGGGCTAAAACTGTTACTCCTCCTTTCGTCCTTTACGCTGATTTTGAGGCTATCTTACCTTCAGATGATATACATTTTCAAATGCATATGCCGATTTCAGCCGGTTTACTTTTAATTAACAATTTTACAGGTGAAAAATCATACAAGAGTTTCCTGGGTGATGATTGTGTAGTTAATTTTCTACAAGAAATAAATAATATTTCAATTAATACTGTTTTACCTTTTTATCAAAATAATTATAAAAAGAAAACAATATTAACTGACTCAGACATTCTTTCGTTTTCTTCGGCAACTTGTTGTTATTTGTGTAATAAGATTTTATCAGTACCGGTTAAGGACCATGATCACTTTACTGGAAAATATTTGGGAGCAGCTTGTTCAAAATGTAATATTTCTCGACAAATAAGGTTTGAATTTCCAGTTGTTTTTCATAATTTGAGAGGGTATGATCTTCACCATATCCTCAAGTATGGTATGAGTGATTTTAAAATGTGGGAAATAAGTTGTATTCCTGTAACAAGTGAAAAGTTTCTTTCTTTGTCAGCAAGAATCAGTGGATTAACTGTAAAATTCATTGATTCTTGTCAATTTATTAATAGTTCATTAAGTAATGCAGTTAAAACATTGACAACTCTTCCTTTAACTCGTTCGGAATTTGTAGGTAGTATTATCGATACTAAAGGCATTTTCCCTTATAACTTTGCAACTTCTCAAGAAGTGTTAGAAACTACATATGAACTTCCACCGATTTGGGAAGATGTAACTGAAGCCGAATATAGTAAGGCTCAATCTATTTGGGAAGAAACCAATTGTAACTCTTTACTAGATTATATGATGGTTTACCTCAAACTTGATGTTTTTCTTTTGGCTGACTTTTTTCAGCAATTTCGTTCAAAGTCCTTAACTCATAACCGATTGGAACCACTTAACTTTTATGGAATTCCCGGTATGTCTTGGGCATCGGCTCTTATGACTCTTGATGAACCAATTGAACTTCTCACTGATATGGAGATGTATAATTTTTTCGAAGGGGAATCCGTGGAGGATTAACCTTTGTTAATAAACATCACGTAGTATCTGACGACAACACCGAACTGCTTTACATTGACATCAATAATCTCTATGGTTGGGCTTTAAGTCAACCATTACCATATGGAAATTTTGAATGGGTCACTGATACTAATCAATTAAATAATTTAATTAGTTTTTTGAATAAGGATCTTGAATCACTGTCATTTGCTGTCACATTTGAAGTAGATTTAGAAATCCCAACATTTCTTCATGATAAACTTAATGATTTTCCAGTAGCTGCTGAAAAGATGTGCGCTCCGGGTTCTAAGGTTGAGAAGTTAATGCTAACGCATTATCCAAAGAAGAATTATGTTCTTCATTGGAGACTTTTGCAGCTTTTTGTTTCTTTACAAATTAAAATTACACATGTACATAGAGCTATTAAATATAATCAAAAATCAATATTTAAAAAGTATATAGACACTAACACACAACTTAGAGCGCAATCAACCAATGACTTAGATAAAAACTATTATAAACTTTTAAATAATAGCCTCTACGGAAAAACAGTTGAAAATCTTAAAAAACGAATTAATTTAAGATTATGTAATTCTGCAAACAAATTAATTAATTATTGCTCAAAACCAACTTTTCGAAAATCATTTAAAATCGACAATGATTTGGTCTCTGTGTTATTAAATAAGGAATCGGTGTGTTTAGATCGACCGAGTTACATTGGACAAACTGTACTCGATTTATCTAAACTTAGGATGTATCAATTACAATATATAGAGTTAGAAAAATATCGAAACGAATTCACTTGTGAAATTAATATAGTTGCTGGGGACACTGATTCCTTTTTTCTAGAAATTAAGAATTGTAAGTTAGACATTCTTTTATCTGCTATGGTTCGTGATAATCTCCTCGATACTTCTAATTATGACCCAAAACATCCCTTGTATAGTAGGAATCTTGATTCTGTCATTGGAAAGTTCAAAGACGAGAATAAAGGACTTAAATACAAGGAGTGGGTGTTTCTTCGTCCAAAATGTTATAGCCTCTTGTCTGAAGTTGAAAGTATCAAAGCTAAGGGTATAACATTGAAGGGTACTGACTTAAAACATAAGTCATACCTAGATTGCTATAACAAAAACTTAATTTTTTCTGTACCACAAACTCGTATTACTAGTAAAAAACATCAATTATTTACAATTAAAAACAGTAAAACTGCATTAACAAATAAGGATGATAAAAGGGTTTGGGTGGGGAAAAATATAAGTGTGGCATATGGTCATTATAGAGGAGGTGATGTGGTTTTAGGTAACAGTCCAGAAGAATTTTCAGAGTTTAATGAAGAATATGACGATTATGAAGAATTTTGAATGAATAAATTATTTGAAAATATTCTTTGTTTTTGTATATTTTTGTTGATTTTTATAATTTTTATGTTTTTAAGTTAGTATAATTTTTTATTAAGTATTAAAAAATGTCAAAAGGTAAATCCATATATTGTTGGCCGAAATGCGTAAAACATATTACTCGGATATTTTTGATTTGAAATAAAAATTAATCTTTTTTAATCTTGTCAATATAAATATTTGTATGGATTAAAAGTTTTTTTTTTTTTTTCATTCATTAAAACAAATAAAATGTTAATAATAATAAAATAATAATATTGATATAAAATAATAATAATAATAATAATAATAATAATAATAATAATATAAAATATATAATTAAATGAAAATAAAAAATAATTATTTAATTCACTTCATTAAAACAAACAATTTAATTTAAATATATATTATTTAAAAAATAAATAATTGATTAAAACAAACAATTAAATTTAATAATAATATAATTAAAATATAAATAAATAATATTATTGACTTAAACAAATAATTAAATAATAATATAATTAAAATATAAATAAATATTATTATTGACTTAAACAAATAATTAAATAATAATATAATTAAAATATAAATTAATAATATTATTGACTTAAACAAATAATTAAATTTAATATAAATAAAATATTATTATTGACTTAAACAAATAATTAAAGTAAATAAAAATAATAATGATTTTTATTCGAGCAAATATATTTAGGCTTTTTAGTTGACAGGCGAATTGAGCCATTTTTGATGGATAATGAAAAAATACTTAGGCTTTTATATAATATTTTTAGGTTCTCGGGTTTGAACCAATTTTATTCGAAAATAATCATCAGTACAATCAATCATAGGCGATTTAAGCCAATTTTTATTTTTTAGGCTTTTAAATCGATAAAAAATACTTAAAGTTTTTTATCATGAATTAAAATTTTTTAAAAATTTTAAATTTGATCATTAAAACAAATAATTAAAAAAAAAAAATATTTTTTTTTTCATTCATTAAAACAAATAATTAAAAAAAAATTTTTTTTTTTCATTCATTAAAACAAATAATTAAAATAAAATTTAACACCCCCTCCCCCCCCTTAATTTTTTTTTAGGGGGGGGGGTCTCGGGATTTTTTCAAGCCAAATATCCACGGGGCAATTTTCAAGCCAAATATCCACGGGGCATAGTCCTCATATCCCTCTACTAATTTATTTAATAAAATTTAAATTCGTAAATCTTTTCTATATTTAAATTCAGAGTAGGCAGAATATCCATTATAGCTTGGTATACGTGACTTTCCTTTATTATCCACTCGTTTCTCAGGGTTCCCTATTAAACTTTATATTATTTGGCTTCCGTGATTTTTAACAGTGATCACCTTATATATAATAATTATATTGATTGAAATAATGTTATAATATAATTTGGGAAAATAAATATCTAACCTTATTTATATCACAATATTTGATTTTGTTTTAAAACTTAAATAAAATTTTATTTTAAAATTCATTTTAACTATGAAAATCGATTGAAAAATATTTAAGATGTGCCATTCAATTTATATCAATTTAAAAATCAATAATGAAAATTTAAAATTTTCAGGAAAATTATTTCTCGTGAAAAATTAAATAAAATAAATGTTATAGACAAAAAATAAATTTAAATTAAATTTCTAAAAATTATTAAAACATTTTAATTCAAACTTGATTCTCAAATTCATAAACTTAAAATGCGGAGTCAACATTACAAAAAAATTGCTAATTTTCCTTTGACGGATTTCCAAAGCAATAATATTTAAATCCTTGAATTTGTATGGAAGATTACCACTTGGCATCTCCTTTGTAGAATTTTGAAGTAAGTCCACCTCAATATTTTAATATTTATGCGCCAAAATAATGTATTTATTCAAGTAAAATCATCTTATTCAAAGTCTTCGATCCAATAACTGTAAAATGACTCGACTAGATTGATTGAACTTATCAGCTTCTAGTAAATAAGATTATTCAAAAATATATTTGACATTCTTGCAAATAATAAACAGGTTTGAATAGTGTCTGCTTCTTTACACAGTTTTGTTCATCACAATGAAATAATGACAAATATGGATTGTATACACACACACCGCATGCACACATCATTATTATTTGATGATTCGGCAATACATATTTAGCAAACAATCAAATACACCTGATTCAGTTCATTATAAACTTCTATAATATAAGTTTTAATGAACAACCAATTACAATTATGATTAAGTTTATGAATTAGCCATTTTTAAAATGACTGACAGGTAGATTTTTTAATAAAGTATATTTTAGGGCTTGGATAGTGATCTCGTATATTTATGAGATTATTATTCAAGCTCTTAAATTATACTCTTAATCATCATTTATTATAAATTAATTTTTTTAGGTTTTTTTTAGGAATTTATGCCAATTTATGTAAATTATTGGAATTATTTTCAAATAAATGTAAGTCCGAAAATAAGTCCGAAAATTTTCTATATTCGAATAGACTATTCCTCTGTTCCCCGGAAATTTGTTTTGGCTGCCATCTTTTTTACCTTTTGACTAATCCGAATTTTTGATAATTATTGATTTTATGAGGCTTTGGAAATTTCTGTTAATTTATTTTAAGTACAAGTTAAATGATACATTGTTATTTTTCCATCTCCTCAAAAACCTTAAGTTTCGATGAATATTTTTGAAATATCTGAAAAGTTGTAAAAATATTAAATTGATTGAATTTCATGAAAAATCTTACGAAATTATTTCTTAATTTTCTCTACAACTCAAAGTAGAGTTATTGGTATTTTTTTCAAAAAATTTTCGGTATAAATTTTTATGTAACACATTTTTTTCTTATCCAAACTATTTTATTTTTAAATATATTAAATACTACATGTCTAAAAAGTAAGATGAAAATTGTTCGTTATTGCATCCATCCAGTTACATATGAAATATTTTTACATTTTAAGTTAAGCTATAAACGAGAAAGCATTTTATGTGAGACATTGGTGATAAAATCACAATTCCCTACAATTAACATTCAATCAGCTACGAATTTATTGATATTATTATTACATCAATAAATTATTGTTTCATTATAACCTGCATTGCCCGTTCAGCTAAAATATATATCTCTATAATCCTTATCATTTCCCAAATGATGAACTGCAAAAATCATCTAATTTCAACTTTTTAATACCCAAAAAAGGGCTTAAGGAAAAATTTAAATAAATACGTTAAAATACATATTTTTAAATTTACATTGACAATTTAAAATATAATATTTGCCCAAATTGGATAAATTATGCATCAATCGAGAGAAAAAAGCCCACTTTAGCAAAATGGAAATAAAATATCGTATGCCTGATAAAAATTAAAAATTATTATACCATTTTAGTTTCATCTAATTTTAAATTAATTAAGTAATAAACCACAGACAGACAATAAAATCTAGTAAATAATGTAAATTTCTTTAATATATTTTTTTAATAAAATATTTTTAATTTTATATTTTATTTACATTCAACAATTATTTGTATCGTAATTAATCTCGATATAATGAAAGAAAAACCATCAAAAATGCTCATAAAAGAGAAATGAATAGTAATTAAATTTACAATAATTATTTCAATTATAAATTTATATATTTTTCGGACAACTGAATGTTAGTGGATGCTTAAAAATATGTTTTAATAAAAAAACAATTATTATTTTAAATATTGATATTCCGTTGATATTTCTTTTAAAATTACCATTACCTAATATTTACTTTATTCAAACAAATTTAACATTAATATATTTAGATATATTATTTCTAAATGTTATTTTTTATGCAAACGAGACTATTTCAATATCAAATACTCATATAATTTATTGAAAGTCTCAGTCCGGGAATATTCACATTTACCAATTTAACTTCGCCGAATTGAAAATTCAGCCAACTTTCGTTCTGTGTCAAGGCAGTTCAACCGAACAAAAATCCAAAGAGTGAAGGGGCAATTGAAAGTCATTGTATCACAGTACACAAAATTTAAACTCTCAAATAATCTATTTAGGGAGGCCTTACAAAACGTTCCCAAAGTAAAATTTTCGAAGAGAATGATTTAAACGAAAATTTTAAACAATTTTACTTAACAATTAAATGTAAAATAAAAATATTTTTCATCAAGAAAAATATTTCCATTCTAGACAATTTTTTTATCATTAATTCAGCTTCTTAAAACTTATTTATACAGAATTTATTTACATTGCTATGATGTTTGCTTAGCACTTGATTTCATTATTTTTAGAAAATAAAAACAGTGTTAGAAATAATTTTATTTTATTTATTCAACTTAAGATTTAAAAACTTTTGATTAAAACGAGCAAATCAGTTATTATATTTAATTAATAATTAATCATCAATCCATGTGTTTATATCCTCACTATAGTGTAAAATACCAAGTGAATTTAAAAAAATAAAAATCACTTCATTTAAACAAAAATTCAAAACGAAATTATTAATAAAGAAAATTAATTCTTTCTAATTTGAATCTTTTTGAATTATTAACACATCATTTTATATTTATTAATAATATTTGAATAAAAACACTGGCACAAACATGGCACAATTTCGAGTAAAACTGTATTTTATTAAATTTTTCACATTAAATTATTTTGAAGTGCAGAAATATTCTTGTAATAAAAATTTGCAATACATTTCCAATGAATTTACTTTAGTATTTACAAAAATGAAAAATATTAATGTAATTCTCGTGCCAGCCATCGGGGAGAGATACCTTTTGTCATTGTGGAAATATATAATATACGTAAATAGTACAAATAAAATATAATAGAGTCTCATAACAATGAATCACATAATTAAAATTTAGGTAAATCCAAATCGCACCTTGCATATCAACGTTTAAGTTATTAAGTTTATTTAGTTTTGTTTGATACATACAACTTTTTAATTAATTAAATTAAATTAATTTAATTTATTGGTTTTTGAAGGTATTTTTGTATTATGAAACTGGAGGAAAAAAAATAAATTTCAATCAAAAAACATTCAATAAAAATTTGACAAAAAAAAAATTTCACATTTAATTTTTATAAATTTTAAAAACTAATCGATTTATTGATTTAAAAATTAAAATATTCACTTTCTATCAAAAAATCTTTGATTGGGAATTTTTATGTGAAAATTGTTTCGCGTATTAAATTTGTTAACAGGCTAAAGAATATATTTATTATATTTATTTATAAACTTGTTCATTTAAAAATTATTTAATTTTGAAGAAATTTATGCGCTTTGATCTAACCGAATTTCGATTTTTTAACTCAGTTTAGTCCAATATGACTTCTGGTTGCGGAAAAATAATTTCATAAAATATTCAGAATTATATCAGTTAAAGTATATAAGTAAAATTTTATTTCATAATTTTCCGAGGCTTTGCTACAGGCCCTTCATCGTCGCTTGAAAAGAGCCATGGTGGACCAGAGATTATTATGGGAATTGGAAAATTCAACAAGGAAATTAAACATTGTAGCAAAGCGTGGTTCTTTTCGGAGGCCACGTACCAGAAAAGATGACGATGGCCCGAGTGAGTGGACTCCCCGATACTAAATAGCCTCACTACACTACAGGTCACACTATGTTTTCTTATCACAATAAATATTGGCCAGTGAAAGATGGAGAACTTGGAGAAGATTTGGTCAGCGGCAAAGAGAATCATCATCCAATCAGAGCTACGGGTCGTGAGCTAACTGAATTTGAGATTTTGCCGTCTTCCATATCGGCTATCATACAAACAATGGAGATCTGTGATATTTGTAAGTTTTTTAATATTTTGTGAAAATGTGTAATTAATATCCTCCCTCCCCCAAGGTTTAAAATTGATTTGTGAAATGGGTTTCTCCTGGATTATTTATTATTAAAAACTCAGATTGATGTGAAGACAGAGTGTTGCTACGGGCCCCAGCACTCTTGTAGAATGCCAATAGTAGATAAAAATGGGTAAATATTTAAAAAAATCTGTCTGGGAAAACGATAGCGTTGGATGTGGAATCAAGTGATATTATTGAAGAGTTTAAGGCAAAAATCCAAGAAAAAGAAGAAATTTCACCAGATTGGTAGCGATAAAGTTTAGCCAAAAAACAATCGACTTTGAGCGATTATGCCATACAGAAGGGGTCAACAATACATTTATTGATGAGCTTGAAAGGAGGAAGTGAGGCAGATGGAAAGGCGCTTGAAAAAGGTTTGACGAACAAGTGATCAAGAAAATATCGATTGACTAAGCTCCGGAGCAAGTGGTTGAACGAAAGTAGGGCACTAGAAGCGAAAAATTTGTTGCAGATTTATCAAGACGAGATGTAGAACGTAAGAATGATTTTGCTATGTAACAGACTCAAACGGTATGAGGCAGTTTCGTTTTTTGAAGCCGATCCCAAGGAAATCGAAAAGAAAATGAGAAAGTGAGATGCTCATGATCTGAAAAGCAAATGAATCGATCAGATCCGAGGAAATTATTGGAAGCAGGAGGTCCCAGACGACTAAACAAAACAAGAAACTGAATCAAATAAAGCTGCTTATCATTCCAACCTCTAATGGGAGACAGAACTATTATGAGCCATGAAAAGCAGCATTCAATGCGTGCATTGAGACGGAGGAAGGAGACGAAGAGAAAATGCTGCATTTGAAGAGCAACTTAAATGAGGATCCACTCAAAACCTTCGATGTTTGGCAGAAGCTTACAAGATAGCCAATGAAAAGTTGGAAAGACGTTATGGAGGAGATGAACGAAATTATCTGGTGATCATGGATCAGATTGATAATTTCAGACCAGTTTTATTTTGTAACATCGGGCAACATTTTGCAACATCGGGCAAAATGCAGTAAACATTTAGTGATGATAACTATGTAAAATATTAGAAATTGAATATATAATTGTTTGATGTGCTTAAAACTCAACAAAAATTGAAATAAGATTAGCATAGAAAGTCACAAATACAAATTAACACGTTGCACGTTCCTAAATGGCTGTGTTGAAAATAAATGTGGAATATCAAACTATAACTGTTGCATATGTACAACAATGACTTTAGATACTTTGTTTTGCGCACGTGCAACATGGGACTAAATAGCGTTATTAAACAAAGTGTAATTGTTTCCAAAACAAATTGAAACATAATTTCAAAATATAATAACAACTACTGACTTCCTTTGTATAAAACGCATTGGCCCACCGAATGTTATATTCGAATTTATTAAACAAATTAGTCGAAAACTGTTTCACAAGGAGATTTTTTGGTTGATGTTTTAAATACACGCTGTTTTAGGGGGGGGGGAATATTAAAGTTTATACGCCAGTATTTTTTTAAAATTTAAATAGAAAATAAGCACATTTTAGAAATGTAATAAAAATAATTGTAATTGAAATAAAATTATAATAAACAATCTGAACATTTGGAATTAGTTTTAATATAAAGTAAGTGATTAAAATGTTATTGGTTTTTAAAAAAAATAATAATTATATGATTTCAAGGTCATTGAAACTAATACTTAATATTAATTATTATATGTAGACCCCAAAATTTAAATATGAATGATAAAAGAAAGTCATTCCTGAATTTTAAAATGCAAGTAATTAAAGAATATAGAGCGAACATTTCGGGATATGGTTTTGCTGCTTTAGGTAAAAAAATGTGGTTTAACAACATCAACAATCCATACCTGGATCAAAGACCCACCCAAAATTTTTAAAGCATTAACAAATCAGGAAATTTCTGCAAGAGTCGCAAGACGATTGTCAGGTGGGGGTTGAAACAAGGAGTTTGGAGAACTGTAAGGTGAACTAATAAAGTTAATCACGGAGATAATAAAATAAGGTCTTCGTGTAAAGGATAAATATATTCGATCAATGGCGCTCAAGGCAACAAACCTCTTCCCAGTGCGTTCCGGAAAATTCTGATAGAATGCCCAGGAGGCTATACAGAGTTCAAAATATTATATCAGATAAAAAAATAGAGCCGCAAAACATTTTAGACATGAACCAAGTTCAGAGTTATTTTGTATCAGAACTCAAAACAACTATAACTACTAAAGGAATCAGAAATGGTATTGTTGGATTTGATTTTCCCATTCCTTATTTTCTTGATTCTACTCAAGAAATTCTTTTAATGTTTCATCATTACTTTGTAAAGAGAGAGATAATTGTCTTAAATATAATTTATATATTCGTTCATTTTGTTTATTACTACCATTATCTACAAAAAATGACTTCATAAATAAGATAAGTCCCCAATATTAATTATCCTTTGGTTAAATGAGTCCCAACTTGAGCAATAGCAATTTCAAAACATTGTCTAATTTCTTCTTTATCAGTTAAATATCCTAACATAAATTGGCAATATTCAAACTATACATCGACACTTCTATAACTTTCAATTGCATGAATGTATAGAGCACGTATGAAATCTTTATTTGAATTAATAGACTTTACTTCATTGATCCAATCAATCCACATTTCAGGGGATAATGGATAATAAATATGCATAGTTTCTATAGATTCTCTTGCTTCAATCATCTTTTCTGAATGTTTTTGTGCATTAATTAACTTCCAATGAGAATCATAATCAAGAGGACTTTTTAAAACATTTTCGCTATACATATCACTTTGCATAATTTCCGCTGAAAAATCTTCTGATTCCGTATCACTACTTGATAAATCATCATCTATCATATAAAACCTTTTTAAAATATGTTTTCTTTATAAGAAAAATTCGTTTTATTGTTAGCAATTTAATTTATTAAAAATAATTGAAACTACAAATCCGCCAACCTTGACCACAATTCAAACCAAATTTTAAATTTACAATTTCGCTAAAAAAACCTGATACATATCAACTCGAATAAACAACATACAAACTAACAAGTAAATTTTACATAAAAAATAAAAATGAACTTTTATTTCAAGATTCAACAGGTATAATGTGTAAAGCTGGTAGTTCCCATAAAAGATTCAGTGCTACGTTTACAATTACGGCAGATATAAAAATGATAAAACCGTATTTGTTATTTTCAAAGTTAAAAAAGAAACCTAAACTTAACAACGTGTGTTTTGTTTATGTGAATGGCAGAGGAATGTAGAATACTGACATATTAAAAACTAAATGTGTCATTCGTTATTTTAAAAAGTTCATAAATTTCAATGACTAGAAAAACCTGATTTAAACTTACACCCAACCACAAATCACTAATTTTTTTTATTGAGACCCTAAAATTCACAAAAAATAAAATTTTCTGTAGGAAAAAATCCACATATTTTTGTGACAGAGGTCCCGTAACTACTTAATGATACTCAGTAATAAAACTTTATTTCAAAATTTAAAAGATTTATAAAATAATTTAAACATTTTTTTTTGTTTTTATTTCATATTAATTTCATTTTGAAATTTGATAAAATTTTGAAAAATAATATAAAATTTAGTAAGTTCCGACAGCTTTCCAAAGGCACGTAGAAAACTTCAACTAAGTCAATTAAATTTTATAATAAAATCAATTATTCTTAAAACTCAAAAAATAATATATAAATTAAATTTTTATTAATTATTCGCTAATGATGAATTTTGACATTTATTATTTATAGTTTTTCATGCAATTAATAACTTCTAAATTATGTCGACAGAAATAAAGTCTGATGCAAATTATTTAGAAAAAAAATTAATTATGAGAAAATTAAATCAAAAACATATAAATATAAAAATAAATATATATATATATATATATATATATATATATATATATATATAAATTTAGTTAATAACTGTCAAAAAAAAATAGAAAGAAACAAAATATTACTAAATGATGTCAAATGGACCATGCAAATAATTTAACTTAATATTCAGGAAAATAAAGCAAAACTGAAAATTATATTATTTATATGGAAAGCAAATAAATCTTGTTAATAATTTAACTAATTCAGGAAATTTCTTCATCTACATTAATAAGACTTGAGATATTATTAAATCAAATTCTGTAACAACAAAAACTGAATAAAGCTTATGATTTCCTCAAGGATTTGATGCAAGTCTTTTCTCATTATAATTGAGATTAAAATTAATTTTTAATATTTTTCAATACTTTAAATAAAAATATTTTTCTCAAAATTTATTTTATATATTCTTTTTAGCACAAATTCATTTGCAGCTGTGAGAATGTAATTCAATCATTAATTAGTAAATAATTAATTTAATTAAACATTGTGTGAATGTATGTTGTTGTCAAGTGCGATTTGTTTTACTCCTTAATTATACACTACTATATTGAAAGATATTACTCGTAAGATTTTGTTTGTAAGGAATATTATTTGAAATAATAAAGTTAAATTATAATTTTTAATTGTAATGATGGATACAATAAATAAAAAATGCACTGTAGTTATTAGTAGTAAAATACTTTTTTTTGTACTGCAAAGTTCTAACGCAAGGATGAGCAACCCGTGGCCCGCATCCGGGCCTTTAAATATTTTTTGCGGCCCGCCAAGCATTTTTAAAATAGAATTATATTTATTTAATTAACTTTCGTTTTTTGTATTTTTATATTATAATGTTTATTAGTATATATAAAGCTTTATAAATTATTAATGAGTGCGGCCCGCCACAAAATTTTAAAATGACTTGTGAGTTACAAAGGTTGCTCACCCCTGTTCTAACGCAAATAACATGTTATATTTGAAAACAGTAATTTTTTCCTTGACAATTTGGCAGTCTTGGAATTTAAATATCCATTGTTGTCTGACAGCCTCAGAAATTGTATTTATTAATTTCAACTCTCGAAAAATATTCTAATTGTATATACAGTAGAACCCGGCTTAACGCGGGGTAAATGTTCCATCAAAGTAGAGCGCTATACGAAACAAGGTTAAGCGGGGTCTTACTGTATATATATAAATGACATAAAGAAATTTTTTATTGATTGACTATGAATTAATAAATATCAACAAATCATCTGATACATAGTCAATCAATAAAAAAAATTTCTTTATGGCATTGTAAAATGAAAAGCAGAGGTGAAAACTAAAAAAAGTTCTTTTAAATATATATTAATATTATAATTATTTATATTATGACAACTACAAATATTTATTAGTTAATTCAAAATAATTTAATATTGCAATTAATGTTCATCAAACAGGAAATGTAGATATTTGTGTAAATATCAACAATGTGATATTTTCACAAAAAAAACATTTACCCGTGGCATTTTTAAACAAATATTACAAAATTTTTATTTCAATTTCACAATTTCCTGGCGACATCCCCAGGAAAACTGATATAAATGATTTGCCGACAAATTTTATAATTTCATGAAAATCCTTCAAATAACACTGAAATCATTTGGAATGTTTCAAATAATTACATTATAGAAATTTATTTTCTTTTTATTTTAATATTGCTTTTAAAAACACAATAAAATATCGGTTTTCTCGTACAACTTTAACAGTTTATTTAGATTGTATTTAAGTTAAAAAATATTGAGTGCTACTAGAAAAAAAGATACGTACGAACAATTATGAAGGAGGATAACATTTGTATAACCGATATTGAGAGATTCAAACAAAGTATTTATTATACTGAAAATTACCATTTACGCTTTCACTATCCATATTTCACTGTCCAAAGGTCATATTTCATATATTCAGAGGAAGGATTTTTTAAAAAAAAGATTTGCAAAGAATTTTTCAAGAAACTCATTATATATTCAATGAAGATCAAAGCAACTAAAGCGGTAATAAAAGCAGTGAGGCATGAACTCGACGGTCTTAGGACTAGAAACAGTAAAACCAATTACTTTCACAAATATTAATGAAATTACTACATCCAATAAACGTTAGTGACCTTGACATATAGGAAGTCAGAGGTTATGCCTCTAAAGAATGCCTCCAGGACAAAGTAGCGTAGTGGACAAATCTATTATCGTAATAGACAAAATGTCGGCAGATCGAAATGGCGCCAATGAGTTTCTACAGTAAATTTCTAAATATAATTTATTAATTGATGAGTTCTTATAAGTCTATAATTTATCACATTTTAAACAAAAGTAACATTTTAAAGAATTATCTAAAGATTTCTTTATAAGAAATGAAATTTATTAATTAAAAATTAAAACAAGATTAATACAAGACATGTTTTATTTGACAAGAAATAATTTTATTTTTATTTTAATAAAGATTTTATATAGGTATGCAGCATTCTTTCATATAAATAAATATACGTGAAATTTCTTGAAATTTAAATAAATAATTTAATTTAAATAATAAGCTCATTTCCGCAATATTTATTCAATGTTTTTATCTGATTAATCTTTGATTGGAATTTTTTTACGCAACTGTTTTTAATTATATAAACAAATTATATAATCAAAATTTCCAAATTAATTTGCCAACATTATAAATTAAATAAATCCAAACAAAACCTTTTTATACAAATCTAAACACAATTTTTTAGTTAGTTTACATTTTATAAAAAATTTAAATAAATATATAAAAGCTTTAATATTCTTTTATTACATTTTGGATTTTCGATATTTTGCCTAGTTGGGGCTTGTTTAGATAAACTTTAAAATATTTTCTTTTTTTACAAGGGCGGAATCATCTATATATTTATTCAAATTTTACTATTATTATTATTATTATTATTATTATTATTATTATTATTATTATTATTATTATTATTATTATTATTATTATTATTATCATTATCATTATCACTATTATTATAATTATTATTATATTAATACTAATTTTAATATAAATTTAAGTAGTGATAGATGTAACATTTTTATTTTTATTTCTTTTCATGTTTTTTATAACAATTTGAGCAATAATGCATGTCCAATAATTCCTCAAAATATTCTAGCCGAACAAAAATGACAGAAAATATTATTTTTATTTAAAAAGACTTAAAACTGTGTGTTGTTGATTTGGAAAAGTAATGGTTAAGAAAATATATAATAGACATGTATATTTTTCTGTTTAAATGAGTTAAATTTTCTTACCTAAATTAAGATTAATTCAAATCTGTTTCGTAACTAAAAATTAAATTTGGTAAAAAATATATTTCTTTTTCTATTTCTAATTCTAAATTTGAAATTAATGTTAATTTTTAAATAATTTCCTTTAAATTTTTTAAACAAATTATCGCACTTTCAAATATTTTTTCAGTCAACATAAATTTGTTTACTTGAGAGTTTTTTTATAAAGATTTTCTTAGTGAATAAAAATAACAAATTCCAAGGCAAATAATAAAACATTAAAATGAAATAAGCCAATTTTTACAGTTTCTTTTTTGGTACCAACATCTAATTTATTATAGGGTTATTATATTTATTTATAAAATATAAATTTTATTATAGGGTTATTATATTTATTTATAAAATATAAATTTTATTATAGGGTTATTATATTTATTTATAAAATATAAAATAATGCGTTGCTCTTATATATCAATAAATTTAAAATTATAATAGAAATGATCAGACATTTCTAAAGTTGATTGATAAACCCCTTGCCGGACGATCACATTTATGTGGGTGAAGGAAACCCTGCCGTTTCCGGCGTTCCTCCACATGCACGTGAATCTCCATATCAATTCAATAATTAGTAATGTCATTCAAAATATAAAAAGAAATTTCTGTAATTATTTAATTATTTAGCACAAATTATTGACATGAAAAATATTTTTACCGACTTTTGTGGAAACAAATTTGATCGGGAAATGGTGAAGAATGATAAATTTCGAAAGAATATTTTGAAAAGAAATTGTAAAAATTAAAATTAGTATTCCAATTTAATTATTAATCAGAGAAGTAGATTTAAACATAGCTGTAGATGGAATATAGCAGCTTCTGAACCAACGAAGAAAAACAGAAACATAATGAAATTATTGGGTAAATAACTTTTATTTTTCAAAAAGATAGAACTACCAATCTGATCTTTTGCTTTACAAACTAGTGGGTAACCATTAGGGAGACCTCTTTATACTCGGGTTATGAATCTAACTACTCTGACAAACCCGTTTATTATCCTTTCATTGTTTCACCTTTCTCAATTAAACCAATTGTTTTCCTTTTTTGATTTTTTTTTCGACCAGAATGCTGGTTTGACTGAGGTCGAGAATTATTTTAATAGAGAAGTCTCTCTTCGTTAAAACCTTAATTAAATATCCTTTCGCAGCGGATCTGGGAAATTTTGATGAAATTACTTGATAGACAGACATTTATTTTGAATTTATTCTGAATTTTATTAATTAATTTTTTAGAATGAATTAATTAATAAGTTAGTTTTTCTTTAATCACTGTTTTTACAACTCCAAATCAATTTTATATTGTTATATTTCAGCTCGCCTTATTATTTTTAGAGGACACTGTTCTTGAATTTACGTATTATTCAATTGCATTAGCTCAAAATCTAGTTATTATTCAAACTCTTATTTTTTACATTTTTTTAATATTATCAAATATTATTGTTTATTATTTATTATTATTATTATTATTATTATTATTATTATTATTATTATTGTTATTATTATTATTATTATTATTATTATTATTATTATTATTATTATTATTATTATTATTATTATTATTATTATTATTATTATTATTATTATTATTATTATGATTATTAAATGTCACAGTTTATTTTATTTTAATAAATTTTAACATATTTTGCATAAAATTCTTTAAGTAAACACAAATTTTAAACATAAAAAGAATTATTATTACATGAAATGTTTAAATATATTTTTAGTGTATTCAGTATTTTCTCAAGTAAAAAACATAAATTTATATAATAAATTTTCTAAGGTTTGCAATAATATGTATGGTTTCATATAGTTAGAATTGCAGTTGTTTATCGAATATTAACCATGGAAACAACAAGGATAAAACACTGAGAAATGGAAAAATATTATTTTCAAAAAAAACTTTCTCTCAACTTAAACATTTTTATACGATACATTAAATGATATCCAGTGCAATTCCCAATAGTATACTAGTTTCGACCTAATGGCTCTCATCAGTACTAAACCGGGAGACGCTCAGATTTCTCTTCGCGCCAGGTAAGTGTAAAACGGTGTCAAGTTAAATCCATTATACACTCATCCTGATGCACTGGGCATCAAATCAGTTTGCAAAGTTTGGCTTTAAGGCAAGAAAAAAGACGAATCTTTATCTTGAAACCTCCTTTCACTTGAAACAATGGTAGATACAATCTTACCTCTGTGAACTACAAGTTCAACACAGAAATTGGTAACAAGCTATCAGACTACCAAAATAACTTGAAAAACTTTAAAAAACTTAATAATATAACAATTTTAATTAAAATCATTGTTGTTGGTGCCATTTTTTTCTGTGTAAAATTTAAAATTAAACATGCATATAGAAAATAGAGGATAATTTTATCAATTACAGACTCACAATGTCAGACTCAATCAAATTCAATAACAAGTCCAAAATAATACTAAAATATTAAAAAATTCTAAAATATAGTTTTAATTATTTTGTTCGATTTTATTCAATTAAAACAATTTTTATTTAACTTTTTAAAATTGATTAATTAAATTAAATTTAATTATCGATTGCAACTGGTATTTAACTCTAGTCAAAAATAATTAAAATTGTTAGAGAGTAAATCAAAAAATTCATTTTTGTTATAAAATTGTTGGTTTACTTTTGATATTTAAAACAAAAAGTTTGAGTTTTTCCATTACAGACAAAAAAAAATTTAAAAAAAGATATTTAATTTCTAAATTTAAAAATCAATTTCAATCTTCATAATATTAAATTAAAATTATTAAACATATTAAACAAAATATTTTAAAACTTCAATTTCAGTGTAAATATTTTTGGTAATGGCGATAAATAACTTGAAATCATACATTTAGTAATACATAAATATTGCCTGTTTATATAATTAATTCAAAATATGTCGGCACCTATTTGTTATCCAAAAGTCCACAAACCTTTTAAGACCCCTTGTAGTGTAAAATTAATTTCCCGTGGAATTAATTTCCAAAAAAATAAATAAATATCAATTTAAAAATCAATTTAAAATCATGTTTAAAAAATTAAAGAATTATTTAAAAACCTCATGGCTCCACGAATTATAATAAAATCCAAAGAAGAATACGTAGGCTTTTTAAATTTTAAAACTACAGGAGCACTGCCAATGTTTAATTCTGTGTCAGCAAAGAAGATTTCTATTGGAAAATCAGAAAAGAAGGAAGTAATAAACCAAAGATTAATATTTCCTTGGAATATATTGAAGGATTTCACATAGAGGTCTTAATTCCCTTCGCACTTTGTTGAAACAACAATTCTATAGTATAAAGTATCGCGATATTAAGAGTGCTAGAAAACTACGAAATATGTTCAAATAAAAAAACAGAAACATAAATTCTATGATTTTTATTATAGTTTAAAATATATTAAGTTTTTTGAATCAATTTAATTTAAATATATTTTATTTTTTTGGAAATTAATTCAACGGGAAATTAATTTCACATGACACCTTTGAAGACCCTCCACCAACTTTGTATGAGGAAATCGTTTAAACGCAATATTTTAAACGGTTTCCCTAGCTCATGTCACATAAATTTCTCGCAAAAAGTGTTGGATTGCGTAAATTGCGTAATAGTTATCTAGAATACTTTCTTGTTGAGACTCATCTGCCCAACGGATGTGCTAAGTTGACTTATAATTCAGAATTAAAATTTTTATTGACTTTACAGATGAAAAATCATGAAAATCGCGCAAAAATAACTCTTTTAAAGTATTTAATATTAATTTCTTTGATAGGTGGTCACCAGTCTCTGTACCACTTTAAACCCTCCCTCAACTACCTTCAGACCCAATCATGCACCTTTGAAAGCTTCACCGTCTACATTTGGAAAGGACAACTACGGACAAGAAGTGAAAATGATTCTTTGCAAACGGTTCCCATTAATCTTCCCCTGAATTTATTTTTATGTTTTAAAAAAAATATTTTAAAAAATTTTAAATTATAAAAAAAAATAAAATAAAGCTGGATCTAGATAAAAAAAGTTTATTTAAAGACTTTCAAATAATAAATTTATTTTAGTTTAATTTATAACTCACATTAATTACAAGCAATTAATTGCTCAGCAATTTTATTTATTATCCAATTAAAGATAATTGAAATTATTTTTTTTCTTAGTGATAATCAAGTATATTTAAATTATTTTGAATTTATAATTAATTTTCAAATCTTTTTCTTTTCAACTCACATTAACTCTTGCCATGAATGAATAGGACTTGTTTGTAAGACAAGCCGAAACGAGAATCTGAATAGATCTTGACCTAATGACCATAATTGAATCCTCCGGGAATAAAACCATCAAATTATTTATTGTCAATGTAGCAGTAATGAATGTGGAACTCGAAACAGTAATTATGCAGAGCACTAAAAAAATTAATAAAAATAAATTTCACTTCATTTAAAACTTAAAATTTTCTTCAAAAAATGTAATTAATTGTCGTGGTGAGAATATTTTAGAATTCCAGCATAGTTGGACCTTGAATTATATTTCAAGGTTATCTTAAGATCAAAAAAGTAGATCAACAAAATACATAATATTAAATGTAATGTTTAATTTATCAATATTTTTTTTGGCACACTAACCCCTCAAACATGAAAAATAGCGTTACTCACAACTGACTAAAAAAATTAATATATAAAAACCAACACACAAAATTAATATATAACGACAAAAATATGGGAACCGACATAAATTATCTTTATCCACTATGGGAGGCAGACAAATAATATACAAACACACATACACAACATACAATAATCCTATTATAATATTGCACGCATATGGACGACAATTATGGACACTTTCATTTATTACGGGCATTTCTAATAATAAAAATATGCAATTCCAAGCCTTTTATCATGTTCCAACTTTTCATGAGTAAGAGTAGAGTAAAAGAGGAGCACTTTATATTATAATTTATTTAATTAAATTCCAATTTAAAATCTTTGGGAAAATATGATAAATTACCCGAAATTTTGGAAAAGTATAAAGTCATCGAAAAAAATAGTTTATATTTGAAATATTAAATTTAAAAATAAATATTTTTAGGTATTCCGAAATTGATAATAAAAGATTGATCAAAATTACGGAACGGGATAAATTTACTGAAATCACTGCAAAATTCCCAAAATTATTTGTGAATGAAAATCATTTAGAAAAGCTTTAAATATCTCTATTTAAACAGAAATTTAATAAATCATATCTATAATAAATCAAATATGAAAAAGAAAAGATTTTACCAAATGTAATTTATTTGCATAAATTATTACTGTTATTAGTTTTTATTTGATTTTAACAATCTTTTAAAATTTTGATTAATTTTTTTGTTTTAATTTTTGTAATTTACTTTTTCATTTTAAACTAATTAATGTTTTAATTATTATTTTCTAAGTCTTTTTCGTTACTCTATTGAAATGTTTTTAAATGTTTAAAATTTTAATTGTAAAATCTTTAAATGAAAATTAAAAATTCGGTCAACTTATTAATATTTATTTTTTAAATAATACAAATTTTTGAGATTTAAAAAAATATTTTACTATTAAATTACATTTGATAACTTAAAATAATAACTGTACTTATTTTTTAAAAGACATTATAATTAGAGATGAAATTATAACACGGATATCTCGGTTAGATCTAATGTTGAAAAACAATAGATATAATTGAGTTTATTAAAACTAATTATTTTTTAGTTTCAATTATTTACTGTTATAATTCAGTCACATTAAGTAGAACCTTTTTACTAAAGATTATTTCACACAAAAAAAAGCCTCTTGCTGACTCGACTCAATCTCTACTGTAGTTGTTCTTTTCTTGTAATTACGATATGTGAGGACTTCAATGTGTTTGAGTTGTCTAAAATAATGATAACAAAGTTGATCTTCGTTGATGTCCAAATGGTACTTTATTATCTTCTTTTGCTTTTGAAACAAACTTATTGTGTACCTCTAAGCCAATAATACAATCTTCACTATTATATTGCGTATAAATTGTAGAGTTATTGTTCTTTTAACTAGATGGTAGCGATAAACTTTTTTCCGTCCTTCACCCGCATTGAAATCTTTAAGATAAGACTAGACTGTATTTGCTTTTATTCACTCCTTTGCTGTGTCGTTTGTTTCAAATAGTTCTGCAAATCGCTAATTTTTAGTTCGTCTTTTTTTGTTTACAGTTTTCTATGTCATCGTCAAATGGACGTTGATTCGGATTCATTTTTTTAATTTATTTTTTTAAAATCTATGTGTTTGTTTTATATTTAAACGGTAACTTAAAAATCTTTTGATGATTTAATTAATTCAATTCAATTAAATAATTATTTTATGGATAGAATTTAATGTATTATTGAGACAAATCTATTATTTATTGGGACAAAATAGTAATTTAAGTAATTCTTTTCAAAGAGAAATAATTTACAACTAATTAAATTACCACTTAGTCATTTTAATTATCATTTAATTTATTATGGAGATTTTAATTTTAATTTTAGATTATTAAATTACAAATACCTTAAAACAAACTAAATTGAAATTAAATTAAAAAAAAAATAAAAACCAACAACATTTAACAGAGATTAATAATTGTAATGTATCAGATAAGCGAATAACAATATAATTATTACTTCGCAGCAAGGGCTTATTTTGTTATTCACTTATCTGATATATTAATTTATGCTGCTACCAAGGAATCACCGTTTTATACTAATAATTGTAATAATTTAAGCAAAGTTTTTATAATTTAAACAAAAAAGTTAGTTTATTAAAACCGACTTACTTTTGTAACCTTGACGTGTCTTTTGTGATTACGTTGATCTAGAGTCTTTACATCTTTCTACTAATTAAATAGAAGATTTTGTTTCAATCACTTGCAACAGATGTTTTACATATGCTGCTCCACTCTACACAGATTGTTTAGTGGGATTAGATTATTAAATTAAAAAAACTTTCAGCATTTCATAAGAAGAAAAATTTTTGTTTTTAATTAAATCTCTTAAATAAATACAAAAATAAATTCATTAATTATTGAAAATTGACAAATTTTTATTATTAAATTTAATTGAAAATTTTAAGCAAATATCGCCCATTATCTTAACTGCTGAAAATTCATTAAGATGACAATCGGGTTGATGTACCTTGATTAATGGGCTAAATAAAAATAACTTAATTAGTTTGTTTTTGGGCTCCTGAGCCTTCTATCGGCCTGAAATCATTGTAAAACAATTTTATTTTGCTTCGCCATCTCATGAGCCACCGATTAACACTTTTATCCATGATAAAATTTATTTTTACATTTTTCGAATTTTGAATAATTATTATTAATTTTCAAAATTTGTAATTTTACATTTCGTGGATTTTGTATTTAATTTAATTCTCAACATTTAATGAAAACAGGACATTAACCCCTTGTTATTACCCCTGAGATTACCACATCATTTAACCCTCTGTCATTTAACCCCTGTAATTTAACCCCTGTCATTTAACACATCTGCCTTCATGGGGTAAAACAAATAATACGACGAAAAAATAAATAGCACATAAACCAGATATAGGCATATATATTTGGCTGAATAAATGCAAAGAGGTTAAATGATCCAATGTAATGACAAAGGGTAAATGATCTGGGGTAATGACAGTGGGCAAATGATCGGAGGTAATGACATAGAACTAATGTCCTAGACCCGGTTTAATAAAACCGACTAATTTCTCGTTTCAGTTTTGTATTTAGGAATTTATTCAAAATTTGTTGCGCATTTTACTTTACAACCAAAATTATTTATAAATTAAATTCGGAAATATGTTTAGAGTAAAACAAAAATAATTTTTTTTTCAAATTTTAAATTGAAAGTTTATCAGTTCTCATTCGTGCAGAAATGATTGACATTAACATTAAAGTATCTAAAAAATATTTTTCAAAGTTTTTTATTTTTTGGAAAAAGATTTCCCAATGTGGGTTTATAAAATATATTTATTTGGTAAAATAATCTTTCCTTACAAAACTCACCTGTTATTTAATAAAATATGATTTTATATTTTACAATTTCGAATTATATGAGAGTACATTCGGATTATTAAAGATATTATTGAAAAAAAAGTTAAAATTAAAATTTTAATTTAAAAAAATTAGTGTTGAATTGTGCGTAATGGTGTCTTTGGCAGGAATTTTTTTTATTTTTCAACCGTGTCTGTGTGCGCAATTGGTAATTTATATTTTTAATTCCACAATTAATGTGTTCGAAAGTTTGGATTTTCTGGAAATGTGTTTTGCTAAAATGCTTCTATGGAACCAAGGTTTAGTGTGAAAAATGTTTTATTGATTTGATATTTGAATTTGGATAAAATTTTGAAGTTTAATAAATATTTTCAGTAACCGCTGATAAATAAGATTTTGAAGACGAATAAATAAGTAGTTAATTGATTAAAGTTTTATAGAAAGATCAGGATCCTAAAATAAATTAAATGATTAATTGAATTACTTTTGGCAAGCCCATAAATCAAGGCACATCCAGATGAATATGAGCTTAATGGGCTACTGGAATTAACATTATGGGCAATAAATTGTTCGTCAGATTTTGAAGCCTAGCGAGGAAAATGATTGGTGGAAAATGACAAAAAAGCGCAGTTGGATAAAACAAATCGGTAGTTGGTGAGAGTAAACGAAATTGATAATCAAAATGAAAATTTAATTCGTATCCAAAGAGAACGGGTGATATCCTTGAGATGTGTATCCTTGGTTACTAAATTGTGCGAGGTTAAATTTATTCAATTGTATTAGAAATAAAACTAATTCTGTTGGGCTTGATATTATTAATTATGAGAGATTAGGAGGATTCAGATCGAGTGTCAATTCCTTTCGACAAATAGTTAATAATCCAAACAAAGCCATAAGTATTCTAATAGTAATGGCTAGAATATTTCAAATGAAAATTTGCATTCATTTATATTTCATATCTGAATTTTAAAATTTGATCTGATGAATTATTTGAATTTATTTAGACAGCCCAACTATTTGATTGAAAATAAAGTAAATTAAAACAACTCTAATTATTTTAATAGACTTTATGCACATGATGTAATTATTTTGCCTTAAAGAAATTTCATCCAGAAAATCTTTCAGCATAAAAACCTCAAAATTAAAAATTATTAACAAAATGAACTTTGAGAAAATTTAAATTAATTTAAGACTCACGAGAGAAAAAAATAATTATCTTAATGTTGATATTAGAAAGAAATTAAATTTGAAAACTTTGTGCATGAATAATTATTCTAGCCCGAACTAGGTTTTGCTCAAGTTAATTAAATTAATTAATTATTTAAAAAAAAATTACTATTGATTATTTCAGAAGGAAGAAAATGTTTATAAAATGAAAGGAATTTAATTAAGATGCAAACCAAGTTTTCAGTGACCTTACTAAACAGTTTGGGGTCTTTTGGGACCAGATTCATATTTTGCGCTTTCAACTCTGAAAACCCTTATTTTATCAAATTAAATAAATTAAAAATATCACAAAACATTGGCATTGAATAAAATAATAGAAAGCGCCAATACAACATATATATTATACTACAATATATTTTGATAGACTCACTGTTATCATTAGGTAGATTCGAACATGAAACTATATTGAATTAAATTGCTTTATTCAAACAAATTTCTTCATTAATCTTTTATATTTTAAAAATGTATTATATTAAAAAATTATAAACTCTATTTTATAAACCTCAATTCTTAAAAATCTATTTTATTAAATTTTATAAAATCGAAATTTTAACAAAATTTTAATAAACCTTCAATAAAATATTTTTAAATTTTTAAACAAAATCTTTCTATATTTATTTTCATTATACAGGGCAAAATTGAGTTTCTAATATTTATCTATTCAATAAAAAGAAATGCAATTAAACAATTTGCGTCAGCTAAAGCAAGAAAGATAAATTTGTAATAAAGTGTTAATAGATTCTGTGATTTTTTACTCAATTCTAAAATAGTTTTTTAAAAAATAAAACAAGATCGGTGTTTACATAGCCGCCATTTACCCTAGATACGCCATTCACTATGATAAAGAACCTGAGAGCGAAAACGACAGCCAATTATTCCAATGCATGTGGTATTGTACTCATGAAATACATATTTATAACCAAGATCCGAACAAAATCTAAGTAGGACTTGAAATCCACTAATAAACACGATGAAGATCCTATAATGCAAAATACTAACCTGAAAATAAACATCACTACTTATATCACACAAAGCTAATTCAATCATTGATAGTTTTCATTCATTGTATTTCTACATCTCTTCTTCGTTTCCAAAAATCCTTAATTTTATTAAACTTTAATTAAATTACAAATACGTTATTAAAAATAACAAATATTTAACTTTGTTTGAGTATTATCACTTTTAAATTGATCATCTCCTTTTTCAATTTAAACGTGTACCAACTACTCGTGAAGATCATTAATCATTTATCGATAATTTTTCACATCAAAATTCAATCGTAAAAATTGCTGTTTTTTTTAATGCTCGTTACCATATATTTATCTCAGCTTGAAACCAAACCAAGTCATTAAAAAATCGAAACTGTTCGACCTGATTCAGATAACAAATTATTATCTCCTCCTAAAAACGTTGGAAATAGAAGAAATATCATTGATATACGATGTGCACACTACAATGTCATCAACGGCAAAATTCGAGAATTATAATTGAATAATGCCAAATTAAAAGATTTATTGTTGCAAAAAAGTCGTCCGTAACTAATCAAGATCAAGTAATAGCTGAACTAGAAAAAATTTCTCACATTGTCATTTCTCAACTAAATTCTACTCATAACACTATCAGACTTGAAGAAACGCAAAATCTTGATAATGAATGCTTCGTTACCAACTGGTCAAGAAACGAATACAATGTCCAATTGATCCAATCAACTTTTTGGATTTATAAGAAATACATTTCAAATATTATTACATCTTTATTTTATTTATTAGCAGAAATAAACAAAATATTATCATATTTTAATTTTTCTTAAAATATCATAGGATGAAGAAATGAAACTAGAAAAAATTCATTGTTTCATTGAATAAGGCTAATTTTGTAAAATTTTATTTCCTTTGGTTCCAAAAGAATTATCAACTTTTATGAAAAAATTATTTTGTCAAATTCAATCTGCACCAATAATACATTATCCAAAATTAAAAAGATCTTAAACAAATATTTTGGAGAATAAAAAACAAATTTGTTATATTTAGTTTATTATTTTAATTTTACTTTAATAAAAAGATATTAACTGGCCGTAATAAATAATAATTTTTCAAATTAAATTTGGGAACTGAAATTTATAAAATTATACTCTTTTTATTTGCAATAAATTATAATTGAACAATTTAAATATTTTAAATTTTAAATTAATTTTAACAAACTTACATGTCAGTGAATTTATTAACTTTTCAAGATTTGTCTGAAGGCTACCAAGAGATGGATGGGATAACTTTGAGCAATCCTTAATAGTTGAAATCTTTACGTGCGTAATTTGAGCTAATAATCTTGCCGCTTCGAAAAGAATAGTTTCTGAAACCGAAAGATTTGACATTAAACTACAAACAACTTCAAGTCCGTGATTCTAAAGATAATTCTCATATAATTATCAAATTAAGAATATTTATTTAAAAAAATTAAATTAACAAATTAATTTAAACTTTATTCAGTTTCATTATTTCTTTATTTTTTATAGACTTTTTTATAGACTTTTTTCTATAGACAATCAATTTTGTTTTATATTTAGGTAGAAGTTTTTGCACAGCCTTTTCAAGTGTTTTTAAATTCATGGCAAAAAAATTGTGTTAAATGTAATTCAAAGTCTATATGCTATAACTATTAGTTTTCTATACAAAGAAAAAGTTTATTAATTCTATTGTTGTGTTTCTCAATTCATTTTCACAATACTGAGATATCGTCTTAATAAAATAATAACTCATTCCACATTATATCTTCAATATTCAATGTGTTAGGGTTTTGGAACGTCGAAGGTGCCGCAACTATTCCAAAAGACATCAAAATAAAGCAAAATTGACACTATCTTGTAGAATATACAGTTTTCAATTTACTTTGCTCGTTGAATTCAACTTTGTAATAAGCATTTTCTAAATCAGTCGATAAGAAATATTTAATCTAGAATTTCGTCAACATTGAGAATTGAAAAGCTTTTCTAACCTTAGGTGAATTTAACACTCTAAAATCTAAGCACATTCGTATAACAGAAGTTCTTTTTTTTCACACACATACAACTAGGGAATTTCAAGGTGATTCACATTTCTCTATTATTTTATTTTTCTTCTTATTGCATTGGTTGTCATTTGGGTTTAATTGGTTTTTTGCCACAAACAGTTTTAATTCGGTGTTTTAAAATATTCTTTTTGACTATATCATATTTATCACGTATAAAAATAATTGAAAACTGAATAACAATTTCAGGAATTCTGGATTACAATTTTCAATGTTCATTATTTTATCTGAAGTTTCTTTATCTTTATTATTATTGCAGCCAAATTTTGCTTGAAAACTGAAAATATTATCATTATTAAACTCAACTAACTTAATATTTAATTCATTTCATAAATCTATTTCTACAAAAGAATTCGCCGATTTTTTCCTTATAGTAAAATTCTATCTGAAAAGAAACCCTCTCTAAGATTCTTAGCATGCTACCGTTGATATATGAAAATTTATTATTTCCTTCATTAATGTTTCATTAATTTTTCAGTTATCTCTTTCAATATGACCTTTATTTTTGTTTCCATGTCAAACAGCGAATAAAATGTTAAATTAATTTTTTAAAAGGTCTACCATCAACATTACAATGCCTTATATCACATACATATTCAAATACATTTACGTGAGATTTTAAATTATCATTAAATTTATTTAACGGTCAATCATTCTTATCACTATAAGTTCAATTTAATTGATTTGTATTTATTTTGAATATTTCATAGTAATTCTGCTTCTGAAAACACCTAAAACTGAAAATACCTTGCTAACTACAGCACGAAAATCAAATATTTTGGCATTAACTTTTTCACGTGACAGGTTTTACGGAATGCATAGCACTGAAGATTTGAATGCGGTTCTGAATTTCTATTTTGAAAACTGCTTCAAATTGATTGTCTGTTGTTTAAATCTTGATTAGGATTTATTTTTTTTCCTGAAATTGATGATCTCGTAGTTTTTGAAATTCGTTTAACCTATCAACATGATTTTTATTTCTATAAAACATTGCTTTTTTCAATCTTTTGTATCAGCCATTTTTACAACTGAAGCATATGAGATTTTTCCAACCACTTCCACATGTGTCTTTGATTTATTTTCATTTTCTGCAATATATTTTTGCATTGATTCGGTTTTGATTCTCCATTATATTTTGGTTCTTCTTTCGTTAACTTCCCTTTGAGTAATTCTTCAGTAATTTCTTAACGTTTTATTTCACGAAAATATTTTACAAAGAAATGTGTGAAACCTTGATCTTGTTAATTTCGTGCTTCATGATCTTCTAGACACCTGCATCATCTCTCTTTTAATAATATAAAAAATTCTCCGAATCCTTAGTTAAATCTTGATTTTCTTCAAAAACTTACGCTGTTCAAATAATCCTCTTTATCAGAAATTTTTTCATATTTGCTGCTAAAATATTCTTTGGATGTTTTTCAATTGAACTACTAAAAAATAGGATTCATTCTTATTAAATTTATTCAAGTCATCTTAAATTAACCTTTGCTATTACGTCAACTTTATTATAAAAATCACCTTTATTAGAAGGACAGTAGTGATGATTGAGTAAATTTGTCGAAGTTAGACAGGATTAATAAATGAAAATTTAAATAAAAAATAAAATGAAACAAAGATAATTAATGAAAAGGCTCAATTATTTTTGCATCTATAAAATAACATTATCAAAGAACACAATTTTAGCATGTAAATTTAATTTGCAAAAGCACAAATATTTCCCCGAAAATTCTATTTTTGGCAAATGATTGTAAGAAAAGAAAGGAAAAAAAATTTATTCCCCAGCAATTTCAGCAAGCTGAAATATCTAATTATATATTTAAATAAAACACAGAAGCATTCCAACTCGGCTGATAATAAATTAATATTTATTCTGTTTTATTTATGGTGAAAATACACCAGTGAAAAATGTCGTAAAAATAATAAATATAAAATCGATTTATTTTCTATAACAGAAAAAAAAATTGATCGCGGAATAATCTGATCAGATCGCTGCTATGGCAACCGATTTCTATTACTAGAATTCTACTGAAACATATGCCGTTCGAATCGTTTGTCAAAATAATTCGAATGGAAATCCTCTTCCTAAAAATGTTTTATAAATTTCTGGCGTAAATTTTCCCAGATTTCATGCTTTTCATTCATTAGATTGAATTGTAAATTCGTATTTTTTTTTCTCTTTAATTATGATAAAAGATTATTTTATTTCCCCGTAAAACAAAATTCCGTGACAGTTGGAAATTTGTCTAAAAGTTTTGCATCAAAATCAATGAATGAATGAATGAGTGAAATTATATTTACATCATATCAGACATTTCTACTGGGAAAGTTTATTATTTCATTATCATTTTCTGTTTTCTCATTTAAACAAATAACTATGCAAGACAATTTCCGCGATGTTTATACATAAAATGAAATATCTTGACCTTAAATAGGTCATGACCACTCCAAACCAAAATTTGACAAGTCTTTCACTCTTTGCTTCTTTTCTGATTAAATTATTTCTTTCGGCAAATGTATTTAGAATATATATATATATATATATATATATATATATATATATAATTTTAAACAACCCTAAAAACTTTTAAAATTAAATTTACCAATATTAAAATCTGAAGCTTTAAAAAAAATTTTCTTTTTGCTAAACATTTTATGAAATTAAAATTTAAAATTTTATATATTTTTAAAAATATTAGTAATGAAATATACAATATTTTTCATATTAAATATTATAATAAAGCTCCCATAATTCGTACAAAATATTTTGCACTTAATTATAACAGTATATAATTTTATTTAATATCTATAGTATAGAATATTTACTATACATAATAAATAAAGTCTGTGCGGAACCTTTCAAAGATAGCAATAGCGAGCTTAGAGATAAAATTTCTATTTTTACAAACTGTATGTTTTTAAAAGATAGGTTTGGAATTTTTTATTATAGTACCCGGGCTACCGATTTCTGAAATGCAAATCTTGCATAATAAAGTTGCCAAACCTTTATAGCTAAGTGAGGTCACAGATTACATTGTCAAATTAAAAGAATAATAAATGCAATTTTAAAGTTATTATTAATTTTACAATGCTCATCTAAAAGTGGTGCAAGTGATTTCTATCAGTTTACAAACGGGTTTAGTCATTGTTACAAAACGAATAATGTTAATATAAATTTAGAAAACAAAAAAAGCATTATAAAATCGTATTTCGTGTTTTTATTAGTAATAAATAATTTTTAAAATTTATTATTGTACAAAAATTATTAAAAGAAAATGCATGCAAATATATATTTCATAATATTACAGAATCATGATCGGATGAAAGATGACATAGAAATTGAATGATGAATAATTAATTAAAAATGGGAGTTGAAATCGTAATTTGGGAATAAATGTAAAATAAAACGCAATAAATAGTAATATTTAGTGTTAAGAAAATAACAAATCAAATGAATTATTACATAATTATGTTGATTTCGACAATATAATCTAATATTTTCTAAATCTGAAAACTTTATAAGCAAAGCGAGAAAATTTTTATGACATAAATTATTGATAGATATGGGACAGATAAAAATTGGAGAGGACTCAAAAGTGAAAACCAACTGACAAAATTGTTGAGAAAGTTGGAAATTGAAATTAGATTTGACAGGGGCTGGCCTATATGTTACCATGAAAGCCAAAGCAGAAGAAAGAGATCGGCCAAATCGTAGTGAGATATTTAACCAAAAACCGAAGTTGGGTAATCAAAAGTATTTTTATTTCTATATAAATGAATATATAAATGAATAAATCTTATTTATTGTTGGAAGTTCGTTATTATTGTCATTAAAATAAGCTTGTAGTCAGATGTGTAATTGTTATTCTTTAATAAACCCTTTCTACGTTCAATGTCAAAGTAAAATAACTAAATCTACATAAAAAACTAATAACGTTTAAAGTATAATTATTAATAATAATGATAATATTAATAACTAATTCAAAAAATAATATATTTATAGTTAAGAAAATTTGTATAAGTTGTTTAAATAATCAACAATTTACATAGATTTTACTATCCTAGCTGACGATGACTGGAAAATTATCGAAATATATCGTAACTAGTTTATTTAAATGACACTTTCTTGCAATAATAATAATGATAGTTGCATTTCTTTTTACTAATTTCTGTGTGTTATTTGATAAATCGATTTTAATTTATTTATTATTCCATCCAAAGCAAATAAGAATGTCAAATGGTATCTTCATTTAAATTCAAAATATACAAAATATAGATGTAAAATAATAACGAAATAATCATTGCCACAATAGTACGTAGAAACGAACTCCCGATAACTTATCGGTTTTTCTCGAAATTTTTCTAAAAAAATTTTCTACGCCCGTGTGAAAGGAACATTAAATTTAAACTAGAAAAATTAGTTAAAACAAAGTAATTTTTCTATCCCAGCGTATGTGTGTAAGGGAAATTTAATAGCAACTTTTAAATTTTTAAAAAAATACAAATTTTGGAAAAAGTTTAATGACTCATGAATTTTTCGATAACTTTTTAAAGTCAAGATTCTTTGTTTTTATGATTAATAATTATTTCAAAGTTTTTTCTAAGTCGTTAAACAAACAACTTTTTCTATTTGAATACCTTTATATAGTTAAACATAAAAGTTTGGACCGGTAATTGTACTGTCATGGACTACCTAGTGGTTGGTGAAAATAATTCGTTTTGTTTAGATTTAGATGGTTATATGGTTTGGTTTGAAAATTAGTGAGAATGAATTGAATATGTATTAAATAATAAATCCTATAACACAATGGCTTTTTAGGAATTTGTGAAAAAAAATTTATGAAAATATTTATATATATATTTCTAAAAATGTAAGTCAGATTAATTTTCAACTAAAATTTATGATATACAACATTATAATATATAGATTTGTTATTAGTCTCCATTTTTCCACACATTGTATCCATTTTTACTATTGGTTCTGTTCGTGTGTTAAATTTATTTTTTTTTCTACTTTTCACTTTTTATATAGTAAAAGTTGCTATTTATTCTGAATGTCCTATAACATAGGTGTATTGGTATTTTTACTTTATTATAATAATTGTTATTCAGTTGAAACATGTGAATTATGCCAAATATATTAATACTGAGATTTCATTTTTTATATTTTTAACGTAACATATTTTTTGAAATTTTAGGGCATATATTATGGTTAACTAATCATTTTAACTTCTGTCAATCTCTTTTCTTTAAATAATAAAAGCAAACCCGAATTAGAATAGGAGAAACATCTTACTGTATTTTGAACTACGTTTGATTTTGTTAAGAAATGAGTTTTAGATCGGGAAGCAGTCTGGTTCGAATCAGCATCCAATAATTGATTAAGTCCTTCATCCTTGCCGGAATAATATTTAACTGAGATTGACTTAGTTGATGAAGTATATTTAACAAAATATCAAAAAACGATGTTTTCTCAAATAAACATTTAAAAAGAATTTCTTTTTCGACATCTGTTTTCTTGGAATCCACAGGAAACAGCAGCACATTGCTAAAGTAGACGTCATTGTTTACAAATGTCCAATCAGTATCCATAAAATCAAGCGCCAATCCAATTTGGAGAACCAATTCTTTCGATGATTTTAAAGTCAACACTCGAGTTTCAATTTTATCATTTATTGTAAAGTTTAAAGCCTCTTTTAACGAGCCAAATTTATTGTATTCCAGTTGTTCATATATAGTTTGGTATTCGATCCATGATGAAAAGTATTTAATAATATTTTCATGACTTAGACGTGAAAGCATCATGATTTCATTTTGCAGAAGTCCACTTGATTTGCCTAGGGTTTGTATCTCATCATTATTATACGAGCTGATCTTAATGCAATACCAATGGGAATCAAATCTGTGCTTAGCACAAAAATATTTGACACCCAGAAGGCTGTGTAGTTTTACCATGTCACAAAATAAGCCGAAATATAGCGATCATTTAAATCTCCTTCCAAATCCGGCTTCCTATAATCATGCTTATCCATGACTCTCAAAATTATGATTCTTTCATTTAAATAAAAGAAATGCAGAAACATCAGTTTCATTTGTAATTTACTGTCGACATTTTTACATTGTTCATTTTCATAGCTTTTTACCTGGCTGTAATTAATATATTTCAACAAGTTGCCTTTTCGAATTTGTAACACTGATTTTTTACTATCAATGGCATTAGAATCATTGCTTCTAGAACAATCTTGAATATCATCCAATAGGATTTTGGAGCCGAACAAAGTGTTAGTTCGAAAATTATAGGACGGCTTGCAAAGAGGAGAATTTTGGAATTTTTCTGTAAAAGGTGTCCGCCCAACATTCAATTTGAACCAGTACTCGTTATTGCATTTCGGTGAATTGAATTGGAGCTTTTCTTCAATCAATGAAGATGAAACTTTATCAGAAATTATTTTATTGTCCAGAGAGAATAAAGTATTGAAATCTTTAATAAAGCAACTTTCAATTTTATTGGATGTATTCAAATCGCTTTCACAATTGTTTACTTTCATTTTAGGAAAACTCGAACCAGAAATGAAAATTTGTTCATAAGAATCGCCTTTATCTAATTTCTTAATAAAGGGGAATTGGTTTGCATTAGAAAACTCAGCATTTTCCCATCATTATTGGAAAATAGTTCATAATCAGATCCAATATCGCTATTCATTAGCCCGGCCAATTTTTTAATGAAAAATATTGTTTTTCTGAATTCTGAACTGCATACTCTCTCATTTGATGAGGCTTGGTGTATAAATGACTCTGTAAAAATATTAGGCAATTCGAAGAAGAGGAAGTGGTCCCCCAAGGACTTTTTACATTAATAAGTACATCTTCCGAGTCTCCATACACGACTTACACGTTCACTTTGTTAAAACTATTAATATACAACTTATTTACTTACTTAGTTCAAGAGTAAGGTGCAATGTGCATTGAAACAGACTAGAAAGTGATAATAGGGAAGTCTGCATGTTACTGTAAAGCTCTCAAAGTTGTATTTTTAACCATTTTTATCAAGTATTGAAGTATCAAGTCGAAGCATCATCAAGGTTAGTTACTATATTAATATTATTATAAATATAAATTATAAAAGTAATGTACAGAAAGAGATGTGAAATTAGAAATAGATAAATACTAAATAGATCAATAAGTTAAATTAGTTAATGCTAAAAGAATAGGATACGTGGTGATTAAACTGTAAGACTCGTTAACATTAACGTTAACACCTTACACTTAATATTTAAGTTAAACTGACCATTCATATAATAAATGTATGTAATGGTGTAGTGTTTATGTTGAATGTTGTTTCAGATGTCATCATTGTCGAGCAGTGTGAAAACTGCTGCTGTTAGTACAAGCTCGGCCACAGAGATCTGGCTTGTCGACCAGCCACTTACCAGTATTGACGAGGTAGAGCCAAGCCAACTTCATACGAACTGTCTGGCACTACGTCGTATTTACTGCGACCGATGAGGTGCTGTCCTACTGGGTCAAAGCTAACATTTCTACTACCGCCAAACCACATGTTGCGGCTAAGCTGTCTCTGCACTAGGACCATGCCACTGTGTCCAAACACAAGCAGAGGCGACATTCTGCGAGCCAGATAGAACTGGAAACGGATTTCACCTTGAAGATGAGCCATCTTTTGGACATAGCCCATGCTGAGTGAGAACACAAAACATTTATTCCTGAAGATCGACAGTTTTTAATTGACCAGCGGGGACCGCGACAGATGGTAATGACAACAGAGGATCTAAACTATCGGCATGCTGCTGTTAAATACCGTAGCGAAAACAAGAACAGCTTGACCGCCAGGAACGATATAAAGCACAGTCAACTGCAGCAGCTGCTACTGCTGTTGTATTAACTTGTTCAGACGATTCTGATGAGGATTCTTCCTTGAACCAACTCCAGCTTTCACAATCTGCAAATCACACACCACGATCAACCGGTTCAACCCGAGACCTGCAACTACCAATCACAACTCCAAAACGACACCTGTCTGAGTCTGAGCCAACCCGGTTTACCCCGCTAGCCAAGAGATGTGTTATTGACAACCAACTCTTCAATGCAGCGTTGGACAGAACAAGGACAACAACTCGCCAAGCGATGATGATTGTCACACCTGCTCTTGCTGCATCAGGTGTTGACGTAAGTCAGTTATCACTGTCACAAACCTCTCTGATGGAAGCTCGCAATACGTCTCGAGAAACCTTGGCTGCCACAGTTCTGCAGAATTTCCATCCAGCTGTGCCCTTTGTGGCACACTTTGATGGGAAGCTATTGCCCAATATTGATGGAGGAAAACGCGAGTTGCAGGAATGTATGCCAGTTGTGGTGTCAGGCTTGGGAATTGAAAAACTGTTAGGCACTCCCATGTTGCCAGCTGGAACTGGTTCTCTAATGGGCCAGAAGGTGGTGGAGTTTGTGCGTGATGTGCCAGGAGTTGAAGATCATCTAGTAGCTCTTTACTTCGACACAACAGCGAGCAATACTGGAATACATACGGGAGTGATAACAGTTGTGTAGCAAGCATTCAATCGACAACTGCTTTTTCTCGCCTGTCGGCACCACATGCTTGAGATTTGTGCTAGTGTTCGACACATTCTTTGTCTCAAAAGGTCCTGAGATTGAGCTATTTTGTAGATTGAAGTCACAGTGGGAGTTCATTGACACGTCAAAATTTGATCCTTTAGATACTGATACCACTGGAGAAGGATGCTTGACAGAAAATAAGAAGCACTGGCTGGAATCTCGACGAGATGCTGTTGTATATGCACTTCGCCAACATCTGGAAGATGTTCAGCCTCGTGAGGACTAACGAGAGTTTGCTAGACTTACACTGTGGCTTCTTGGCGAGAAAGTAGAGGCAAGTTTCTGTATTCCCGGTGCCTACCATAGGGCCTGATGGACGGCTAAAGACATATACTGCCTGAAAATCATCGGCTTTCGCCATCAGTTTACGTTGAGTAAACATGAGATGGGCTTACTGCGGCGCAGTTGTCTTTTCATATCAACTATATACGCCTCTTTCTGGTTCTCGGACCCTCTTCTTACAGCTGCTCCAATCAATGATCTGTGCATGCGGCAAATGATCAATGGCTATGAGCAAGTAGATAAGAAGCTCGCTGCAATAGCAGATAAGAAGATGCGGCTGCATCTATGGTATCTCAGTGAGGATTTTACAGCTCTGTCGTTGTTCAGTGATGACGTCACCAATGACATGAAACGTGGCATGGTTAGAGGACTTCAGCATCGTGATCCCAACCCAGATGATCTTCGACGTCTTCTGCCCAACATGATTCTTGATTTTCGCAGTCTGTCTATAACAGATTTAGTTACACAACGTTCACTTAACCTCTTCACGTCACTTAATCTGCCTCAAGGTTTCCTAACCGAAGCAGTTGAAACTTGGCCCGAGCGTGACGATTACAATATTGCCTGCCAAACAGTTCGGGCCCTGAAAGTGGTCAATGACTGCGCAGAGCGAGCAGTTAGGCTGGCAACTGACTTTAATGAAGTTCTGACCAAGAGTTTGGAGCAGCGTCAGCATCTTTACCAAGTGGTTGAGCATCATCGCAAGCTTCTGCCATGTAGTGCAACTAAGAAACAATTGCTGTAGAACTCTGGCATTTATTAGTGCATGTTGATGATGTAGTAGCACTGTAGCTGAGTGTGGCATTAATGTTTGACATGTTTGTGCTTGCACTGTGTTGTAGCCAATAATAAAGTTGTAAGATTTTAAGTATATTTTGTCATTTTCTCAGAGGTATCACGATTGGCTTAGCTTAGATAACAAAAGTTTTTTTAACATAGCAGAAATATCAGGCCTGCACCTTTATTAATTATCAAGATATTAATACCCTAAATGTTGTCCAGAATTAGCAAGTTTTCAAGCGATTTTGACCATTTGAACCTTCGTAGGCTGCAGCTCAATGAGGGGTCAACATTTAAGAATGAAGTTTTTTCTGTATTGGCTCCTCACACATACTGATGTCTTGATATAAGGAAATGAACATACTGTGGGATGATCTGATATTGCTGAATTTGTGTAGATTTTACTCAAAAAGACCCATTTTAAGAGACAATGGGTTTGTGGGGGACCATTTCCTCATTTTGGAATAGCCTCAAAATTTTACAGAGTCATTTACACATCAAACCTCACCAAATGAGAGGGTGTGTGATTTCAAAATATAAAAAAGAAATTCCCAGCCTGAATAGTATTCATATTTCAGTATTGGGTTATTGAATAACTTTTTATTAAGTTTTTAATGAACTCAAAAGGATCTTGGGCGAAATTTTAAATTTACCAATAATCAAGTATTCAAAAAAACAAAAACTCTATATTTTTTAAAGAAAACCATTTTACTAAAATTATTAAGTAAATTAAGGATAACATAAAATCGTTTTTTAAATAAAACCAACATTTTTAGAAAACGGGGCTAGATTATTGTTCTTTATTTAATTTTAGAGAACTTTAATTGTAAGATCCTCTACAATTTATTTTAATTTACTTAAACATAATTTAATCTATATGGTGCATATCCAAATGAGTAATTATTTTATTGGTTAATTATTTTTAATAAATAAATATTTAGAAAATTCAATGAAAATTTATATCAATGAAATTAATAAGAACTTCAACAATCATTTCATTAAAATAAGAATAATTATAGAAATTTATAAATTATACTTCACTTTTATTTCAATACAAAATGTCATTTATATTTCGAAATAAATATTTGTAAAAGTTATTAGGCAAATATTTTATATTAAATATCCTGACTTGCCTCACAACTATCATTTTAATATCGAAATGAAAGGAAAATTTAATTAGAGCAATTAATTTAATTTATAAAATTGTTGCTTGATGAAATTGAATAATAATTTTAGTATTTAAATATTTATTCTTCCGAAAAATAAGATTTAATATCAACATAGCCTCAGGATATTTATATTATAAATGAACATTTTGTGCAATTAGAAATATTTTTATTATAATCAATGTTTTTTAAATTCATTTTTATAAACTAATGCTATAAAAGCAAAGCGTTTTAATGAAGTCACGAAATCTTTTTTAATGAATTTAATTGCAAAAATTAAGTGACTGCACTAATTAATTTGCAGTCAAAAATATATTATTTATGTTAATAATGATGTCAAATATTACTTTCAAAAGAATATAATGATTCAACATTTTATAATTCCAGGATCTCAGTCCTGAGTGAACATTGCTTTGGATCATTTCATCATTAAACATTTCGTCAACTATTGTGAAGTATAACAAACTCTCACTAATTTCCTTACTTTCTTAATTCATCTATGGTTATGATTATTATTTAGCTAATAAATTTATAATAACAAGAAAGCACTATTCAAACACATGTTTTATGATATATTTCGACAGTTTTCATGCCAATGTCAGGTAAAATAGTAAATGAATAAATAAATTTTTTAAAGTTTAAAATAAATACTTTTATTAAGTTAATTGAAAACGTTTTGACAATTTTGACAGTAATTATAAAATTATCGTTTGCACAAATTTACGAAAAAATGGTAATTAAAAACTTGAAAAATAAATAATTATAAATATATATATATATATATATATATATGTGTGTGTGTGTGTGTCTATATATTGTAGTAGTTGTTTATTTTTAAAATTAAATTAATTAAAATTTCTTATGCGCAAATAGAAATAAATAAAAACACCTTTGTTTAAAAATTATCATTATTGTGATAATAATAAGGTTTAGGATCCATTTTAACATGTCATTTCAAATATCAAATAACAATTTTTTAGCTTCTAATTCAGTAAATTATAATCCTGATGAAGAGTATGGAATCCAAAACATTCGATAATATACATATTTAATAATCATTATGCACAAGCTTTGGATTTTAGAGATTGGAAACCACGAAGTTATTATACCTATCAAAACAGTATATATATATATATAAACTATATCTAAAGTAAGTTTAATTTTCATTTATTTTCTATATTGCAAAAAGATTGATAAATAAAATAAAAAATATTTAATAAAATCGAAACTGTACGTTTTAAAAAACTTTCATTTCTTTACTCATTAGATAATGAGCAATTAGCAATTTTGTTTTAGTTTTTGAAATAAAGAAAATATTAATTTATTGTTATTTATATTGATATTCAAGTGCAATAATATTATTTATAAAGATGTAAAAATATATATAAAGAGTTAATTGAACTAAAATGATGAATTCTATTTGAGTATTGCATTCACTCATCTGATATATTCATTTATGTTGAACCAAGGAATCACCGTTTTATACTTATACTTATTGTATTTATAATAGTTATATAAAAAAATTTTAACCTTTTCGAAATGAGAAATGGCTTCAGAATCAGTGCAAAGCATTGTTAACAATTTCAGTGTCAAAGCCCAATTATTTTTGAAATATCCAAGGCTGCATATTCTTATCAGAGCATGAAAGCATTTGCACTAAAATATTTTGTTTAAATCTGTGAAAAATAATTTATACTTGAATTAAGACTGATGCATAAATATGAGATCTTCTTATCATTTTTATCACACTTAACAAAAGATTGTTTAATTTTTGGAAATAATGTTTATAGTGTTTTCCATTTCTGATTTTAGATTTCTCCGTAATATATTCATTTGTGATAGACGAATTTCGAAATGAGCGTTTTCTTATTTGACGTTTGAGATAACTTATAAATGATTCAATTATAAATCTGATTAGGAACTGTTTTAAATTGGCTAACGCTCGACCATATTCAATTAGATTAGTCAACAAGAATTTCAGGTTTAGACTGAGCTGAGTGTCTGAGAGATATCTACATGAAAAAAAATATTTAATTTAAATATAAATTTAAATATTATGTGTACACACACAATCATATATATATATATATATATATATATATATATATATATATATATATATATATGTATTAATCACTATGTCTGATTCTAATCAAAGAATATACTGTACATTAAATGATATCCAGTACATTTCCCAATAGTATACTAGTTTTGAGCTAATGGCTCTCATCAGTACTATGGCTCTCACGCATAGTACCGATGAAAGTCATTAGCTCGAAACTAGTATACTATTGAGGAATGTACTGGATATCACTTAATGTGTAGTATATTATATATATATATATATATATATATATATATATATATATATATATGTATGTGTGTGTAATAACGTTAACAATAATAATAAAAAGATAAGCACTAACTTCGAAGTGTATATTAAATGACAAAATTATCGATTAAAAAATAATCATTATCAAGCCTACTCAAGCTTCAACCTCTAAGGAGAAACCAGAAAACCAAAAGAAAGCAAATACAATAACTCGTTTTCTCAGCAGAAAAAGTCTTAAAGAAATCGTTGCAGATCTCCGTATAGCAAGGTATATCAATTAGACTCTAATTCCTAAACTTTTATTACTGCGTATCCCCTTGATCATTTTCATTATATAATGTAACCCTTTACTTTAAAATTTTATATATAATGATTAAATTTTTGTATAATATCTATTTTAAAATATAAGACTTTAAAATTAACAGCATTAACTCTTTCGTGCCCAAATTATTTATATTGGGATTTTTAACCTCTTTATTTTAAATTCTATTTTTTAACTAACTGCCAAATCAAAGTGTACCTTATAATACAGATTTCTGTTTTATCGATTAGCTAATGATCGATACTAGATGGCAATAGTAGTAAATATCGGGAAAAGGTATTCCCATCGGTCTTCTCAGGGCAAAACAAAAATGGGAATACATATTCCCACTGGGCACGAAAGGGTTAATGAAAAATTAAAACGAAGCGATTTACATTTTTAATTACATTTATATAAAAGATTTACTTTATACTTTGATTTTTAAACTTAGTTTATTTCTAAAAATATGTTATTGATTCAAAAATATAAACAATAAATAAAAAACAAGATCATATTTATATTTTTCTGTATTAATAAAATTTTAATAAGACATTTTAATCTAATTAAATTTTTTTTATTTATCTTTTAATATTTAGATAATAGAAGATTGAAAACACCTGTGTACCCCGGTTTAGGAAACACTGAATTAGAGCAATCATTAAAAACAGTTATATAAAAGAAATTTATAGTGACGGGTACAATCTTCCCTCTACAAAGTGTGATTTAAATGAAATTGGTACATGATGATTAAGATGAAAAACGAAGCAGAGAGATATGCAAACATCAAAATGATACTGGAAAACAAAATAAAATTCAGTATGTGTTGATGAGTACACCCCTACATGAGGCAGACAATTTTTGGTGTTAACCTTCAGAGTAGTAATGATAAAACTACAATAAAAATACGGCTTGTCATATTCATGGTTCATGTTTAGCTCTCGATATGGTTAAGGCAATAAAAGTTAATTTAGCTGTTTTGGTATAACTTTGTCCAAAGATATTTTTGGTACAACGTAAGATAAAGCTGCTGAGAACAAAAATTACATTCGACATATATAATTCGACAATTCTGCTTAAATCATACCCTGCATTTGAGAAAGTGAAATACGTTTTATAAGAAAAAAGTTAAAGAAAAATTTGATGATCATATTTTGAATATCAATGAAATTGATGAAATTGAATACTTTGATGGTGGAATTGGTGTGGAAGTAAAAAGCGAACATTCAATAGATCAAGAAGACGAATTTTATCATCGCACACTGGAGAACTCAAGACAGTTCGATAGATTCATCAAGAAATCTACAATTCACAACAATGTGTTTTTAACCAAAGTAAAACAATAAATCGGTCACAAGATAGAGATACATCTTGACTTAAAGATACAATGGAATATTGAGCGTGTGTTTTCGGCGCGCAGTAGTTTTTGTACCAAAACTAGAACACGTCTCTCAGACAAATCTCTAAAAGCTCATTTTTTAAATACTTGAAAATAAAATCATTTCTTAATTATATAATATATGATGTAATACGCAATAATATGGTATTAATGTCAAACTTTTTTATTTGGGAAATAAAATTAAAATTTCAAAAACAGTAAAAAACAGCTGTTTTTTTAAAAATTATTGTTTTTGAAAAACCTTAATTATTTAACATAATAAGAAAATTGTTAAAGTTCAATTTCAATTCCTTAACATTTATTTTATTATTATTATTATTATTATTATTATTATTATTATTATTATTATTATTATTATTATTATTATTATTATTATTATTATTATTATTATTATTATTATTATTATTATTATTATTATTATAGCAGTGGGACGATCTAATTTCCATTTTCGTTTCCATAATCTGGTAAAACAATTATGATTAGTGACGATAATTTTCCTTTTACAATGTCGATCAAATAGATTATGGACAAAATCTCTTCATTTATTTTAGAAATTTTTTACATAAAATTTCTTAATTAATTATTTATTATTTCCATCTAATAAAAAAAATTAAATTTTGTATAAAAAATAATAAAAATTTAAACATTTTCTAACCACAAACAGTCAAATGATTTAACTCTTATAAATAGTAGTTCATATGAAAAAAAATAATATAATTATTATAATAATGAAAACAATAATTTTTATAATTTCTATATTATTAACAAATCCGATTAATTGTATAAATTTTATATTCAATTTTTTTTATAAAAATAAGCCTCAGAATTTTCAATAAATTTATTTTTAAGTATTTTTTATTATTTTGAGACAAAAATTTGTCACATCATTTAAAAAGAAAATAAATTTTAAATAACAAAAATTATAAATTTAATTCAAAATGTAGTTCTAGCAAAAGAAATTTGCAAAAAAAGTTGGCCACAGTCAACAAATCCCTTTTTTCATATCACGTTTTATTTGAAACAATAATTAATATTTTTGACAAACGAAAAAACCAACATGTGAGTTTTTTAGAATTTTAGAAACCATCGCAAAATAAAGGGAAAGCAACCAGATGAGTAGAAGCCTGCTTCAAAAGACCGGTTATCGTGAGTTCTTTTAACAATTTGTTTCCCAAAGAATAAATTCGGCTTGATTTTGCACTCAATCAGGCAATGTGATTCTATTTTCAACTGAGGATGTCGTTTTTTGATCATCTAAGTCTTTAATTCAACTTTTTCTTCACCGACAACTCCTAGTTTATTTTGAAGTGGCTTGCAGTCAAAGTTTACTCATCTTCTAGATCATTGTTAAATATTGTTAAAGTTCTGCAGTTTAGAGTTTTCTTCTCTTCCACTCTTATGGGTTGTAGGTCTTCATTCGTGAATTTTGCATCTTCAGTAAAGTAATGTAAACGCTTCTGGCATCTTTAATTGCTATACTTAAAATCTTTTCTAAATGAGGAGTGATCGAAAGATTTAAAACTAATTTTATAAAACTATTCTTATTGCGCTAAGATCTATCTCCACTTTACTAATTCTACACCGCCAAGAACGGTTTTTCACGGCATCTCTAAATACAGAGCTCTTCTTATGAGGCAACTGAATAGATATAAATGAATTTTTGTTTTACGGTCATCCTGACTCTGAGTCGTGATCATTGAGCTGGCGAAATCCACCGCTATCCTTTTAAATTATTCCACTAGCTCGTTTACTTTGAAAGTGAGAAGCACCCAATTTGGCACTCCTTTTCTGACATTGATTAATTATTTCAGTTAGTAATTGTTAATGTGATTTCTAACCTGAAGAAAACTGATAAACGGTTGGAAAATAAAACGCGATGGTGTTGAATATACTTATTTGGTTTTTTTCAAATTTGAAATAAATTATGAATTTCTTATAATTTTGTGTTCTTAATCAGGGTTAAATATCCTGCCACAAGACCTTTGGAGTTTCAAAGACTTAGCTAAGCTAATATGCAAATTATTATATTAGATTAAAGTTTAGAGAAAATAAATGATAAGGCTGAACAATTTTTGATTGAAGATTTTTTCGGGTATTTATGTATTAATGTATATATTAATGTATTTTTTTCTATTTTCAATATTTTTTCTAAACAGTCTTTCAATTGAGTTTGAAATATTCATAAATAATCTCAGAACTTAAACTGTGTAAAAACGTTTAATTTTGTTCTCTTTCTGATTAATAACTTTGAAATGATTTTGCATAAAATGTGAGTTCTCAGATTAGATAATTATTTGAGATTGTTTCAAGGCCGCAAGCAACCAGTAAACCCTAAACTGAGCGTAAAATATATTAAAAATAAATTGCAACCTTAAATAACAATACAGGAGGGTAGAAAAATTTCACTCGAGAAGAAAGGCTTGTCTTTCAAATTTAATTAACTTATTAAAATTAGGGCAGAATATGTGCTGATAATAAAAAATAAATCATTGAAGCTAGTGAAAGTGTTTTTAGCAAAATAAAAATGGGATAAGAATAAGAGTATCCTCCTTTCAGTGTATTTCAATTTTTGATATGAGCTATCTATCAAGAAGTCAGTGAAAAACCTCAGAAGCATAATAATGGTAGTTTAAGAAATTATTACTACTATATGAATAGATTTTTCACAATGTGTCTAATTAAAGAATAAGTGAATTGTTGGTATTTTGTATTTAATTAAATAAATATGTTTTTTTTATTGATAAATCTGGAATTTCTAAAATTCATTATTAATTCAATTTAACAATTCAAGGACGAATTTTAATATCCTAGTAGCTCCTACTAATGTCCTAGTAGCTCATACTAATGTCCTAGCAGTTCCTACTAATGTCCTAGCAGCTCCTACTAATGTCCTAGCAGCTCCTACTTATGTCCTAGTAGCTCCCACTAATGTCCTAGCAGCTCCTACTAATGTCCTAGCAGCTCCTACTAATGTCCTAGCAGCTCCTACTAATGTCCTAGCAGCTCCTACTAATGTCCTAGCAGTTCCTACTAATGTCCTAGCAGCTCCTACTAATGTCCTAGTAGCTCATACTAATGTCCTAGCAGTTCATACTAATGTCCTAGCAGCTCCCACTAATGTCCTAGCAGTTCCTACTAATGTCCTAGCAGCTCCTACTAATGTCCTAGCAGCTCCTACTAATGTCCTAGCAGCTCCTACTTATGTCCTAGTAGCTCCCACTAATGTCCTAGCAGTTCCTACTAATGTCCTAGCAGCTCCTACTAATGTCCTAGCAGCTCCTACTAATGTCCTAGCAGCTCCTACTAATGCACTCCACTAATGTCCTAGCAGTTCCTACTAATGTCCTAGCAGCTCCCACTAATGTCCTAGCAGCTCCTACTAATGTCCTAGCCGCTCCTACTAATGTCCTAGCAGCTCCCATTAATGTCCTAGCAGTTCCTACTAATGTTCTAGCAGTTCCTACTAATGTCCTTTGGTATGGATTACTTTGAAAAAATGACCAAAGCTTCATCAAATCAAGTTGGAATATTTTTATCATGTTTTTTAAGTTGTTATATGCTTTAAAAAACTATTCTAAAACTAAGTGCTAAGCGCTCTTTTGTTTTCATATTCTTAAGAGGACTATGCCAAAGAATAATATGAATGGTTTCACCAAGAAATATTAAAACTTTAAAGTCGTTAAATCACTACTTTAAGAAATCAAGTCTTACTTTTATAAAATAAATAGATTTTTCAGCCTAATTTTAAAATGGAAATGGTTTTGTTTAAAATTTAATTTAATGTGTCATAATTATTTAATTTAAATATTTTAAACAATTCAATAAATTCTAAAAGAAAAATAAATTTAATAAAATTTAATTAACCAACTTTTTACAGTTAAATATTTAAACAAAATAAAAGATAAGTTTCAATCAAATCTTTAGAACATTAAGTGGTTTATAAAGTAGATTTTTCAAAAATAATAGGATGTGGCTATTTATACATACTGTATGTATACGCAATTGGCTATTTATACATACTGTATGTATACGCAATTGGCTATTTATACATATTGTATGTATACACAATTGGCTATTTATACATACTTTTTAGTTACGTATAACGTACTAACTAACCAAAAAGCTTATTGATATTAATATTTTTATAAAAACTACTTAATTATAGAAAAATATCGTTTTATTTTTTAATATTTATTGTAATAATATACATATATAGAAAAACAATAAAATAGATAAAGAATTAGACATAAACTGTATACTTGGGTACTTATTTTATTTTTTATCTCGTGTTTTAATTTGCTTCTTGTAAAACTGAATCTGTTTAGTTTTTTTCTTCGGACGTCCTTATACATACTGTATGTATAAATAGCCAATTGCGTATACATACAGTATGTATAAATAGCCAATTGCGTATACATACAGTATGTATAAATAGCCAATTGCGTATACATACAGTATGTATAAATAGCCACTTTCAAAATAATAATATTTTAAACTGACAAATAAAATGTGTTGGAAAATTAAAACAATTATTTTCATTAATTAAACAATTATCTTTTACATAATTTTAATTAAATTATTATGTTATGGATACAAAATATTTCTGCTCGCGTTGATGTAACACTTCGATTGATAATATTATTAATTTTACACTTTTGTTGTCGTTGTAAACATTACACACTTTTTTTTTAAGTAAACAGAATAACAAAAACTTGACAATTATTCTTTTTTCTTTTAAATGATTATTCTGTCATTCGTCGGTGCATAAGAAACCTAAATGAAACATTATTTTCAAGAAATGTTTTCGTACCCACCTTAGAGAGAACATTGGAAAGAGCTCCCATTCATTAAAACGCAAAAAATAAATTATAATTTTAAGGAAAATGAACGAAAATGAAACTTTTCATACTACTGACAAATTTTTAAACCATGAAAATTATTTATAAAAAATTAATCGTTCAGAAATCTGCAAGAGATTTTTTTGTTGAAATTTTTCTGTGAATTAATTTCTTTAAGTTACATTTCACAGAGAAAAATTGCTTTGATTCTAGGAAATCAGTGGAGAATAGATTTTCCTCTCAAACAATATCGAAGGAAATTAAAATATTTATTTTCATTTGAAATAATCCATTAGTAAAATTAAATAACAAAATTGACTTGAGTTTAAAATTTCCAATTTCAGACCCAAAATTGAATTTATCATTTCACTAATTAAAACAACAAACACGCTTACTTATCCACTTGTAATTTTATCCTCGTTAATTCAATGAGAATTTCCCGGTCTTCCTATTTAATAAAAAATATTAATTATAAAAATTTGTGTTTACTAAGTTTTAATTAAAATTTGAAAAATAAATTGATATTTATTATTATTATTATTATTATTATTATTATTATTATTATTATACGGTATTAAATTAAAACATTGAACCTTCTTTAGTCCTGTGTTTCACATTATTTTAAAATATACAGTTAATAAAACATTTACCTGAATTTTGTGTTTTAAGTACCTAAGAGTCATTATTGCTCATATGCAGTGTGATATTTCACATTCATTTTACACACAACCATTTAGAAATGTACATACTATTGATAAATTTTTGTGAAGTTTTATGTCAATTATTTCAATTTTGTTTGGAGCTTTAACCACATTATTAACCACATTATTATTATTAACGAATATATTGTTTGGATATTACTTTGATCACCAAACGTTTACTGTATTTTTGGACAAAACAGACTCCTAGAAATAATGAATTAAATCTTTCTCCTACTCTAACTGATATAATTCTGAATCTGTTGTGAAATTATTTTTTCACGCCCAAAAAAAATGTTAAATCTATTAACTATTATTTGTAAAACCTTTAATAATTTAAAGTGTTCTAGTTTAAACCTTTTGTACGCAACTCTATGCAGAATAAAGTACATTCCTAAGTATAAGGTCTATTTAATATATGACATTCATTATTAAAATAAATATTTCTATCATTGGCAATACATAAGAAACTTATAATATTCAGTTTACAAACTCAATTAAAACAAATTATTTGTCTCATTAAATTCAATCATTTTCGGGATATGTTTTGTAAGTTAGATGTATGTGCGTTAGACAAGTCCCTGGACTAGGGTACTAATAGAATGATGGTAATAGTGACGTTGTTACTATAAATACCGGTCACCTTAGTGGCAACATATTTAACAGTGCCGTTTTTATGGTGTTTCTTAGGTGAAAGACCAAGGCAGTTTTGTCATTTTCGTACGGATGAGGTAATCAAGCATCGAATATTGAAGTCTTATCAAATTCTTTGTGATGAAAGGCATTGAGAATAAAGATATCAACAACCGCTACAGTCGGTCTTCCAAAATTTTTACCCAGCCTGTTCAACGATTTACAGTTGGATCGGCTGTCAGCTTTCAAATAGGAAGGAGAAGGAAGACCGACAGAAATTTCTAATGATACATGACAATTGTGTCAGAAAATTGTTCTCTCTGAACGTTCAATCAGTCGAAGTGAATTGGCAAAGCGTCAGTACTTTCTCTACTCATGCCATACTAAAAGATTTCAACACTTATTAGCTTCCATGTCCCTTAAAGAAAACTAGGTTCTTCAGAATATAGAAAGTCAAAAAAAAAGAATCAGCCCCATGTAAGCTCTGGGACATCTCAAGATCGGGCAGTCATGCTAACTGTGTTCTGGGACACTCGCGACATCGTTAAAATGGAATTTCTCGATCGTAAAAACACGATAAACTCCAAATATTATAGTCATGCGTGATGTGCGAAAGCGCTGCCTAAAGTCTCCAGGCCTGCATTTCTAGTTGTTATTTGACAATCCTCCAATTCACAATTCAACCTCTTCACGACCATTTCAACATAGCCCAGGTCTTGCAACAAATAATTTTGTGTTATTCCGTCATTTTAAACAACATCTTAAAAGTCACAAATTTCAATTCACAGAAGATCCAATGCACAAAGTTGAGAATATCTTGACCTTTCTTGTTCTAAATCTCTTTAAAAATGCGTTTATAGAATCTCTTTGTCCCTGAAAGAGATGCTTGGAGGAAAATGGGATTTATATTGAGAAATGAGCTATTAGTGTAGTATGTAACTGTAATAAAAATTTAAAGTTAATTTGACTTTATATTCTTGCCGAGTCCAGGGACTTATCTAACGCATCACGTATACATCTTATATTTCGTTATAACTTTTCATATTCGAAATAAGTTCATTCATTTATGTATTTGAGAATTATAAAATGTTCTCAGAAATAAATCTTTGGATTTATTAATATTACTAATTTTACTATTAGTTTTCAAATTTTACAAAACTATTTTTAGTTAAAATATTTGATTGGACTAGCAAATATATTTGTTAATCATGTATTTGTATTGCAAAAGTATTATATTTGAATTATCGAATTTTTTAAAAATTTTTTTTATTATTGAATTAAACTAAGTTACCTTAACTGACGAATATGAAAAAAATCGAGAAACGAAGAAATAAACTAATATTATAATGAGTTAAAACTTCACAAAAACTTTGTTTGTTGAAATATATTTTAACAACTATTCTCATCACTTATTGACAACCTATTAATATTTAATTATTTTTAATTTCACATAAACTTTGAGATAATTATTATTTTGTCGGGAATTTTTCAGTTGATTAAAATTATCAAATTACCTCATCAATTTTCACCGTATCGCATCTCATTTGCGACAACATGTCGTAGATGATGTTGATGATTTTTGACAGTTTTTCAGTTGTCGAATAGCAAAATAATTCTGTTTTGTTTGTTTGGGAATTTCTAAATGTAAATATTATTAAATTTGTAAAACATCAATTACACCGAAATCGGCTGAGATACATTCTCTATAACGCAAATTGACCCGAAACTCAGATTATATATTCGATATTTTATTAATAATTTTTTCAGGAAGTTATGATTTTTCTTTTTGGAATAATTCAACATGTATTGGGCTAGATCGATTTTAAATTATTATGTGTCAAATTAATAACAAATTATATCTATTTTTGTCTAAATATTTCAGTAAAAAGTCTAATAATATATTAACTTTTTTGCTGCTTTCTTTACTTTCTTGTGACAAATATCCAATTTTGTTAAACTTAAATTATGGATTTAAGAAAATTTTCTCTTTTTCAAATAAAAGTATTTCTCACCATTTTTGATATTATTTATTAATCTGATTTAGTAACTTTCTGAAATTTTATTAAAATATGATATTTATAAACTTATGAAAAGGATTTTTGATTTTTTTGGCCTATTTGGAGTGTGTATTATTTGAAATATTATATAAATAAACGTTAGATCAAACATTTTACATCATCATTTAGAATTTACAATTACGAACATTTTGAGATATAACACAAATTTTTATTATATTCTGATAGTCAGATAATTGAATTACAATTTTGAAAATAGGCCTTTTTCAAAATGGAATAAAGCATTGAAGTTGAAGGAAAAAATTCATAAACATAAATTTTTTGATCGAACTATCCGATCATATATGTGGGTCGAAAAACTTATAAATTTGAATAATTTAGAAATCTGAACCAAATTTGCTAATGCCAATGGTATTTCATCTTTACAAGATGAAAAATACAAAATTTGGCTTTTCGAACTTTTCTAGTAAATTCTAGAATGTTCTAGAAAATCTTGTTAGGTCTGGAATCATCAAGAAAATTATAGGTCATCATATAACATTCCAGAATCTACTAGAAAACTTTAGAATTTTCTAGAAAATCTAGTAAGTTCAAGAATAATAAAATATAACAGATAATCATATAAAATTCCTAATTCTTCTAGAAAATTTTAAAATGTTTTAGAAGGAATAATTTGATATAAATTTGTTATCAAAATGTCATTAGTTATCATCAATAAATAAGTTCTTTGAATTTGTAATAAGTGAATTTAATTTTGATTCAGTGGTTTCTTCAATATTCCAAAATAACAAAATAAGCCCTTGCTGCGAAGTTACAATTAAATTGTTGATAATCGAAACTTTTTCAATAATATAATTATTACTTAGCAACAAGGACTTATTTTGTTATTCACTTATCTGTTATATTAATTTATGCTGCTACCAATGAATCACCGTTTTATACTTATGATTTTAAATGTTATTGATAATAAATTATTATAAATTTTTAGATAATTCCTGTGAATTTTATTATGATATTTTTATTCAACAATCAAAAAACATTTTTTCCGACCACTGATGAAAAATAAATTTAAAAATTCTACTGATATTATGAATAATAATTTAATATAATATAAAACTTACTCAAATTTGCATGTCAGTTAAGTTTATTGAAATTTAAGAATTAATTCTAAAAGCAATTTACTATGCCACGCATTTGTCGAATTTTGAAATAAATAAAATAAATTCTATTTATGAAAATTATTTTCTATTTTTTGAATGGTTTATTTAAAATGAACTTGCAGTTTAATAAAAAAAATAAGTTGAAATATTTCAATATATATAGCAAATGTATGATACGATTTAAAATTAAAACTAAATTATAAATTTTAAATTAATTTTTAACCCTTTTGTTTTTTTTGTTTCTTAAGTTAATATAACTTAATTTTTTAATGTTCCAGTAAATGGATAACAGAGATAAAAAAAATTATTTATTAATTTTTTGAAGTGGGGGAGTCATTTAGGGGCGCGGGACATATTTGTGCCAGGGGACATAACGCGGGCTGAATTAATAGGACAGGATTCAATCTGGGCTTCTGTAAGCATATTCTGGGACATATATGAGCCGTTGGAACTGAAAAGATTAATAAAAATTATTTGTAACTAAATTTTTATAGCCAGTATTTAATTTAATATTAAAATTTACCAAAGTGTTTCAGATATATTTTGTTCCTCTAGAATTTCATTTTTATTTATATTTCGACCACAATAGTTACTTATGTAATTAAAATTTAACACATTAATAGTCGAAATGAAAACAACGTAATATTATTTATATTCAATTCAATAATCATATATAATATATAATCATAAATAATATATAATTTAATAATTTTAAAAACCAATAATGAAAATAAATAAATTATTCTGATATTTGCCCCATTTGTATAGAAGCGAGGCTAATTAACATCAATCTTATAAAATAAATTAATTATGTTTTTTAATTTTATTTTCAACAAGTGCTGTTGTTGATATTCAAAGCTTAAAGAATCATTATTTAAATTATTTCATAAAATAAATATCATTACTCAAAAATTCCATTTAATATTTTATAAAGTGTGAAATAAATACGAGTTTGCCGACTCTAATTGTAAATAATGAAATATTATTTTTGTATTTTAAAGAAAATCAAAAAAAAAAGTCCTAAATTCCATGCACATTTTTTACTAGAAAAAACAGTAGACGTAATTATATTCAAGAAATTGATATTTAATATTAAAAAATTGTAAGACTAAAATAAAAAATTCTTAACGTTTTCTTAATATATATTCCTTCGAGTTTGATTCAGTTAATATTAATTGAAAATATTATGAAAAAATTAAATTTTGCAATTTGCATAATTGCAGATCAGATTGATGTCGACATGGGACTTAAAATAGTACTAGCAGACAACTGCAACTAAATAAGGAAACAAGATTTTCTTTTAAGAAAATTCTACTTAATTTTTGTACAATATTCATAATTCTTTTTCACTAATTTTCCTAATGAGCAATCTAAATATTATTTATATATTATATTCATATCAAAAATGAAATAATTTTCTTTTATTCAACTGTGGGTTAAAATGTCTCTAACGGAAATAATAATAAATATAATAATAACAATAATAATAATCATAATATTTTCTACACAATTTGACTATGAATCAGATTTATTTAAGGTATTTACGAATTTTCGGCACTTATAAAGAAATCAGAGGTGAAAAACAAAAAAAGTCCTTATAATAATAATAATACATACATATAATAATAATAATGATAATAAAAATAATAATAATAATAATAATAATACTAATAATAATAATAATATAATTATAATAATATAATTATAATAATAATTATTATTATAATAACAATAATCATTATAATTATTATTATAACAGTAACAATAATAATAACAAAAGAGAATATTTAAATTACATTTTATAACATAGAAAAATACAGATATTTGAAATCTGAGAACATCGAAAAACCGAAAGCGTTGTATTTTTTATATTTATAAAATTATTTGATTTATAAATTATTTATTTATTATTTATATCTATTTTTATTTTGTCAACCCTTATTCATTCATTCATTTGTTCATTTATTTAATATTTTTAAATAAAATGTAAAGATAAAATGTCAAAAATATAAAATGTCAATGAAAATATTTATATTAACACCAATAAAGTGCACTTTTACTTTACATTGTGACGATGATAATTTAATTAATTAATAAAATTTCAATATTGTTTGCATTTATAATGAAAATAATTCAGATTTCTAAATCATGCATTAACCCTTTCGCAGCTGCTGGGACATACGTGTCCCAGCAGAAGTTTAAAAACGGCTGAATTTAAAAGTTTCCATATAATATGGGATATATGTATCCCAAATCGTCTTCTGTAATCTTATCTAACGGTATTTAACTTTGTGTGCGTCTCTTTAAAGTTATTCATGTTTAGTCTTGCATTTGAAATTGTGAACTGCAGTTGTAATTTATGATAAATGCTTGTTTTAGCAAAATTTATATTAAAATTTTAAAAATAAAGGTGTTTTATCATACAATTAGTGAAAAACGTAATTATTGGGAGTATTTTATATATGATAAGTACTATATTTATTTATATTTTACAGATTTTTTAAAAGTTTTAGGTCGCGGGTCATATTTGCCCCACAAATCTTTTTTGGCGGGACATATTTGTCCCAATAGTCTTGTAAAGTTTTTAATTTCTAATTTGGTTTTTTTATATATAGTATAAAAAATGAATGCAAATATACTGTAAAATCCCGAGTATAAGCTGCAGCGCGTATTAGCTGCAGATGACATTTTTATAAAAATGTATTTTTTAGTCGTATAAACCGCAGCACGTATTAGCTGCAACATTTGCGTTTGAAGACACATGATTTTAAAATCAGCAACCTATCGTTAAAAAACAAATTTCACCGTGACAGTAACCATTTTGTTGTAATCGCTTATATTGTTTACATTTTTTATTGCACTGTTTTGAATCCTTGATTAAAATGGATAAAGATTCTGAATAAAAACAAAAGAAACAACGAAGATCTTTTAGTTCAGAAAAGAAAAAAGAAATTATTGAATTAGCTTGTCTGTTAGGAAACATACGAGAGGTTGCAAGACGATATGATATTAATGAAACTGTTATTCGACGATGGATCGCCCAAGAGTCTGTTATCAAAGCAATGAATCCAAATCGAAGATCTTTGCGTGATGGTAACGCTAGATATCTGGAATTGGAAACTAAATTACACGAATAGATCCTAATTCAACGTGAACGAGAACTTCAAGTGTCGGTTGTTCGAATTCGTTTACAGGCACAAGTAATTGGCAAAGAGATGAAAATTGAAGGATTTGCCGCGAGCTCTCAATGCACTGATAATTTCATGAAACGCAAGAATATTTGTGTTCTACGGACTACGACGAAGCAACAATTACCGAAAGATTGGGAATTTCAGATGGCCAAGTTTAGAAGCACCATCGCAGATTTAAAGAAGGATTTGCCCGATAATCAAATCGGTAATTTTGATGAAGTGTCCGTTCAATGTGACATGCCTTTAGGGTACACAGTTGAGACAAAAGGTGCCAATGAGGTCCGAATTAAAACTAAAGGACATGAGAAAAAACGACTTACCGTCAACCTATGTGTTCTCAAAGATGGTACTAAACTTCCGCCTTTTGTTATTTTTGGCACAAAGAAACATCCAAAGACTTTCATTCCTGAATCAAAGCTTGTTATTGCAGCCAATGGAACTAGTTGGATGAATCATGAAACTCTTGAGATATGGCTCAAGAAAGTATGGAAGAGTTGAATTACATTGCTTCCAAAGACACCATAGAACCAGGATCCAAAAGCACCATCATTGCTTTTATTTGATATGCATAGCTCACATCTTGTCAGTACTACACTTAATAAAATTAAGAAGGAATCCAAAGTAGCTTTCATACCTGCCGGATTGACATCAAAGGTGCAGCCATTAGATGTTACTGTTAACCGTTCGTTCAAGTCAAAATTGCGCAAGAAGTGGGAGGATTGGATCATTAAAGATTATGAAAACATCAAACATACTAAGCCCGGAAATATGAAAGCAGCTGACTTGAATACTATTTTCGAATGGATTGTTTCCTCTTGGGAATATGTTAACCTTTCCACCATTTTGAATGGTTTTCGTGTTGCATTCGGTGAAGACGACGATGTTCTTGAAATTGAAGAAAATGAAATGAATGTGAACGAGTTTGATCCAAACATTGTAGAATTACTAGAAAATTTCACTTTTATTGACAATGAAAAGTGTGATGGTTTTGAGGAGTGTGATGTTGAAAATTTAAATAAATAATCTTATCTTCAATTTGAATTGTTTTTTAGTTGTGTAAGTTGGATATCATATTAGCTGCAATTCAAAAATGTTGCCTTTTTGTACGTATTAGCTGCAGCTTACACTCGGGATTTTACAGTAATATATTTAAAAAAAATCTTTTAAAACCTAAAAAGGAAAGCCGCTGCGAAAGGGTTAATACATGCAAATTTTACGTTTTATAATTCAATAAAAATATGAGTATGTGTACATATTTCTAACATTTCACCTATGATTGATTTTAATTTTCACTTCTCTTCATCTTCATTTCATACTATAAATCAATAGTTTTATTTATTTTTTTATTGACTTTGTTAGATTATGGGGTCTTTGTTAACCGGTAAATTGCTAAAAATTGGTCCATAAATAGACTGATTAAATTTAGCTGCTATGTTGAAAGTTTTTTTATTACTTCTGAAGATAGTGGAATTTCGGGAATCATTTTTTAGAAATTGAGTGCTTTGTTATATAAAACATTCTTTGGAACCAAATTTCCTTACATATAATCTTAAAAACATTATGCAAATTTTGAAAACTTGAAAATTAATTTCATTTTCATTTTCATTTTATTTTTGTTAATATTAATTATGGTTTCCACCAGGGGTTCTTTATCCATGGTACAAGCAATTTTTGTTGGGGAGAGTGGAATGAAATATCTAGAAATGCAAATATACAATTAGAAATACATTATTCATAATTTAAGTAACTTTATGAATAAAGAATTTTTGGTACCAGCATAAATTATCTAAAATGAAATTAACGATAATTAAATTTAATTTAATATAATTACTTTGAATTTTAAGTTTTAAAATAAAGATAATATTATAATATTATATTATAATAATTTAAAAATATATAACTCACCGAAAGATACTTTGGAAACACTCCGCAATCAAACCGAATTTCTCCTCCAAAATATCCGCAGACACTGAAATTAATTCATTTACAGTTAACAAAAATTTAATATAAAAAATATAAGCTTTATTTAAAAAAATATATTTCTAATTATAATTCAGTTATTTTATAACATACTTCATGAATAAATTATTTGATAAATTTAATAATTTTAAGCAGTTTTTAGTTTTTGAACATTAATGCTGTCTCACCTAATATGATAAAGAGTTATGGTAAAATAATAATTATATAATTTATAGTTTTCTGTATTTATCTTTATTTCTTTTTTAGAATATTGATCAATATTATATTTTATAAATTAACAGTTGTGAGAAATGTTAGTTCTGCATTTCGTTTCATTACTCATTTTAAATTGATAGCTAAATAAATCCAAGTATTTAAATCTATATTTGATCAAGAAATATTTTACAAACAAATTTTAGAGACTTTACTTTCGATTTAATTCATATTAATATATCAGAAATTTATTTCAGACATTCATATTACAATTCACTAAATCAATAATCAATTTAAAATTAATAAATCAATATTTATAAATCATTAAAATTAATATTTCATGCCGAAAACAGTTAGTTTAAATTTAAATAATATGCTTTTAGATTTGAAAATTGAAAACCACAATTCTTCAAGATTTTTATTAATCAAAATATATTAGATTTCGGGACAATTTATGTGAAACTGTTTTTAGCGTATCTTTTATCTAAAACAATAATCCCGTAAATAATAATATTTATTTCAAAACAAAATACAATTTCTAATTGCAAACATTTTCTTCAGTCAACTTAAGTAAAGTATAAGTTTTATCTTATAACACATTTTCATTAACCAATACTGGCAAATATATTCAAGTTTTCTTCTAAAACGTAAATTTATTTTTTTACACTGCATGTTCAGATTGTTTTTTTTTGATTTGAAGTGATTGATGCCACCAAAAAAATTATAATTAATTAATTTTTATTTTCATAATAATTTTGTCTGAAGACCCAGAACATTTATATTACATTCTTATTTAGCTTCTTGTTTGATATATCTGCATGATATAATTTTTTTTAATTTTCAAATAATATTTCATTCTAATTTTCAAATTGGTTTTATATTTCAAAGTTATTTTTGCACTAATATACATAACTTGAACAAATACTTAATAAAGATTTATTTTTAAGATATTTTGTTAGATTCATTCAGTTTATTTTAACCTTTACCTGCATTGTATACACAGAAACGTCTGAAAACTTATGAAGATACATGATCTTTTACAAGAAATTTCTGAGCAGAAACCTCAAAATTTAAATTAAAATTTTTACCGCCATTTTTTTAGATAAAAATGTCTCAAAAATTAACTTATTATAGGGATTTGTTTCAAAGTTGGTTGGCTACACGTTAAAAGTTTGCATGCATGTTTTGTTATGGGTTGTGTTAATGTGCATTATTTTATTTTTCTATCACTTTATATATATAAAAAAACTCTTATAAATTTAAAATTTCGAGATGACCATCCGGTGTTGTTTTCGGCCATTTTAAACAATAGTTTTATTTTGTACAAGTGTTGGCCTTATTTTTAGACTTCATGAGAATGCTGTTGTGTGTAGCAAAGAACACTGACAATACAAATACAAGGTCAATGGCAAGATTTGAACCCTACACCACTTGTAGTGGTAGATATGCAGTCTGAAACCCACACAGCTGCACCATCAGGCACTGACTCTGTTGAATTTTTTGCCATCTCTGGGAAAAATGACATAAATGTTTAACAATTGTTAAACTTTTGAAATATTTCAGGCGAAATAAGTTTAAAAATTTCAGAGTTGGCGGAGAAATAGAAAAAACATAAAATTATGTAATATTAAATATAAATAAATAACTATTTTTGATTTTAATAATTTTTCAAATTCAAAAAGGAATTTTGCGTTTTGAATGATTCTCTATTCAAATATATTTTGTCGGTTTAGGTAGGACAAAGATTAGTCAGTTGCTAGACCGGTCGAATAAAAACCCATAAAGTCTAATATCCTTTTTGTACACAAGTTTTTTAACAAATAAAAAATCCGTTTGTGATTTAAAGAATTCCATATTCAAAAATGTTGGGTTGGTCGAGATTAAACATTGATAAGTCATTTTTCTAGCCGGTCGAATCCAAAATAAATTAAAAATAAGTTTTTTAAAAATAATTTATAATAAGCCTTTTTCTTAATAAAATCGAATTTCTTTAAAATAAAGTTTTCAATTTAAATTTGATTAAGACAAATTTATGATTTACATTAAATTTTAAATATATGTAAAATAGTAATAAATGAATACATCTAGGTTTCTATATGATTTTTTAGAGTACCATATAGTTTTATTTTCTTAAGGCCTGCGTTTACCATTGCCAGCACTTACTAAAATGAGAGTTTACTAACATTTATAGTACGCAAATAATAAAGTTGAAAATTCTTACAACACAACGGCAACTTTCTTTTTTCTGAGCTTTCAATTCCATTGTAAATATCCGGAATAACTTTACTTTGCAAAATATTCGAGCATTCCGATTCAATATGCCAGCGTAATTCCATAATCCAAATGTTCGAAGCACCAAAAGTTTCCAAAAATCTATCTGCATAAGCATTCACATCGTGATTAATAGAAGAAGAAGAATGTAATTGATAAGAACAGCTGGAACTTGAAGATTGGATAGTACAACTGGAAGTTGGATCAATATCAAATTCCAATGAGTCATTATGCATTGAAAATGTTTCAATAAGAAAACTAATAAAGACTAATAAATTTAATAGATAATCCTAATGATATTTCTTTGTTTTGTGATTGGTAGAAACTTTGACCAATGAAATTGGACGATATTTTTATAAAAAATATAATTATAAAAGAATTGTAAAACAAAAAATGTTTAAAATAATATAAGATTTATTAATTTTTTGGCTAGGAATGATTATAAGTTGTCTTATTAACGAAAATTTTAAATGTTCAATTTTAACTATTAAAAATTAATAAGAATAAATTAAATAGATATAAACCTGATTTTTATTGAAAAGTTTTATATTACAATCTTTCTTAAATTATCATCAACTACCCTACAAATAAAGGTCTACTATAAAATTTAATTATTTGATATGAAGAAGAAATATACAACTTAAAATTAAGGAGCATAAGTTATAGGCACCGGCGCAAAATAAGTAAGTTTACAGTAGAACAGCAGTGGGCAACATATGAAATGCAGGTCATCTACAGAGCCATTTGAAAATTATTATGTTAAAAGCAGTAAAAAAATTTTAAAACTTACAGGATAAATGAAATATGTTAATTTTCTGCTACCATTATGTTTTCTTTAAATTTGTAAATATAGATTTGAGGATAAAAAATTTGTAATTTTCCATTTACTGTATTTTAGAAATAATATTTTATATTAAATATGAGTGGGTGATCACTTACTAGCAGACCTTTTCGTGAAAAGAAATTGAAAGTGACCTACTTTATTAAGTAAACTAACCATTACCATAGAAGAAAATAAAAATAAAATATTTGTGATAAAAATAAATTAGAAACACACCCAATAACGATATGAAATAGTGTACAAAAATCATTTATGACGGTAATTTTTAATTATAAAAATATAAAAAAAGATATTTTAAGCACTTTTTCACATTCCTGTCAGAATTTTAATAAGTGCGTTATTGCAACAAGTACTTGTTTCGCGATATTCAATCATGTCAAATGTATATTCAGAATGTTATTTACATTTGGAAACTAATTAAATTCTTGATAAAGAAAACATTCACTACTTTCAACTTACAGTAGTTCAAATGATAATGAATATTCAGGATATATTGATTGGATTGAAGAAGGATATAAATAAGGTTAGCTTTTCTATAGATTTTCTAGTTGATTATATTAAACTTAATGAAAATTATTTAAGGTTAAATGATGCCATTGTTGGAAGTAAAAATTTATATTCTTCTTTAAAATGCAAATTATAAAAATCATGTTCATATTCTTAATAATAATTTTCTTAAACTTATGAATGATTTTCAGCAGTTATTTAAAAGTTATAGTATAATTCCTAATTATGATAATTCTAATAGGGATTTTCAAAAAACAACAAACACTGATAATAGAAAATTTAACGGAAATTGCTAACGCTAATGATACAGAAACTTTAGGTGTTAATGGTAATGATTTCGAATATAAACTTTTTATTCTGAATGAAAAAAGCGCTGAAGAAAGCATTAAATACAAAGATTATTTTAATAAAAATAATTTTAAAGAAAAGAAGATCTTTATTAATGAAAATTTTTCTGAAAAGTCTGCAGATACGCAGGGTTGTGATTTGGAGGCTTGAACTTATCCTCAAGCTGTGTTTTGGGCGCTTGATAATGGACAATCTAATTTAAAAATTGCTATTAAATATAATTAAATAAAATAAATTATAATTTACCAAAATTTGAAAATCATAAATTATCTAACATTAAATTAGATAACTTAAACACTACAGAAAAATTTTCAAGTGTAAATTTTAATAAAACTGATCTTAAAAATTCAAAAACTTTAAGAAAACTTATAAATAGCAATTCTAATATACAGCGAAAAGATTTACCTTATTTCAAATCTAGAAATTTGGAGAAAACAAAAATTAATTATCAGTGCTTCTCTAGAACTTTAAACAAAAGTGAAAAACTTCAACTTTTTCGTGCTTTTCCAAACCTTAATAAGAAAATAAACACCAAAGAAAGTGTCGAAAACTTTCAAAACTTAAATAATGAACTGATTAGAATAAATCCATCTAAAAACCCTTTAAAGATTGATGGATTTGTAAAATTTTTCTATAGGAACGGTAATATTTGCGTTTCTATAAATTTCAGTGTAAATAATAAAACGGAGCAATTAGTTAAGGAGACCATTCTTAAAACATCAATTATAGACTCCAATATAATAACTTCGTACAATAATAGATTGAAACTCACTGGCGCCTCAACAGCCATCAAAAGTTTCTTGTTTGTTTTATCAACCAAACTTTCTGAAACGGCAACAATATCAAACGCCAAAGTTCGGGGGGAACAGATTAATAACTGCCTAAATTTATTAAAAAAGCAAAAAGCTCTCCCGGATTATTTGATGAAATCACATATCAAGTATCACAATGGTGATTTTGTTATGTTAGACCTCCTTAGCAATTCTGACCTTAATGTCAAAAAAGCAATATTGTCCTCTTCAGAACTCTCTCGATCACAAATGCGCGATCTTTTTAAATCGTTCCCAGAACTAGCAGAGCTGTTTTTTAGTGAGAGTGATGGCAACACTGATAAATTTACTAATCTAATTAATAAACTAAAATTAGAACATGGGTTCGGAGTCAAGCGTACCGAGCTGAAACCTCTACTGAAAGAATGTGCATTGAGTAACATAGCACATTCAGCTCGTCGCTGGCATTTTCACAAAACTGGCATCTTAGTAGACCCTGAAAAGATGTATCTATTTAAAAATTAATTCACTAAGATCAAATCAAATTACTGTTGGCAATGGTGTCATTTAACCTTTAAATGTTTGTATAAATGTTTGATGTATAAAAGTATATATTTGTATAAATAGATATTCAGATATTTAGATACCCCTCCCTCCAACGGGTTACAAATGTTTATTTTATATATATATATATTCTTTCGCAGCAGTAATTTAGATGAAAGGAGACAAAATTCTGCAAATGATGGAATCGAATATCATAAATATCCTTGATGTTGATGACAGATTCTTACTTGTGAAAGGAGCGCCTGTGCTAACTTCAGTTCAAAGACACTGCTTAAGGTCCAGCTGCCCTGCATTCCAAATTGCAAGTGATGAGTACGAAAAAATCTCAAGTAATCTGTCAAGCCGATTCATTCAACAGCGTCAACAATGTTGCTGAAAACTAGCTTCGTTTTGCAAAGCCGGAATTATAACATCCGATGAGATTCTCACATCACAGCCTGGACAATTTTGAAACTTATGGTGAACATATGTGTTGAAAAAATCCCAACAATATTTGTACAAATGATTTTCTTTGACTTTTGTGTTTGCCGTATTGTTTCTTAATGGCTTGCTCCATGTTGAGCTTTGTCCAATTGTATGAATTTTCAAAAATGTTATAATTAATATATTTTTAAAGCGTCTGCCTCCTAAGCAGAAGATTGCGGGTTCGAGTCCCGCCGTGGGTAAATTTTATTCTCAACTAGAAATTTTAAAATTTAGAAAATTGAGTCTCATCGAAAAAAATGAAACTCAATGAAATTATTAAAACAGAGAAACAAGTAAAATTAATGGGCTCAGCCGGGAATTGAACCCGGGACCTCTCGCACCCGAAGCGAGAATCATACCCCTAGACCACTGAGCCAACAATTTAATTTTGTTACAAAGTAGAAATCTATTGAAAAATTCTCAATTTTCAATTTGTCGGTTTTTATTGAAAATAAGTGAGTTATTGTAACAAGTTATTGTTTCGTGATTATCAATAGGTTATCAATCCTTCGTGATAAAGTTTGCAAATTGATTTCTAAATATTTAATAATAAGTTTTTTTGTAAAAGCACTACTTACAACTTACAGTAGTTTAAATGCTAATGAATATTGAGGATATATTGATTGGATTGAAGAAGGATATTAGTAAGGTTAATTCTACTTTTACTTTACTTAATGATTTTTTTAATTCTAATGTTAATAAATTTAATGATACCATTGCTGGCAGTAATAATTTTGATTTTTATTTAAATTCTAGTTATAAAAATGAAGTTAATTGTGAAAACTTTAAATCTTATCCTAAATTTAATAAGACTTTTTCTGAAGATGTTGTTGTCAACAATGGTAATGGTTTAGAAAATAAAACTTTTAAAAAGAATCCAAATCGCTCTACAGAAAGCGCTATTTATAAAGATTATTTTAATAAGAATAATGTTAATAAACTTAATTTAAATGATGCCATTGTTGGCAATAAAAATCTTGATTTTCATTTAAATTCAAGTAATAAAATTGAATATAATGATGATAATCTTAAATTTTATCCTGAAACTTATAACACTTTTGCTAATGAGATTGTTATCAAAACGGTAATGATTTAGAAAATAAACTCCTAAAATGAATGGAAATCGAACTAAAGAAAGCTTTATTTACAAAGATTTTTTTAATAAAAATAATTTAAAAAACAACATCTTTATTGATAAAAGTTTTTCTGAAAAATCTGCAGATATGCAGGGTTGTGATTCGGAGGCTAGAACTTCTCCTCGAGCTGTGTTTTGGGCGGTTGATAATGGGCAATCTAATTTAAAAATTTCTATTAAAAATAATTTAAATAAAATAAATTATAATTTACCAAAATTTGAAAATCATAAATTATCTAACATTAAATTAGATAACTTAAACACTACAAAAAAATTTTCAAGTGTAAATTTTAATAAAACTGATCTTAAAAATTCTAAAACTTTAAGAAAACTTAAAAATAACAATTCTAATATACAAAGAAAAAATTCACCTTATTTCAAATCTAGAAATTTGGAGAAAACAAAATTTAATTATCAGTGCTTCTCTAGAACTTTAAACAAAAGTGAAAAACTTCAACTTTTTCGTGCTTTTCCAAACCTTAATAAGAAAATAAAAACCAAAGAAAGCGTCGAGAAATTTCAAAACTTAAATAATGAACTGATTAGAATAACTCCATCTAAAAACCCTTTAAAGATTGATGGATTTTTAAAATTTTTCTATAGGAACGGTAATATTTGCGTTTCTATAAATTTCAGTGTTAATAATAAAACGGAGCCATTAGTTAAGGAGACCATTATTAAAACATCAATTATAGACTCCAATATTATATCTTCGTACAATAATAGATTGAAATTCACTGGCGCCTCAACAGCCATCAAAAGTTTCTTGTTTGTTTTATCAACCAAACTTTCTGAAACGGCCACAATATCAAACGCCAAAGTTCGGGGGGAACAGATTAATAACTGTCTAAATTTATTAAAAAAGCAAAAAGCTCTCCCGGATTATTTGATGAAATCACATATCAAGTATCACGATGGTGATTTTGTTATGTTGGACCTCCTCAGCGATTCTGACCTTAATGTAAAAAATGCAATATTGTCCTCTTCAGAACTCTCTCGATCACAAATGCGTGATCTTTTTAAATCTTTCCCAGAACTGGCAGAGCTGTTTTTCAGTGAGAGTGATTGCAACACTGATAAATTTATAAACCTAATTAATAATCTAAAATCAGAACATGGGTTCCCTGAACAAATCTCATTTGTGGGGGGTAAATTTATCAAACTTAATGAGACTAAAGATTCTGATCACTCACATGCTGAGGGTGAATCAGATATAATGTTTAATATTGGCCTTCTTAATTTTCATGAAATGTGTTTGAAAGATCATACATTAAGATCTCTTTTCTTGCAACCAAAATCTTCGGAAAAGATTATTGATATAATTTTTCACCTCAATTATCTACAATTGAAAGGTGAACTCAAACACATATCAAACGGATCATATGGTGATTACGTATGTAACTATGTTCGTAATTGCCTGACATTATATTCTATCTCGAACATAGAAACATACAACACGCTTTCTCTCGACGATATTGAGAAATGGGCACCGAGCTTAGTTGAGATGATACCTCCATTATCTTATCATAGCTCGAGTTGCAAAAAAAGACTTTTAAGGCTCCGACAGTGGAAATTGTCTAGCGAAATTGACAGGCTACACAACATAATCTCACCTGAAACGATAACACACATAAATTCCTTTCTGAGCGAAATCGATAAAGTCTACCCTCAAAAGGCTACCCAACTTAAAGCTCTTCAGAACTTGAGCAACAAAATCAATGCAATCGAGTCAGAGCCAGATGACGAAATGATTGCAAAAGCCAAGAGATTTCTCTTTTTCGTAATTCGCGACAAAAAGAAATTCCTTTTGGGTAGTAAATATTCTTACCGGATTCCACTGCATTGTAGAAAGATTTGCACTACTAACATGACTACGCATATCTTTTCTATAATACAAAGTCTCCTCCTTACTTTAACTGTTAGCGATAGCGAGCAAATAGCAGACAGATCTGATTCGATTACTCTGGTGAACACCACTCAGTCTGTAGAAATAAATCCGGGAACGCAATCTGGCTCGATAGTTGATATCAGCGTTGTAGAGAATGGCTCTACTGAACATGCCAGAGTGAAACGCAGACTTGAAGTTGACATTGACGAGGTCGAGTCAATAATTCATACTACTAGTGGGACCCAACAAAACCATATTAACACTAAATCTATTAAAAAAGCCAGAAATTCAATGGCGAAAAACAAATGAAGGTGCGTGCCTGCATCAGTCTCAAAATCTGCTCTAATCTCTAAGGAGACTGATGCAGACAGCACAATAAAAGTCATCGAAATAAATAAACCTCTAAATAAAGCAGTTCGTGATCCTACAATCTGGTTTTCTGATGATGATATTGATCTTTACCTAGAAAATCACATCAGTAGCCTTGAGTTTGCGTCCATAAATTGTTTCATCGTTGAGATTTTGCGCACTAACCCTGGCGAAGATCTTTTTCCAATCCCGGAAAAGGTTTTCAAAGCGCAAATAATTTTATGCCCTTTAAATATTGACAAAACTCACTGGATCTTGTTTGTATATTGTAAGAACTCCTTGACATCTTACTTTATTGATCCAATCCTTCAATATCGGCATCGGTTTGTCAACAAAACATATGCACTTCAAGTTACAATGGCATTGAATCAGCTTTTCAATCTTAAAGCTGCCATGACCTTCCACCCACATGAAAATTTCTTATACCAAGAAAATAGTTACGACTGTGGGCCTTACATCTGTGCTTACGCAATGATGATAAGTGGAGTTTGGCAAAGCTTTCCTGACCATTTTATTGACATCATCAGAGAGGAGGTTCACCAACTTCAACTCTCCTGTCAACAGAAAGATCAAAAGGTTTCAGGAGGTGGCCTACCGAAATTCATGGAAATCATCAAACGGAATGGGGTCAGGAAGACTAGCAGTGCTACCCAGGCTTTTCTTCTTAAACAGAACTCGTGTATTTCATCCCTTTTAGATGAATACTTCAAAACGAGAACCAATACGACTGTTCTATCTCCAGAACTAACAATGAACATTGTCGCCCAAAATCTCACATTCATTCGAGAAAATGTGACATTCAGACAATTCACTGGAATAGATCACATTATCAGTATTGTCACAAATGACTCGAATTGGAGTCTGTTTGTTTTCTCTCTTGTGTTAGGGAATAGTTACATTTTCAACTTCCATGACAGAATAGTACCGGAAAGACTAATTGCCATTGGAGAAAATATGACTGAATACCTCAACAAATTCATCATCTCCAATAGAAAAGTGATCTTCATTAGCGAACACAACATCGAACACGCTTCCATCACATCTGACGACTAACTTCTCTTTGCTTCTGCTTTCATTATATTAATCGAAAGTCTTTTTTTTAGCAAACAGGTTTCCCACACAAGAACCAGTGAGTTTCTAAAATCAGTTAAAATTAAACAAGCAAATGAGATCTGTTTGAATTTAAACTCAATAAACTGTAAAATCAACGAGGAAATAACTGCAAAATATTTTAGTAATTTGAAACTAAATTCGAACTTTTTGCTACTAAATGAGACAATGTGCACCGCTATTCTTGATGATTGCACACGACATTTGACCAAATTTTTAAATTATGAGGATCTCATTAAAGCACAAGTAATATTCGCCATAATTGCGCCCCCTAAACATCGAGAAATTCTTTTGATACTAGACTATAATACTGATGAATACTACATCATCAACCCTACTACTCTGTGTGGAACAGAGAGTTATCAATCAGTCTGCAGAATTTTTCGAAATAAAATCAACGAGATTAAGGAAACACCTGGGCGCGTCATAAACATGGGTGATATTCCCAATGACATTTTTGGATCTGGTCTTGTGAGTAAACTACTCATCTGCGCTTTCATTAAAAATTATGCAAATGATTTACCCCTGATTAACTTAAGCTTGCGCGAGATAGGTACCAACATCAGCTCCTTACTCCCAATCATCAGTGAATCGAAAAAAATTCTAATGTCAGATTTGACTAAAATCACGAAAATCAAAAAAAGCAACCTGAACTTGGAACAACGTAAACTCAAGATTGACGAACTTCTCCACGACGTTTCTCACCTGACTGTCAATGAAATCATTGATATTATAATAAGGCAATTCCCTGACCGTGTAAAATCAAAAAACAAGCCGTATTTGGGTAATAAAAATCGACCCCAAAAAATAAATAAAGGGATATTAGTAAGAAAATTCATGACTGACATGAAATGGACGGTCGATAAAGTCTTTAACAACACAAATGTCAGCATAAGACCAACTTTCCAGAAAATTGTCCTAAACTTTCTTATAAAATCACCTTTTCACGGAAATTGGAATAATCCGCTCAATTTTTGTAAACGTTCCAAACAAGCTCTTAACTTGGAGCTTTTCTCAAATTTTGAGATAATGTTTCAACTCAAGAAAGCTGACAACACAAGTCCCGGTATTGATGGCATTCAATACCGCGATTTGTCGCTCCTTGACCCCGAGGGTAAATTATTGACCTTTTTATTCAATAAAATCATTGTAAATAAAATAATACCAGACAGTTGGAAAAGCTTCAAAACTATTCTAACTCCTAAGCCTAATAAAGATGGAAAGTATGATGAGGTTTCATCCTGGCGTCCAATTGCCTTACTTTCTGTGATCTACAAAGTGTTCGCCTCATGTCTTGCGAGTCGTTTGACTTACTGGATAAATACCAATAATCTTTTACATATCGGCCAGAAAGGTGGTTCCAGACATGATGGATGCGTTGAACACAACTCGATTCTTTCAGCTGCTCTCGAACATTCAAAATACAGTAAGAACTGTCCACTTGCTATAGCTTGGCTTGACATCAAAGATGCCTTTGGCAGTGTCCCACATGATTACATGTGGTCCTTACTTCGGTTCATTGGAGTAGGGGAGGATTTTACATCCATTTTACAGTTGTTATATTCCGACACGAGCACGTTCTACAGTTGTGGCCCAATATTGACTCCGAACATTCCCATCAAACAGGGTGTCAAACAAGGATGTCCTATATCGATGATTTTGTTTGCCTTGGCCATCAACCCTGTACTTGAGGCAGTATCGCGTTCTGACTGCGAGCCTTTTATGATTGGAGAATCTCCTGTCAAGATTCTTGCCTATGCTGACGATATTGCTCTGATCGCTAAATCCGTTGAAGACCTTCAGAAAATCACAAATATAGCTGTTACAACTGCAGCTGAAATAGGATTTGAGTATCGGCCTGAAAAATGTGGATACCTTCAACTTCCAAAGGTTCACATTGACAGTGAAATATTAATCAACAACACAAAAATCAAGAAATTACTGTCAAAGGAATTTTATCAATACCTCGGTGTTCCGGTCGGTGAGGAACCTGATCAGAGTCCTTATGACATTCTTGATAAAGCTGTTTCTGACACTCGAAAACTTGCTAACTCTGAGTTGCTAGGTTGGCAAAAGCTAAAGGCTTATAAGATCTTTGTCCATTCCCGATTGATCTTCCCCTTTAGAACTCGAGAAATCAAGACCGGTGCTCTTTCGAAATCCAATGGAAACAGCAATCGCTCTGTAAATATCAGTAGTCAATTAAGAGGTTGTTTTAGAAAAATGCTGTGTTTGCCTAATCAGTCTGAAGTAAGTTACTTTTATAACGCAACTGAAAACGGAGGGGCAAATTGCGTTGATCTTCTTGATGAATATCACACGCAGACCATCACCCACTTTTTCCGACTACTAACTTCAGAATGTGACTATGCGAGACAGATCAACATTGACTCTTTAAAATTTGTCACTGGTCCGCGATTAGGAATCAAAACACCGTCATTGCAAGAAAGTCTTGACTGGTTCAATGGTAAAGAGTCTAAACCTCACCATTCTGGCAGAAAAACTCGTTTTCAAAGGGCTCGGATTGCGGTTGCGTTTTTCGAAAAGACACACAATATCAGTGTATCATTCATAGTCAAAGACCACAAACCATCGCTTTACATCACAACAGCAATGCGTGGCACTATCATATTAACCTCGGACCTTCGAAAAACAACATCAAAGGTTTTACACATGGCACTCTGTGACTCGTACCTCTCTAAGTGGGAAAAGAGCTGCGTCTCGAACTTCATAGCTTCAGCTGTGAAACTTTCTCCAAAAATAAACAAGGCAATCTTTCGCAGTGAGTTATCAGAATTTGCATGGAACTTCATCCATCGAGCTCGCACAAACACTCTTTCCATCTTTGCGAAACATCATAACAAAGGTGATAAGAGACTTTGTCGACTGTGTCACGCTGAAGATGAGACAATGTCACACGCAATTCAATCGTGTAAGGTCCATCTGACTCTTGGTGCCGAACGACACAATGACTGTTTAAAACTTATCGCATCAAATCTCACTAAGAATTCAAACTTGATTGTCGTGGTTGATCACGTTTGTTCACTTGTTCCAAACTCCAAAGAACGCGTCGATCTAATGATCACTGACTTGAGCAGAAAGAAAATCTTTCTTGTTGATATGAAATGTCCGTGTGACTCTGTCAACAATTTTGAGCAAGTGGATTTGCTGAATCTGCGGAAGTATGATTCTCTTAAGAATCAGATCCAAGCTGTCAAACCTGACTTCAAAGTTGAACTTGACACTTGTGTTTTTGGTTCACTAGGTTCATTTCCTCTAAAGACTTCTGAAATACTCGTGAAAATCGGAGTCAAGCGTACCGAGCTGAAACCTCTACTGAAAGAATGTGCATTGAGTAACATAGCACATTCAGCTCGTCGCTGGCATTTTCACAAAACTGGCATCTTAGTAGACCCTGAAAAGATGTATCTATTTAAAAATTAATTCACTAAGATCAAATCAAATTACTGTTGGCAATGGTGTCATTTAACCTTTAAATGTTTGTATAAATGTTTGATGTATAAAAGTATATATTTGTATAAATAGATATTCAGATATTTAGATACCCCTCCCTCCAACGGGTTACAAATGTTTATTTTATATATATATATATATATTCTTTCGCAGCAGTAATTTAGATGAAAGGAGACAAAATTCTGCAAATGATGGAATCGAATATCATGAATATCCTTGATGTTGATGACAGATTCTTACTTGTGAAAGGAGCGCCTGTGCTGACTTCATTTCAAAGACACTGCTTAAGGTCAGCTGCCCTGCATTCCAAATTGCAAGTGATGAGTACGCAAAAATCTCAAGTAATCTGTCAAGCCGATTCATCCAACAGCGTCAACAATGTTGCTGAAAACTAGCATCGTTTTGCAAAGCCGGAATTATAACATCCGATGAGATTCTCACATCACAGCCTGGACAATTTTGAAACTTATGGTGAACATATGTGTTGAAAAAATCCCAACAATATTTGTACAAATGATTTTCTTTGACTTTTGTGTTTGCCATAAATTTTCTTAATGGCTTGCTCCATGTTGAGCTTTGTCCAATTGTATAAATTTTCAAAAATGTTATAACTAATATATTTTTAAAGCGTCTGCCTCCTAAGCAGAAGATTGCGGGTTCGAGTCCCGCCGTGGGTAAATTTTATTCTCAACTAGAAATTTTAAAATTTAGAAAATTGAGTCTCATCGAAAAAAATGAAACTCAATGAAATTATTAAAACAGAGAAACAAGTAAAATTAATGGGCTCAGCCGGGAATTGAACCCGGGACCTCTCGCACCCGAAGCGAGAATCATACCCCTAGACCACTGAGCCAACAATTTAATTTTGTTACAAAGTAGAAATCTATTGAAAAATTCTCAATTTTCAATTTGTCGGTTTTTATTGAAAATAAGTGAGTTATTGTAACAAGTTATTGTTTCGTGATTATCAATCATGTCAAATGTATATTCAGAATGTTATTTACATTTGGAAACTCAAACTTTTCTTAAGCCCGCGTGGCCTAATGGATAAGGCGTCTGCCTCCTAAGCAGAAGATTGCGGGTTCGAGTCCCGCCGTGGGTAAATTTTATTCTCAACTAGAAATTTTAAAATTTAGAAAATTGAGTCTCATCGAAAAAAATGAAACTCAATGAAATTATTAAAACAGAGAAACAAGTAAAATTAATGGGCTCAGCCGGGAATTGAACCCGGGACCTCTCGCACCCGAAGCGAGAATCATACCCCTAGACCACTGAGCCAACAATTTAATTTTGTTACAAAGTAGAAATCTATTGAAAAATTCTCAATTTTCAATTTGTCGGTTTTTATTGAAAATAAGTGAGTTATTGTAACAAGTTATTGTTTCGTGATTATCAATCATGTCAAATGTATATTCAGAATGTTATTTACATTTGGAAACTATAATAAAAATGAAACTCTATGAAATCATTGTGAAAAAATCTAAAAATTTATAAATATTTAATAATAAGTTTTTTTGTAAAATCACTACTTACAACTTACAGTAGTTTGAATATTTATGGATTTTGAAGCTATTATACTTGGATTAAGAAATGATTTAAGTAAGTTATTTTCTACTTTTAATTTACTTATTGAATTTATCAATGTTAATAAATTTAATTTAAATGATGCCATTGCTGGCAGTAATAATTTTGATTTTCATTTAAATTTTATTTATAAAAATGAAGTTAATTTTGATAATTTTAAATCTTATCCTAAAAGTAATAAGACTTTTGCTGAAAATAACAATGGAAATGATTTAGAAAATGAAACTTTTAAAATGAATCCAAATCGCTATAAAGAGGGTGCTGTTTATTTGGATTATTCTAATAAAAATAATGTTAAGAAAGTTAATTTAAATGATGCCACTGCTGGCAGTAATTATTTTGATAACTTTAAATATTATCCTGAAACTTGTAAGGCTTTTGCTGAAGATGCTGTTATCTCCAATGGAAATGATTTAGAAAATAAAACTCCTAAAATGAATAGAAATCGAACTAAAGAAAGCTTTACTTATGCAGATTATTCTAATAAAAAATAATTTAAAAGAAACAGATATCTTTATTAATAAAAGTTTAACAGAAAATCCTGTATATTTGGAGGAGTGTGATTTAGATGATGGGTTTGCTCCTCGAGCTGCTTTCTGGACGCAAGTTAATGGACAACATATGTTAAAAATTAGTATTAAAAATAATTTAAATAAATTAAATTATAATTTACCAAAACTTGAAAAAGATAATTTATCTTTAATTAAATCAAAAAACTTAAACAAAAACTCAAGTTTAATTAAATCAAATATTGAAAAACATCATTTTAAAAATTTTAATATTGGAAATAAAATTAATAAAAATTCCGTTAATAAAAAACGTACAAATTTGAATAATTCTAAAGTGAGTCTTAAACTTAACCTTGACTCATTTTCCAGAACATTGAACAAAACTGAGAAACCCCATTTCTTTAGAGCTTTCCCAAACCTTGGTAAACTATTAAAATCTAAAGAATCTCCTCAAAAATTTAAGACGTTAAATAATGAACTGGCTCTCATAAAATCTGCCGATAACCCTCTAAATATTGCTGAATTTGCTGGATTTTTCTATAGGAACCGCAATATTTGCGTCTCTATCAAATTTAAAGTTAGAGATAAGATTGGCCCTTCATTAAATAATAATCCCATTCACAAAACCTCCATAGTTGATTCTAAAATAGTAAAAACTTACAATAATGGACCACATTTCACCCGTGCATCGATGACAATAAAAAAGTTCTTGTTTGTTTTATCAACAAAACTTTCTGAAACGGCCACAATATCAAACGCCAAAGTTCGGGGTGAACAAATTAATAACACATTAAATTTATTAAAAAAGCAAAGAGCTCTCCCGGATTATTTGATCAAATCACATATCAAGTATCACGATGGTGATTTTGTTATGTTGGACCTCCTCAGCGATTCTGACCTTAATGTCGGAAACGCAACATTGTCCTCTTCAGAACTCTCTCGATCACAAATGCGTGATCTTTTTAAATCTTTCCCAGAACTGGCAGAGCTGTTTTTCAGTGAGAGTGATTGCAACACTGATAAATTTATAAACCTAATTAATAATCTAAAATCAGAACATGGGTTCCCTGAACAGATCTCATTTGTGGGGGGTAAATTTATCAAACTTAATGAGACTAAAGATTCTGATCACTCACATGCTGAGGGTGAATCAGATATAATGTTTAATATCGGCCTTCTTAATTTTCACGAAATGTGTTTGAAAGATCATACATTAAGATCTCTTTTCTCGCAACCAAAATCTTCGGAAAAGATTATCGATATAATTTTTCACCTCAATTATCTAAAATTGAAAGGTGAACTCAAACACACATCAAACGGATCATATGGTGATTACGTTTGTAACTATGTTCGTAATTGTCTGTCATTATATTCTATCTCGGACATAGAAACATACAACACGCTCTCTCTTGACGATATTGAGAAATGGGCACCGAGCTTAGTTGAGATGATACCTCCCTTATCTTATCATAGCTCGAGTTGCAAAAGAGAGACTTTTAAGGCTCAGACAGTGGAAATTGTCTAGCGAAATTGACAGGCTACACAACATAATCTCGCCTGAAACGATAACACACATAAATTCTTTCCTGAGTGAAATAGATAAATTATACCCTCAAAAGGCTACCCAAATTAAAGCTCTTCAGAACTTGAGCAACAACATCAATGCAATCGAGTCAGAGCCAGATGACGAAACGATTGCAAAAGCCAAGAGATTTCTCTTTTTCGTAATTCGCGACAAAAAGAAATTCCTTTTAGATAGTAAATATTCTTACCGGATTCCACTGCATTGTAGAAAGATTTGCACTACTAACATGACTACGCATATCCTTTCTATAATACAAAGTCTCCTCCTTACTTTAACTGTTAGCGATAGCGAGCAAAGAGCAGACAGATCTGATTCGATTACTCTGGTGAACGCCACTCAGTCTGTAGAAATAAATCCAGGAACGCAGTCTGGTTCGATAGTTGATATCAGCGTTGTAGAGACTGGCTCTACTGAACATGCCAGAGTGAAACGCAGACTTGAAGTTGACATTGACGAGGTCGAGTCAATAATTCATACTACTAGTGGGACCCAACAAAACCATCTTAACACTAAATCTATTAAAAAAAGCCAGAAATTCAGTGGCGAAGAACAAATGAAGGTGCGTGCCTGCATCAGTCTCAAAATCTGCTCTAATCTCTAAGGAGACTGATGCAGACAGCACAATAAAAATCATTGAAATAAATAAACCTCTAAATGAAGCAGTTCGTGATCCTACAATTTGGTTTGCTGATGATGATATTGATCTTTACCTAGAAAATCACATCAGTAGCCTTGAGTTTGCGTCCATAAATTGTTTCATCGTTGAGATTTTGCGCACTAACCCTGGCGAAGATCTTTTTCCAATCCCGGAAAAGGTTTTCAAAGCGCAAATAATTTTATGCCCTTTAAATATTGACAAAACTCACTGGATCTTGTTTGTATATTGTAAGAACTCCTTGACATCTTACTTTATTGATCCAATCCTTCAATATCGGCATAGGTTTGTCAACAAAACATATGCACTTCAAGTTACAATGGCATTGAATCAGCTTTTCAATCTTAAAGCTGCCATGACCTTCCACCCACATGAAAATTTCTTATACCAAGAAAATAGTTACGACTGTGGGCCTTACATCTGTGCTTACGCAATGATGATACGTGGAGTTTGGCAAAGCTTTCCTGATCATTTTATTGACATCATCAGAGAGGCGGTTCACCAACTTCAACTCTCCTGTCAACAGAAAGATCAAAAGGTTTCAGGAGGTGGCCTACCGAAATTCATGGAAATCATCAAACGGAATGGGGTCAGGAAGACTAGCAGTGCTACCCAGGCTTTTCTCCTTAAACAGAATTCGTGTATTTCATCCCTATTAGATGAATACTTCAAAACGAGAACCAATACGACTGTTCTATCTCCAGAACTAACAATGAACATTGTCGCCCAAAACCTCACATTCATTCGAGAAAATGTGACATTCAGACAATTCACTGGAATAGATCACATCATCAGTATTGTCCCAAATGACTCGAATTGGAGTCTGTTTGTTTTCTATCTTGTGTTAGGGAACAGTTACATTTTCAACTTCCATGACAGAATAGTAACGGAAAGACTAATTGCCATTGGAGAAAATATGACTGAATACCTCAACAAATTCATCATCTCCAATAGAAAAGTGGTCTTCATTAGCGAACACAACATCGAACACGCTTCCATCACATCTGACGACTCACTTCTCTTTGCTTCAGCTTTCATTATATTAATAGAAAGTCTTATTTTTAGCAAACAGGTTTCCCACACAAGAACCAGTGAGTTTCTAAAATCAGTTAAAATTAAACAAGCAAATGAGATCTGTTTGAATTTAAACTCAATAAACTGTAAAATCAACGAGGAAATAACTGCAAAATATTTTAGTAATTTGAAACTAAATTCGAACTTTATGCTACTAAATGAGACAATGTGCACTGCTATTCTTGATGATTGCACACGACATCTGACCAAATTTTTAAATTATGAGGATCTCATTAAAGCACAAGTAATATTCGCCATAATTGCGCCCCCTAAACATCGAGAATTCTTTGATACTAGACTATATTACTGATGAATACTACATCATCAACCAACTACTCTGTGTGGAACAGAGAGTTATCAATCAGTCCTGCCAGAAATTTTTCGAAATAAAATCAACGAGATTAAGGAAACACCTGGGCGCGTCATAAACATGGGTGATATTCCCAATGACATTCGTGGATCTGGTCTTGTGAGTAAACTACTCATTTGCGCTTTCATTAAAAATTATGCAAATGATTTACCCCTGATTAACTTAAACTTGCGCGAGATAGGTACCAACATCAGCTCTTTACTTCATCATCAGTGAATCGAAAAAAATTCTAATGTCAAGATTTGACTAAAATCACAAAAATCAAAAAGAGCAGCCTGAACTTGGAACAACGTAAACTCAAGATTGACGAACTTCTCCACGATGTTTCTCACCTGACTGTCAATGAAATCATTGATTTTATTATAAGGCAGTTCCCTGACCGTGTAAAATCAAAACACAAGCCGTATTTGGGTAATAAAACACGACCCCAAAAAATAAATAAAGGGATATTAGTAAGAAAATTCATGACTGACATGAAATGGACGGTCGATAAAGTCTTTAACAACACAAATGTCAGCATAAGACCAACTTTTCCAGAAAATTGTCCTAAACTTCCTATAAAGTCACCTTTTCACGGAAATTGGAATAATCGCTCAATTTTTGTAAACGTTCCAACAAGCTTCTTAACTTGGAGCTTTTCTCAAATTTTGAGATAATGTTTCAACTCAAGAGAGCTGACAACACAAGTCCTGGTATTGATGGCATTCAATACCGCGATTTGTTGCTCCTTGACCCCGAGGGTAAATTATTGACCTTTTTATTCAATAAAATCATGTAAATAAAATAATACCAGACAGTTGGAAAAGCTTCAAAACTCTTCTAACTCCTAAGCCTAATAAAGATGGAAAGTATGATGATGTTTCATCCTGGCGTCCAATTGCCTTACTTTCTGTAATCTACAAAAGTGTTCGCCTCATGTCTTGCGAGTCGTTTGACTTACTGGATAAATACCAATAATCTTTTACATATCGGCCAGAAAGGTGGTTCCAGACATGATGGATGCGTTGAACACAACTCGATTCTTTCAGCTTGCTCTCGAACATTCAAAATACAGCAAGAACTGTCCACTTGCTTAGCTTGGCTTGACATCAAAGATGCCTTTAGCAGTGTCCCACATGATTACATGTGGTCCTTACTTCGGTTCATTGGAGTAGGGGAGGATTTTTACGTCCATTTTAACAGTTGTTATATTCCGACACGAGCACGTTCTACAGTTGTGGCCCCATATTGACTCCGAACATTCCCATCAAACAGGGTGTCAAACAAGGATGTCCTATATCGATGATTTTGTTTGCCTTGGCCATCAACCCTGTACTTGAGGCAGTATCGCGTTCTGACTGCGAGCCTTTCATGATTGGAGAATCTCCTGTCAAGATTCTTGCCTATGCTGACGATATTGCTCTGATCGCAAAATCTGTTGAAGACCTTCAGAAAATCACAAATATAGCTGTTAGAACTGCAGCTGAAATAGGATTTGAATATCGGCCTGAAAAATGTGGATACCTTCAACTTCCAAAGGTTCACATTGACAGTGAAATAATAATCAACAACACAAAGATCAAGAAATTACTGTCAAAGGAATTTTATCAATACCTCGGTGTTCCGGTCGGTGAGGAACCTGATCAGAGTCCTTATGACATTCTTGATAAAGCTGTTTCTGACACTCGAAAACTTGCTAACTCTGAGTTGCTTGGTTTGCAAAAGCTAAAGGCTTATAAGATCTTTGTCCATTCTCGTTTGATCTTCCCCTTTAGAACTCGAGAAATCAAGACTGGTGCTCTTTCGAAATCCAATGGAAACAGCAATCGCTCTGTAAATATCAGTAGTCAATTAAGAGGTTGTTTTAGAAAAATGCTGTGTTTGCCTAATCAGTCTGAAGTAAGTTACTTTATAACGCAACTGAATCGAGGGGCAAATTGCGTTGATCTTCTTGATGAATATCACACGCAGACCATCACCCACTTTTTCCGACTACTAACTTCAGAATGTGACTATGCGAGACAGATCAACATTGACTCTTTAAAATTTGTCACTGGTCCGCGATTAGGATCAAAACACCGTCATTGCAAGAAGTCTTGACTGGTTCAATGGTAAAGAGTCTAAACCTCACCATTCTGGCAGAAAAACTCGTTTCAAAGGGCTCGGATTGCGGTTGCGTTTTTTCGAAAAGAACACACAATATCAGTGTATCATTCATAGTCAAAGACCAACAACCATCGCTTTACATCACAACAACCAATCGTGGCAACTATCAATATTAACCTCAGACTTCGAAAAAACAACATCAAAGGTTTACACATGCACTCTGTGACTAGTACCTCTCTAAGTGGGAGAGCTGCGTCTCGATTCATAGCTTCACTGTGAAACTCTCTCCAAAAATAAACAAGGCAATCTTTCGCAGTGAGTTATCGGAATTTGCCATGGAACTTTCATCCATCCCCGAAAAGCCCTCCCCGCACAAACACTCTTTCCATCTTTGCGAAACATCATAACAAAGGTTGATAAGAGAACTTGTCCGACTGTTCACGCTGAAGATGAGACAAATGTCACACGCAATTCAATCGTGAAGGTCATCTGACTTTGGTGGCCGAAAACGACACAATGACTTTTAAAACTTATCGCACAAATCTCACTAAGAATTCAAAACTTGATGTCGTGGTTGATCACGTTTTGTTCACTTGTCCAAACCTCCAAAGAACGCAGTCCGAATCTAATGATCACACCGACTTGAGCAGAAAAGAAAATTTTCTTGTTGATAATGGAATGTTCCGTGTGAACTCTGGTCAACAAATTGAGCAAGTGGATTTGCTGAATCTGCGGAAGTAATGATTCTCTTAAGAATCAAATCCAATCTGTCCAACCTTGGCTTCAAAAAGTTGAAACTGACACTGTGTTTTTGGTTCAACTAGGTTCATTTCCCTCCTAAAGACTTCTGAAATATTGTGAAAATCGGAGTCAGCGTTCCGAGCTGAAAACCATCTACTGAAAGATGTGCATTGATAACAGCACATTCAGCTCGTCGCTGGCATTTTCAAACAAAAACTGGCATCTTAGTAGACCCTGAAAATGTATCTATTAAAAAATTAATCACTAAGGCATATCATTACTGTTGGCAATGGTGTCATTTAACCTTTAAAATGTTTGTATAAATGTTTGATGTATAAAAGGTATATAATTTTGTTTAAATAGATTTCAGATATTTAGATACCCCTCCCTCCAAATGGGTTTACAAAATGTTTATTTTATATATATATATATAATATATATATATTATATTCTTTCGCAGCAGTAATTTAGATGATAGGAGAAAAATTTCTGCAAAAGATGAATCGAATAATCATGAATATCCTGAGGTGATGAACAGATTCTTACTTGTGAAAGGAGCGACTTGCTGACTTCAGTTTCAAGGACAACTGTTTGAGGTCCAGCTACACTGCATTCCAAATTTGGCGAGTGATGTGACAGATAAAACCTCAAAGTATCTGTCAAGCGTCATCCAACAGCGTCAACATGTTGCTAGAACAAGCCATGTTTTGCAAAGCCGGAATGATAAAAATCCGAATGAGATTCTCCATCACAGCCTGAACAATTTTTGAAGAAGTGTGGTGAACATTTTTGTGAAAAAATCCCAAACAATATTTGTACAAATCGATTTCTTTGACTTGTGTTTACCAATAAATTTTCTTAATGGCTTGCCTCCATGTTGAGCATTGTCAATTGTATAAATGTTCAAAAAATGTTAATATTAATAATTTTTAAAGCGTCTGCCTCCTAAGCAGAAGATGCGGGTTCGATCCCACCGTGGGTAAATTTATTCTCAACTAGACAATTTTAAAAAATTTAGAAAATTAGTCTCATACGAAAATGAAACTCAATGAAATTATTAAAACAGAGAAAACAAGTAAAAATTAATGGGCTCAGCCGGGATTTGAACCCGGGACCTCTCGCACCCAAAGCGAGAATCATACCCCTAGACCACTGAGCAACAATTTAATTTTGGTAACAAAGTAAGAAATCTATTGAAAAATTCTCTAATTTTCAATTCTGTCGTTTTAATTGAAAAATAATGAGTTAATTTGTAACAGTATTGTTTCGTGATTATCAATCATGTCAAATGTAATATTCAGGAATGTTATTTAAACATTTGGAAACTACAAACTTTTCTTAAGCCCGCGTGGCCCTAATGGATAAGCGTCTGCCTCCTAACAGAGATTGCGGGTTCGAAGTCCCGCCGGGGTAAAATTTTTATTCTCAACTAGAAATTTAAAAATTTAGAAAAATTGAAGTCTCATCGAAAAAAATGAAAACTCAATGAATTATAAAAACAGGAAACAAGTAAATTAAGGGCTCAGCCGGGATTTGAACCCGGGACCTCTCGCACCCAAAGCGAGAATCATACCCCTAGACCACTGAAGCCAACAATTTAATTGTTAACAAAGTAGAAATCTTATTGAAAAAATTCTCAATTTTCAATTTGTCGGTTTTTATTGAAAAAAATAAGTGAGTTATTGGTAAACAAGTTATGTTTCGTGATTATCAATCATGTCAAATTGTATATTCAGAATGTTATTACATTTGGAAACTCAAAACTTTCTTAGGCCCGCGTGGCCTAATGGATAAGGCGTCTGCCTCACTAAGCAGAAAGATTGCGGGTTTCCGAGTCCCGCCGTGGTAAAAATTTTTATTCTCAAACTAGAAATTTAAAATTTAGAAAATTGAGTCCTCATCGAAAAAAATGAAAACTCAATGAAATTATTAAAACAGAGAAACAATAAAATTAATGGGCTCAGCCGGGAATTGAACCCGGGAACCTCTCGCCACCCGAAGCGAGAATCATAACCCCTAGACTCACTGAGCCAACAATTAAATTTTGTTTACAAAGTAGAAATCTATTGAATAAATTCTCAATTTTCAATTTGTCCGGTTTTTATGAAAATAAGTGATTTATTGTAACAAGTTATGTTTCGTTGATTATCAATCATTCAAATGTATATCAAATGTTATTTACATTTGGGAAACTCAATACTTTTCTTAAGCCCGCGTGGCCTAATGGATAAGGCGTCTGCCTCCTAGCAGAAGAATGCGGTTCGGAGTCCCGCCCGTGGGTAATTTATTCCAACTAGAAATTTTAAAATTTAGAAATTGAGTCTCATCGAAAAAAAATGAAAACTCAATGAAATTATTAAAACAGAAGAACAATAAAATTTGGGCTCAGCCGGGAATTGAAACCCGGGACTCTCGACCCGAAGCGAGAATCATACCCCTAACCCACTGAGCCAACAATTTAATTTTGTTACAAGTAGAAATCTATTGAAAAATTCTCAATTTTCAATTTGTCCGTTTTTATTGAAAATAAGTAGTTATTGTAAACAAGTTATTGTTCGTATTATCAAAATCAAATGTCAAATGTATATTCAGATGTATTTCATTTGGAAAACTCAAACTTTTCTTAACCCGCGTGGCCAATGGATAAGGCCGTCCTGCCTCCTAAGCAAGAAAAGATTGCCGGGTTCGAGTCCCGACGTGGTAAATTTATTCTTCATAGAAATTTAAAAATTTAGAAATTGAGTCCTCATCGAAAAAATGAAACTCAATGAAAATTATTAAAACAGAGAAAACAAGTAAAATTAATGGGCTCAGCCGGAATTGACCCGGGAACCTCTCGCACCCCGAAGCGAGAATCATACCCTAGACCACTGAGCCAAACAATTTAATTTTGTTACAAAGTAAGAAATCTATTGAAAAAAATTTCTAATTTTCAATTTGGTCGTTTTTAATTGAAAATAAGTGAGTATTGTAAACAAGTTATTGTTTCGTGATTATCAATCAATGTCAAATGTATATTCAGAATGTTATTTACAATTTGGAAACTCAAAACTTTTCTTAAGCCCCGCCGGGGTTTTTTTGGGGCCTAAAATGGGGGGAAAAAAAAGGCGTCGCCTCCTAAAGCAAAATTGCGGCGAGTCCCGCGGGGTAAATTTTATTCCTCAACAGAATTTAAAATTAGAAAATGAGTCTCATCGAAAAAAATGAAAACTCAAAATGAAATATTAAAAACAGAGAAACAAGTAAAATTAATGGCTCAGCCGGGAAATATGAACCCTGGGACCTCTCGCACCCGAGGAAGAATCATACCCCTAGACCACTGAGCCAACAATTTAATTTTGTTACAAGTAGAAAATCTATTGAAAAATTCTCTCAATTTTCAATTGTCGGTTTTATGAAAATAAGTGAGTTAATTGTAACAGTTATGTTTCGTGATTATCATCAATGTCAAATGTCAATTCCAGAATGTTATTACATTTTGGAAACTCAAACTTTTCTTAAGCCCCGCGTGGCCTAATGGAGTAAGCGTCTGCCTCCTAAGCAGAAGATTGCGGCGTTCGAGTCCCGCCGTGGGTTAAATTTTATTCTCAACTCAGAATTAAAATTTAGAAAATTGAGTCCTCATCGAAAAATGAACTCTGAAATTATTAAACAGAGAAACAAGTAAAATTAATGGGCTCAGCCGGGAATTGAACCCGGGACCTCTCGCACCCGAAGCGAGAATCATACCCCTCAGACCACTGAAGCCCAACAAATTTAATTTTGTTACAAAGTAGAAATCTATTGGAAAAATTCTCAATTTTCAATTTGTCGGTTTTTATTGAAAATAATGAGTTTATTGTAACAAGTTATATGTTTCGTGATTATCAATCATGTCAATGTATATTCAGAATGTTATTTATCATTTGGAAACTCAAACTTTTCCTTAAGCCCGCGTGGCCTAATGGATAAGGCGTCTGCCTCCTAAGCCAGAAGATTTGCGGGTTCGAGTCCCGCCGTGGGTAAATTTTAATTCCTAAACTAGATTTTAAAATTAGAAAATTGAGTCCCATCGAAAAAAATGAAACTCAAATGAAATTATTTAAAACACGAGAAACAAAGTAAAATTTAATGGGCTCAGCCGGGAAATTGAACCCGGACCTCTCGCACCCGAAGCGAGAATCATACGATATTGTTTCCTAAGACCACTGGCCAACAATTTTAATTTTGGTTTACAAGTAGAAATCTATTGAAAAATTCTCAATTTCAATTGCGGTTTTTATTGAAAATAAGTGAGTTAATGTAACAAGTTATGTTTCCGTCGATTATAAATCATGTCAAATGATATTCAGAATTTTATTTACATTGGAAACTCAAACTTTTCTTAAAGCCCGCGTGGCCCTAATGGATAAGGCGTCCTGCCTCCTAAGCAGAAGATTGCGGGTTCGAGTCCCGCCGTGGGTAAATTTTATTCTCAACTAGAAATTTTAAAATTTAGAAAATGAGTCTCATCGAAAAAAATGAAACTCAAATGAAAATTATTAAAAACAGAGAAACAGTAAAATTAATGGGCTCACCGGGGAATTGAACCCGGGAACCGTCTCGCAACCCGAAAGCCCGGGAATCATACCCCTAAGACAACTGAGCAAAAATTTTAATTTTGTTACAAAGTAGAAATCTATTGAAAAATTTAATTTTCAATTTTGTCGGTTTTTATGAAATATGAGTTATTGTAACAAGCTTATTGTTTCGTCGAATTATCAATCATTCAAACTGTATATTCAGAAGTATTACAATTTGGAAACTCAAACTTTTCTTAAGCCCGCGTGGCCTAATGGATAAGGCTCTCTCCTAAGCAGAAGAATTGCGGGTTCGAGTCCCGCCGTTGGGCTAAATTTTATTCTCACTAGAATTTAAAAATTTAGAAAATTGAGTCTCATCGAAAAAAATGAAACTCAATGAATGTAATTAAAACAGAGAAACAAGTAAATTAATGGGCTTCAGCCGGGAATTGAAACCCGGGACCTCTGACGACGCGACGAACTCATAACCCCTAAACCACTGAGAAAATTTAATTTTGTTAGCAAAGTAGAAATTCTATTGAAAAATTCTCATTTCAATTTGTCGTTTTTATTGAAAAATAAGTGAGTTTTATTGTAACAAGTTATTGTTTTCGTGATTACTCAATCAAGTCAATGTATATAGAATGTTATTTACATTTGGAAACTCAAACTTATTCTTAAGCCCGCTGGCCTAATGGATAAGGCGTCTGCTCCTAAGCAGAAGAATTGCGGTTCGAGTCCCGCCGTGGGTAAATTTTATTCTCAACACTAAAATTTAAAATTTAGAAAATTGATAATCATCGAAAAAAAACGAAACTCAATGAAATTATTAAAACAGAGAAACAAGTAAAATTAATGGGCCTCACGCGGAATTGGAAACCAGGACCTGCTCGCACCCTAAGCGAGTATCATACCCCTAGACCACTGAGCCGACAATTTAATTTTGTTACAAGTAGAAAAATCTATTGAAAAATTCTCAATTTCAATTTGTCGTTTTTATTGAAAATAAGTGAGTATTGTAACAGTTTATTTGTTTCGTGATTAATCAAATCATGTCAAAATGTATATTCAGAAATGTTATTTACATTGAAACTCAAACTTTTCTTAAGCCCGCTGGCCTAATGATAAGGCGTCTGCCTCCCTAAGCAGAAGATTGAAGCGGGTTCGAGTCCCGCCGTGGCTAAAATATTCTCAACTAGAAATTTTTAAAATTTTAGAAAATTGAAGTCTCATCGAAAAAAAAGAAACTCATGAAATTATTAAAAAACAGAGAAACAAGTAAAATTAAGGGCTCAGCCGGGATTTGAACCCGGGACCTCTCGCACCCTAAGCGAGAATCATACCCCTAGACCACTGAGCCAACAATTTAATTTTGTTACAAAGTAGATCCTATTGAAAAATTCTCAATTTTCAATTTGATCGGTTTTTATTGAAAATCATGAGTTATTGGTAATCAAGTTATTTGTTTCGCTGATTATCAATCATGTCAAATTATATTCAGAATGTTAATTAAACATTTGGAAACTCAAAACTTTCTTAAAGCCCGCGTGGCCTAATGGATAAGGCGTCTGCCTCCTAAGCAGGAAAGATTGCGGGTTCGAGTCCGCGCCGTGGGTAAATTTATTTCTCACTAGAAATTTTAAAATTTAGAAAAATTGAGTCCATCGAAAAATGAAACTAAATGAAATTTATTAAAACAGAGAAACAAGTAAAAATTATGGGTCAGCCGGGAATGAACCCGGGACCTCTCGCACCCAAAGCGAGAATCATACCCCTAGACCACTGAGCAACAATTAATTTGTTACAAAGTAGAAATCTATTGAAAAATTCTCAATTTTCCAATTTGTTCGGTTTTTATTGAAAATAAGTGTATGTATTGTAACAAGTTATTGTTTCGTGATTACAATCAGTCAAATGTATATTCAGAATGTATTACATTTGGAACTCAAACTTTTCTTAAGCCAGCGTGGCCCTAAGGATAAGGCGTCTGCCTCCTAAGCAGAAGATTGCGGTCGAGTCCCGCGGTGGTAAATTTTTAATTCTCCAACTTAGAGAATTTTAAAATTTAGAATTGAGTCTCATCGAAAGAAAAAATGAACTCAATGAAATTAATTAAAACCAGAGAAACAAGTAATTATGGGCTCAGCCGGGATTTGAACCCGGGACCTCTCGCACCCAAAGCGAGAATCATACCCCTAGACCACTGAGCCACCAACAATTTAATTGTACAAAGTAAGAAATCTATTGAAAAAATTATTCTCAATTTTCATTTGTCGGTTTTTATTGAAAATAAGTGAGTTATAAACCAAGTTATTGTTTCGTGATATCAATCATGTCAAATGTATATTCAGAATGTTAATTTACATTTGGAAACTCAAACTTTTCTTAAGCCCCGCGTGCCTAATGGATAAGGCGTGTCTGCCTCCTAAGCAGAAGAGATGCGGTTTCGAGTCCCCGCCGTGGGTAAATTTTATTCTCAACTAAGAAATTTTAAATTAGAAAATTGAGTCTCATCGAAAAAAATGAAACTCAATGAAATTATTAAAACAGAGAAACAAGTAAAAATTAATGGGCTCAGCCGGGATTTGAACCCGGGACCTCTCGCACCCAAAGCGAGAATCATACCCCTAGACCACTGAGACCAACAATTAATTTTGTACAGAGTAGAAATCAATTGAAAATTCTCAATTTTTCAATTTGTCGTTTTTATTGAAAAATAAGTGAGTTATGTAACAAGTTATTGTTTCGTGATTATCAAATCATGTCAAAATGTATATTCCAGAATGTTATTTACATTTGGAAACTCAAACTTTCTTAAGCCCTCGCGTGGCCTAAATGGATAAGGCTCTGCCTCCTAAGCAGAAGATGCGGTCGAGTCCCGCCGTGGGTAAAATTTATTCTCAACTAAAATTTTAAAAATTTAGAAAAAAATTGAGTCTCATCGAAAAAAATGAACTCATGAAATTATTAAACAGAGAACAAGTAAAATTAAATGGGCTCAGCCGGGAATTGAACCCGGGACCTCTCGCACCCAAAGCGAGAATCATACACTAGACCACTGGACCAACAATTTAATTTTGGTTACAAAAGTAGATCTAGGGAAAATTCTCATTTTCAATTTGTCGGTTTTTATTTTGAGAAAATAAGTGAAGTTATTGTAACAGTTATTGTTTCGTGGATTATCAATCAGTCAAATGTATATTCAGAATGTTATTACATTGGAAACTAAACTTTTCTAAAGGCCCGCCGTGGCTAATGGAATAAGCGTCTGCCTCCTAAGCAGAAGATTGGCGCGGTTCGGTCCCGCCGTGGGTAAAATTTTATTCTCAACTAGAATTTTTAATTTAGAAATTGAGTCTCGATCGAAAAAAATGAAACTCAATGAAAATTATTTAAAACAGAGAAACAAGTAAATTAAATGGGCTCAGGCCGGGAATTGGAACCCGGGACCTTCTCGCACCCGAAGCGAGAATCATACCCCTAGACCACTGAGCCAACAAATTTAATTTTGTTACAAAAGTAGAAATCTATGAAAAATTCTCAATTTTCAATTTGTCGGTTTTATTGAAAATAAGTGAGTTATTGTAACAAGTTATTGTTTCGTGATTAATCAATACATGTCAAATGTATATTCAGAATGTTTATTTACATTTGGAAACTCAAATTTTCTTAAGCCCGCGTGGCCTAATGGATAAGGCGTCTGCCTCCTAAGCAGAAGATTGCGGGTTTCGAGTCCCGCCGTGGGAAATTTTATTCTCAACTAGAAATTTTAAAATTTAGAAAATTGAGTCTCATCGAAAAAAATGAAACTCATGAAATTATTAAACAGAGAAACAAGTAAAATTAATGGGCTCAGCCGGGAATTGACCCGGGACCTCTCGCACCCGAAGGAGAATCATACCCTAGACCACTGAGCCAACAATTTAATTTTGTTACAAAGTAGAAATCTATTGAAAAATTCTCATTTTCAATTTGTCGGTTTTATTGAAAATAAGTGAGTTATGTAACAAGTTATTGTTTCGTGATTATCAATCATGTCAAATGTATATTCAAATGTTATTTACATTTGGAAACTCAAACTTTTATCAGCCCGCCGTGGCCTAATGGATAAGGCGTCTGCCTCCTAAAGCAGAAGATTGCGGGTTCGAGTCCCGCCGTGGTAAATTTTATTCTCACTAGAAATTTTAAAATTTAGAAATTGAGTCTCATCGAAAAAAATGAAACTCAATGAAAATTATTAAAAGAGAAAAGTAAAATTAATGGCTCAGCCGGAATTGAACCCGGGACCTCTCGCACCGAAGCGAGAATCATACCCCTAGACCACTGAGCCAACAATTTAATTTTGTTACAAAGTAGAAATCTATTGAAAAATTCTCATTTTCAATTTGTCGGTTTTTATTGAAAAATAAGTTAGTTATTGTAACAATTATTTTTCGTGATTATCAATCATGTCAAATGTATATTCAGAAGTTATTTACATTTGGAAACTCAAAACTTTTCTTAAGCCCGCGTGGCCTAATGGATAAGGCGTCTGCCTTCCTAAGCAGAAGATTGCGGTTCGAGTCCGCCGTGGGTAAAATTTTATTCTCAACTAGAAATTTTAAAATTTAGAAAATTGAGTCTTCATCGAAAAAATGAAACTCAATGAATTATTAACAGAGAAACAAGTAAAATTAATGGCTCAGCCGGAATTGAACCCGGACCTCTCGCACCGAAGCGAGAATCATACCCCTAGACCACTGAGCCAACAATTTAATTTGTTACAAAGTAGAAATCTAATGAAAAATTCTCAATTTCAATTTGTCGGTTTTATTGAAAATAAGTGAGTTATTGTAACAAGTTATTGTTTCGTGATTATCAATCATGTCAAATGTATATTCAGAATGTTATTTACATTTGGAAACTCAAACTTTTCTTAAGCCCGCGTGGCCTAATGGATAAGGCGTCTGCCTCCTAAGCAGAAGATTGCGGGTTCGAGTCCCGCCGTGGTAAATTTTATTCTCACTAGAAATTTTAAAATTTAGAAAATTGAGTCTCATCGAAAAAATGAAACTCAATGAAATTATTAAAACAGAGAACAAGTAAAATTAATGGGCTCAGCGGGAATTGAACCCGGGACCTCTCGCACCGAAGCGAGAATCATACCCCTAGACCACTGAGCCAACAATTTAATTTGTTACAAAGTAAAATCTATTGAAAAATTCCTCATTTTCAATTTGTCGGTTTTTATTGAAATAAGTGAGTTATTGTAACAAGTTATGTTTCGTGATTATCAATCATGTCAAATGTATATTCAGAATGTTATTTATTTGGAAACTCAACTTTTCTAAAGCCGCTGGGCCTAATGGATAAGGCGTCTGCTCCTAAGCAGAAGATTGCGCGGTTCGAGTCCGCCGTGGTAATTTATTTCTCAACTAGAAATTTAAAATTAGAAAATTGAGTCTCATCGAAAAAAATGAAACTCAATGAAATTATTAAAACAGAGAAACAAGTAAATTAATGGGCTCAGCGGGAATTGAACCCGGGACCTCCGCACCCGAAGCGAGAATCATACCCTAGACCACTGAGCCAACAATTTAATTTTGTTACAAAGTAGAAATCTATTGAAAAATTCTCAATTTCAATTTGTCGGTTTTTATTGAAAATAAGTGAGTTATTGTAACAAGTTATTGTTTCGTGATTCAATCATCATCAAATGTATATTCAGAATTTATTTACATTGGAAACTCAAACTTTTCTTAAGCCCGCGTGGCCTAATGGATAAGGCGTCTGCCTCCTAAGCAGAAGATTGCGGGTTTCGAGTCCGCCGTGGTAAATTTTATTCTCAACCTAGAAATTTTAAAATTTAGAAAAATTGAGTCTCATCGAAAAAAATGAAACTCAATGAAATTATTAAAACAGAGAAACAAGTAAAATTAATGGGCTCAGCCGGGAATTGAACCCGGGACCTCTCGCACCCGAAGCGAGAAATCATACCCCTAACCACTGAGCCAACAATTTAATTTTGTTACAAAGTAGAAATCTATTGAAAAATTCTCAAATTTCAATTTGTCGGTTTTTATTGAAAATAAGTGAGTTATGTAACAAGTTATTGTTTCGTGATTATCAATCATGTCAAATGTATATTTCAGAATGTTATTTACATTTGGAAACTCAAACTTTTCTTAAAGCCCGCGTGGCCTAATGGATAAGGCGTCTGCCTCCTAAGCAGAAGATTGCGGGTTCGAGTCCGCGTGGGTAAATTTATTCTCAACTAGAAATTTTATTAAATTTAGAAAAATTGAGTCTCATCGAAAAAAATGAAAACTCAATGAAATTATTAAAACAGAGAAACAAGTAAAATTAATGGGCTCAGCCGGGAATTGAACCCGGGACCTCTCGCACCCGAAGCGAGAATCATACCCTAGACCACTGAGCCAACATTTAATTTTTTACAAAGTAGAAATCTATTTGAAAAATTCTCAATTTTCAATTTGTCGGTTTTTTATTGAATAAGTGAGTTATTGTAACAAGTTATTGTTTTTCGTGATTATCAATCATGTCAAATGTATATTCAGAATGTTTATTTACATTTGAAACTCAAACTTTTCTTAAGCCCGCGTGGCCTAATGGATAAGGCGTCTGCCTCTAAGCAGAAGATTGCGGGTTCGAGTCCCGCCGTGGGTAAATTTTATTCTCAACTAGAAATTTTAAAATTTAGAAAATTGAGTCTCATCGAAAAAAAATGAAACTCAATGAAATTATTAAAACAGAGAAACAAGTAAAATTAATGGGCTCAGCCGGGAATTGAACCCGGGACCTCTCGCACCCGAAGCGAGAATCATACCCCTAGACCACTGAGCCAACAATTTATTTGTTACAAAAGTAGAAATCTATTGAAAAATTCTCAATTTTCAATTTGTCGGTTTTTATTGAAAATAAGTGAGTATTGTAACAAGTTATTTGTTTCGTGATTATCAATCATGTCAAATGTATATTCAGAATGTTATTTACATTTGGAAACTCAAACTTTTCTTAAGCCCGCGTGGCCTAATGGATAAGGCGTCTGCCTCCTAAGCAGAAGATTGCGGGTTCGAGTCCCGCCGTGGGTAAATTTTAATTCTCAACTAGAAATTTTAAAATTAGAAATTGAGTCTCATCGAAAAAAATGAAACTCAATGAAATTATTAAAACAGAGAAACAAGTAAAATTAATGGGCTCAGCCGGGAATTGAACCCGGGACCTCTCGCACCCGAAGCGAGAATCATAACCCCTAGACCACTGAGCCAACAATTTAATTTTGTTACAAAGTAGAAATCTATTGAAAAAATTCTCAATTTTCAATTTGTCGTTTTATTGAAAATAAGTGAGTTATGTAACAGTTATTGTTTCGTGATTATCAATCATGTCAATGTATATTCAGAATGTTATTTACATTTGGAAACTCAAACTTTTTTAAGCCCGCGTGGCTAATGGATAAGGCGTCTGCTCCTAAGCAGAAGATGCGGGTTCGAGTCCGCCGTGGTAAATTTTATTCTCAACTAGAAAATTTTAAAAATTAGAAAATTGAGTCTCATCGAAAAAAAAGAAACTCAATGAAATTATTAAAACAGAGAAACAAGTAAAATTAATGGCTCAGCCGGGAATTGAACCCGGGACCTCTCGCACCCGAAGCGAGAATCATACCTAGACACTGAGCAACAATTTAATTTTGTTACAAAGTAGAAAATCTATTGAAAAATTCTCATTTTCAAATTTGTCGGTTTTTATTGAAAATAAGTGAAGTTATGTAACAAGTTATTGTTTCGTGATTATCAATCATGTCAAAATGTATATCAGAATGTTTATTTACATTTGGAAACTCAAACTTTTCTTAAGCCCGCGTGGCCTAATGATAAGGCTCTGCCTCCTAAGCAGAAGATTGCGGGTTCGAGTCCCGCCGTGGGTAAATTTATTCTCAACTAGAAATTTTAAAATTTAGAAAATTGAGTCTCATCGGAAAAAAATGAAAACTCAATGAAATTATTAAAACAGAGAAACAAGTAAATTAATGGGCTCAGCCGGGAATGAACCCGGGACCTCTCGCACCCGAAGCGAGAATCATACCCCAGACCAACTGAGCCAACATTTAATTTTGTTACAAAGTAGAAATCTATTGAAAAATTCTCAATTTTCAATTTGTCGGTTTTTATTGAAAATAAGTGAGTTATTGTAACAAGTTATTGTTTCGTGATTATAATTATCAATCCGTATAAAGTTCAATTGATTTCAAATATTTAATAATAATTTTTTGTAAAGCAACTCTTCACTTACAGGTAGTTTAAATGCTAATGAATATGAGATATATTATGGATTGAAAAGGAATTAGTAAGGTTAATCACTTTATTTACAATGATTTTAATTCAAATGTTAAAATTTAATGATACAATTGACTGGCAATAATTTTGATTTTATTTTAAATTCTAGTTTTAAAAATGAAGTAATTGTGAAAACTTTAAAATCTTATCCTAAATTTAATAAGACTTTTCTGAAAGATGTTGTTGCACAATGTAATTGTTTAAGAAATAAAACTTTAAAAAAGAATCCAAATCGCTTACAGAAAGCGTAATTTATAAAAGATTATTTTAATAAGAATAATGTTAATAACTTAAGTTTAAAGATGCCAATTTTTGTTGCATAAAAATCTTGATTTTCATTAATTCAGTAATAAAATTGAAGATATGAGATAACCTTAAAATTATCCTGAAACTTATAATGAGGTTGTTATCAAACGGTAATGATTTAGAAAATAAAACTCCTAAAATGAATGGAAATCGAACTAAAGAAAGCTTTATATACAAGATTTTTTATAAAAATAATTTAAAAAATAACATCTTTATTGATAAAAATTTTTCTGAAAAAATCTGCAGATATGCAGGTTGTGATTCGGAGGCTAGAACTTCCTCTCGAGCTGTTTTTGGCGGTTAATAATGGGCAATCTAAATCTAAAAATTCTATTAAAAAAATTTAAATAAAATTATAATTTACCCTGAATTTGAAAATGATAATTATCTAACATAAATTAGATAACTAAACACTACAAAAATTATTCAAAGTGTAAATTTAATAAAATGATTTAAATTCAAAAACATTTAAGAAACTTAAAATAAAATTCTAATATACAAAGAAAAAATCACCTTATTTCAAATCTAGATTTGAGAAAAACAAAATTTAATTATCAAGTGCTTCTCTAGAACTTTAACAAAATGAAAAACTTCAAACTTTTCGTTTTTCCAAACCTTAATAGAAAATAAAGACCAAAGAAAGTGTCGAGAAATTTCAAAATTAAATAATGAAACTGAATTAGAATAACTCAGTCTAAAAACCTTAAAATAGATGGATTTTTAAAAATATTTTCTATAAGGAACGGTATATTGCGTTTCTATAAATTTCAGTGTTAATAATAAAACGGAGCCATTAGTAAGGAACATTTCTTAAAACATCAATTTAGACTCCAATATATAACTTCGTACAATAATAGATTGAAATTATACTGGCGCCTCAACAGCCATAAAAGGTCTTGTTTGTTTTATCAAACCAAACTTTCTGAACGGCCACAATATCAACGCCAAAGTCGGGGGGAACAAGATTAATAACACTCTAATTTATTAAAAAAGCAAAGAGCTCTCCCGGATTATTGAATGAAATCACATATCAAGTATCACGATGGTGATTTTGTTATGTTGGACTCCTCAGCGATTCTGACCTTAATGTAGAAAAATGCAATATTGCCTCTTCAGAACTCTCTCGATCACAAAATGCGTGATCTTTTTAAAATCTTCCAGAACTAGCCAGAGCTGTTTTTTTAGTGAGAGTGATGGCAACAACTGATAAATTTTAAACTAATTAATAAACTAAAATTAGAAAATGGGTTCCCTGAACAGATCTCATTTGTGGGGGGTAAATTATCAAACTTAAATGAGACTAAAGATTCTGATCACTCAACAGGCTGAGGGTGAATCAGATATAATGTTTAAATATCGGCCTTCTTAATTTCAACGAAATGTGTTTGAAAGATCATACATTAAGATCTCTTTTCTCGAAACCAAAAAATCTTCGGAAAAGATTATCGATATAATTTTTCAACCTCAATTATCTACAATGAAAGGTGAACTCAAAACACCATCAAACGGATCATATGGTGATTACGTTTGTAACTATGTTCGTAAATTGTCTGTCATTATATTTATCTCGGACATAGAAAACATACAACACGCTTTCTCTCTCGACGATATTGAGAATGGGCACCGAGCTTAGTTGAGATGAATACCTCCCTTATCTTATCATAGCTCGAGTTGCAAAGAAGAGACTTTTAAGGCTCGACAGTGGAAATTATCTAGCGAAATTGACAGCTACACAACATAATCTCGCCTGAAACGATAACACACATAAATTCCTTTCTGAGCGAATAGATAAAGTATACCCTCAAAAGGCTACCCAACTTAAAGCTCTTCAGAATTTGAGCAACAACATCAAACGCAATCGAATCGGAGCCAGATGACGAAACGATTGCAAAGCCAAGAGAATTTCTCTTTTCGTAATTCGCGACAAAAAGAAATCCCTTATAAGTAAGTAAATATTCTTACCGGATTCACACTGCATTGTAGAAAAGATTTGCACTACTAAACATGACTACGCAATATCTTTTCTATAATACAAACTCTCCTCCTTACTTTAACTGTTAGCGATAGCGAGCAAATAGCAGACAGATTCTGATTCGATTACTCTGGTGAACACCACTCAGTCTGTAGAAATAAATCCAGGAACACAATCTGTTCGATAGTTGATATTAAGCGTTGTAGAGACTGCTCTACTGAACATGGCAAGAGTGAAACGCAGACTTGAAGTTGACATTGAACGAGGTCGAGTCAATAATTCATAACTACTAGTGGGACCACAAAACCATCTTAACACTAAAATCTATAAAAAAGCAGAAATTCACTGGCGAAAAAACAAATAAGGTGCGTGCCTGCATCAGTCTCAAAATCTGCTCTAATCTCTGAGGAGACTGATGCAGACAGCACAATAAAAATCATCGAAAAAATAAACCTCTAAATGAAGCAGTTCGTGATCCTACACAATTTTGGTTTACTGATGATGATATTGATCTTTTACCTAGAAATCACATCAGTAGCTTTGAGTTTTGCGTCCATAAATTGTTTCATCGTTGAGATTTTGCGCACTAACCCCTGGTGGAAGATCTTTTCCAATCCCGGAAAAGGTTTTCAAAGCGCAAATAATTTTATGCCCTTAAATATTGACAAAACTCACTGGATCTTGTTTGTATATTGTAAGAAATTCCTTGACATCTTACTTTATTGATCCAATCCTTCAATATCGGCATCGGTTTGTACAACAAACATATGCACTTCAAGTTACAATGGCATTGAATCAGCTTTTCAATCTTAAAGCTGCCATGACCTTCCACCCACATGAAAATTTCTTATACCAAGAAAATAGTTACGACTGTGGGCCTTACATCTGTGCTTAGCCAATGATGATAAGTGGAGTTTGGCAAAGCTTTCCTGACCATTTATTGACATCATCAGAAAGGAGGTTCACCAACCTTCAACTCTCCTGTCAACAGAAAGATCAAAAGGTTTCAGGAGGTGGCCTACCGAAATTCATGGAAATCATCAAACGGAATGGGGTCAGGAAGACTAGCAGTGCTACCCAGGCTTTTCTCCTTAAACAGAATTCCGTGTATTTCATCCTTATTAGATGAATACTTCAAAAACGAGAACCAATACGACTGTTCTATCTCCAGAATTAACAAATGAATATGTCGCCCAAAACCTCACATTCATTAGAGAAAATGTGACATTCAGACAATTCACTGGAATAGATCACATCATCAGTATTGTTCCAAAATGACTCGAATTGGAGTCTGTTTGTTTTCTCTCTTGTGTTAGGGAACAGTTACATTTTCAACTTCCATGACAGATAGTAACGGAAAGACTAATTGCCATTGGAGAAAATATGACTGAATACCTCAACAAATTCATCATCTCCAATAGAAAGTGATCTTCATTAGCGAACACAACATCGAACAACGCTTCCATCAAACATCTGACGACTCACTTCTCTTTGCTTCTGCTTCATTATATTAATCGAAAGTCTTATTTTTAGCAAAACAGGTTTCCACCACAAAGAACCAGTGAGTTTCTAAAATCAGTTAAAACTAAACAAGCAAATGAGATCTGTTTTGAATTTAAACTCAATAAACTGTAAAATCAACGAGGAAATAACTGCAAAATATTTAGTAATTTGAAACTAAATTCAAACTTTATGCTACTAATGAGACAATGTGCAACTGCTATTTTTGATGATTGCACACGACATTTGACAATTTTTAAATTATGAGGATCTCATTAAAGCACAAGTAATATTCGCCATAATTCGCCCCCCTAAACATCGAGAAATTCTTTGATAAATAGACTATAATTACTGATGAATACTACATCATCAACCCTACTACTCTGTGTGGAACAGAGAGTTATCAATCAGTCTGCAGAATTTTTTCGAAATAAAATCAACGAGATAAGGAAACACCTGGGCGCGTCATAAACATGGGTGATAATTCCCAATGACATTCGGGATCTGGTCTTGTGAGTAAACTACTCATCTGCGCTTTCATTAAAAATTATGCTAATGATTTACCCTTGATTAACTTAAACTTGCGCGAGATAGGTACCAACATCAGCTCTTTACTCCCAATATATCAGTGAATCGAAAAAAATTCTAATGTCAAGATTTGACTAAAATCACAAAAAATAAAAAAGAGCAAACCTGAACTGGAACAACGTAAACTCAAGATTGACGAACTTCTCCACGATGTTTCTCACCTGAAGTCAATGAAATCATTGATATTATTATAAGGCAATTCCTGACCGTGTAAAATCAAAAAACAAGCCGTATTTGGGTAATAAAACACGACCCCAAAAAATAAATAAAGGGATATTAGTAAGAAAATTCATGACTGACATGAAATGGACGGTCGATAAAGTCTTTAACAACACAAATGTCAGCATAAGACCAACTTTCCAGAAAATTGTCCTAAACTTCCTTATAAAATCACCTTTCACGAAATTGGAATAATCCGCTCAATTTTGTAAAACGTTCCAAACAAAGCTCTTAACCTGGAGCTTTTCTCAAATTTGAGATAATGTTCCAACTCAAGAGAGCTGACACACAAGTCCCGGTATGATGGCATTCAATACGCGATTTGTTGCTCCTTGACCCCGAGGGTAAATATGACCTTTTTATTCAATAAAATCATTGTAAATAAAATAATACCAGACAGTTGGAAAAGCTTCAAAACTCTCTACTCCTAAGCTATAAAGATGGAAAGTATGATGATGTTTCAATCCTGGCGTCCAATTGCCTTACTTTCTGTGATCTACAAAGTGTTCGCCTCATGTCTTGCGAGTCGTTTGACTTACTGGATTAAATACCAATAATCTTTTTACATATCGGCCAGAAAGGTGGTTCCAGACACGATGGATGCGTTGAACACAACTCGATTCTTTCAGCTGCTCTCGAACATTCAAAATACAGCAAGAACTGTCCCACTTGCTTTAGCTTGGCTTGACATCAAAAGATGCCTTTGGAAGTGTCCCACATGATTAACATGTGGTCCTTACTTCGGTTCATTGGAGTAGGGGAGGATTTTAATCCATTTTACAGTTGTTATATTTCCGCACAAAAGCACGTTCTACAGTTGTGGCCCAATATTGACTCCGAACATTCCATCAAACAGGGTGTCAAACAAGGATGTCCTATATCGATGATTTTTTTGCCTTGGCCATCAACCCTGTACTTGAGGCAGTATCGCGTTCTGACTGCGAGCCTTTCATGATTGGAGAAATCTCCTGTCAAGATTCTTGCCTATGCTGACGATATTGCTCTGATCGCTAAATCTGTTGAAGACCTTCAGAAAATCACAAATAATAGCTGTTAGAACTGCAGCTGAAATAGGATTTGAGTATCGGCCTGAAAAAATGTGATACCTTCAACTTCCAAAAGTTCACATTGACAGTGAAATTTTAATCAAACAACACAAAAATCAAGAAATTACTGTCAAAGAATTTTATCAATACTCGGTGTTCCGGTCGGTGAGGACCTGATCAGAAGTCCTTATGACATTCTTGATAAAGCTGTTTCTGACACTCGAAAACTTGCTAACTCTTGAGTTGCTAGTTGGCAAAAGCTAAAGGCTTATAAGATCTTTGTTCCATTCTCGTTTGATCTTCCCCTTTAGAACTCGAGAAATCAAGACCGGTGCTCTTTCGAATCCAATGGAAACAGCAATCGCTCTGTAAATATCAGTAGTCAAATTAAGAGGTTGTTTTTAGAAAAATGCTGTGTTTGCCTAATCAGTCTGAAGTAAGTTACTTTATAACGCAACTGAAAATCGGAGGGGCAAATTTGCGTTGATCTTCTTGATGAATATCACACGCAGACCATCACCACTTTTTCCGACTACTAACTTCAGAAATGTGACTATGCGAGAACAGATCAACATTGACTCTTTAAAATTTGTCACTGGTCCGCGATTAGGAATCAAAACACCGTCATTGCAAGAAAGTCTTGAACTGGTTCAATGGTAAAGAAGTCTAAACCTCACCATTCTGGCAGAAAAACTCGTTTTCAAAGGGTCGGATTGCGTTGCGTTTTTCGAAAAGACACACAGTATCAGTGTATCATTCATATAGTCAAAGACCACAAACCATCGCTTTACATCACAAACAGCAATGCGTGGCACTATCATATTAACCTCGACCTCGAAAAACAACATCAAAGGTTTTACACATGGCACTCTGTGACTCGTACCTCTCTAAGTGGGAAAAGAGCTGCGTCTCGAACTTCATAGCTTCAGCTGTGAACTTTCTCCAAAAATAAACAAGCAATTTCGCAGTGAGTTATCAGAATTTGCATGGAACTTCATCCATCGAGCTCGCCACAAACAACTCTTTCCATCTTTGCGAAACATCATAACAAAGGTGATAAGAGACTTTGTCGACTGTGTCACGCTGAAGATGAGACAATGTCACACGCAATTCAATCGTGTAAGGTCCATCTGACTCTTGGTGCCGAACGACACAATGACTGTTTAAAACTTATCGCATCAAATCTCACTAAGAAATTCAAACTTGATTGTCGTGGTTGATCACGTTTGTTCACTTGTCCCAACTCCAAGGAACGCGTCGATCTAATGATCACCGACTTGAGCAGAAAGAAATCTTTCTTGTTGATATGAAATGTCCGTGTGACTCTGTCAACAATTTAGCAAGTGGATTTTGCTGAATCTGCGGAAGTATGATTCTCTTAAGAATCAGATCCAAGCTGTCAAACCGACTTCAAAGTTGAACTTGACACTTGTTTTTTTGGTTCACTAGGTTCTTTCCTCTAAAGACTTCTGAAATTACTCGTGAAAAATCGGAAGTCAAGCGTAGCCGAGCTGGAACTTTACTGAAGAATGTGCATTGAGTAACATTAGGCACATTCAGCTCGTCGCTGGCATTTTCACAAACTGGCATTCTTAGTAGACCCTTGAAAAGATGTTCTTTTTAAAAATTAACTCAATAAGATCATATATTTACTGCTAGCAATTGGTTTGTCATTTACTTTAACGTTGTGTATAAATGTTTGGTGTATAAACGTATATATTTAGTATTAAATAGATTTCAGATATTTAGATTGCCCTTTCCCTCCACTGGTTAATAATATTTAATTATATAAATATATTATATATCTTTCCCAAGCAGATAATTTAGATGAAAAGAGACCATAATCTGCAATGATGAATGAAGATCGACAATATCCTTGATTGTGAAGACAGATTTCTTACTTGTTGAAGGATCGCCTTTGTGCGACTTTCATTTCAAAAGGACACTGCTTGAGATCTGCTGCACTGCATATCCAATGCAAGTTATGAGCCCGCAAAAACCACAGTAATCTGTCAACGATTCATTCCACAGCAGTCAACAATTGCTGGACACTAGCATCAATTGCAAGCCGGAAAGATAACATCCGATGAGATCCAAACATCAGAGCCTGGACAATTTTGAAACTTATGGTGAACATATGTGTTGAAATAATCCCAACAATATTGTACCAAATGATTTTCTTTGACTTTGTGTTGCCATATTGTTTCTTATGCTTGCTCCATGTTGAGCTTTGTCCAATTGTATAAATTTCAAAAATGTATATTAAATATATTTTTAAAGCGTCTGCCATCCTAAGCCAGAAGATTGCGGGATTTCGAGGTCCGCGCCGTGCGGTAAATTTTATCTCAAACTAGAAATTTTAAATTTAGGAAAATTGAGTCTCATCGAAAAAATGAAACTCAATGAAATTTATTTAAAACAGAGAAACAAGTAAAATAATGGGCTCGGCGGGAATTTGAACCCGGGGACCTCTCGACCCGAAGCGAGATCATTACCCCTAGACACACTGAGCCAACAATTTAATTTATGTACAAGTAGAAATCTATGAAATCTCATTTTCAATTGGTCGGTTTTTTTTATTGAAAATAAGTGAGTATTGTAACCAATATGTGCGTGATTATCAATCATGTCAAATGTTATATTCGAATGTTATTTACTTTGGGAAACTCAAACTTTTTTCTTAAGCCCGCGTGGCCTAATGGATAAGGCGTCTGCCCCTAGCAGGAAGATTGCGGGTTCGAGTCCCGCCGTGGGTTAAATTTTATTCTCAACTAGAAATTTTAAATTAGGAAGAAAATTAGTCTCATCGAAAAAAATGAAACTCAATGAATTTAAAACAGGAAACAAGTAAAATTAATGGGCTCAGCCGGGAATTGAACCCGGGACCTCTCGCACCCGAAGCGAGAATCATACCCCTAGACCACTGAGCCAACAATTTAATTTTGTTACAAAGTAGAAATCTATTGAAAATTCTCAATTTTCAATTTGTCGTTTTTATTGAAAATAAGTGAGTATGTAACAAGTATTGTTGTCGTGATTTATCAATAGGTTTCAATCCTTCGTGATAAAGTTTGCAAATTATTCTAAATATTTTTTTTTTTAATAATAAGTTTTTTGTAAAAGCACTACTTACAACTTACAGTAGTTTAAATGCTAATGAATATTGAGGATATATTGATTGGATTGAAGAAGGATTTGTTAAGGTTAATTCTACTTTTACTTTACTTAATAATGATTTTTTTAATTCATGTAATAAATTAATGATACCATTTGCTGCGTAATATTGATTTTTATATTAATTTCTAGTTTTAAAAATTGAAGTTAATTGTGAAACTTTAAGATCTTATCCTAAATTTAATAAGACTTTTTCCTGAAGATGTTGTTGTCAACAATCGTAATATGTTTAGAAAATAAACTTTAAAAAGAATCCAAATCGCTCTACAGAAAGCGCTATTTATAAAGATTATTTTAATAAGAATAATGTTAATAAACTTAAGTTAAATGATGCCATTGTTGGCAATAAAAATCTTGATTTTCATTTAAATTCAAGTAATAAAATTGAAGATAATGATGATAACCTTAAATATTACCTGGAAACTATTAATGAGGTTTGTTATCAACAACGGTAAATGATTTAGAAATAAAACTGCCTAAAAGAATGGAAATCGAACTAAAGAAAGCTTTATTACAAGATTTTTTTAATAAAATAATTTTAAAATAATAACATCTTTATTGATAAAAATTTTTCTGAAAAATCTGCCAGATATGCGGTGTGATTCGGAGGCTTAGAAACTTCTCTCGAGCTGTGTTTTAGGGCGGATTTAATAATGAGTGGCAATCTAATCTAAAAATTTCTATTAAAAATATTTAAATAAATTAAATTATAATTTACCTGATTGTGAAAATTGATAAATTATCTAACATTAAATTAAGATAACTTAAACACTAGCAAAAAAATTTTCAAGTTGTTAATTTTAATAAAACTGATCTTAAAAATTCAAAAACTTTAAGAAAACTTAAAAATAACAATTCTAATATACAAAGAAAAAATTCACCTTATTTCAAATCTAGAAATTTGGAGAAAACAAAATTTAATTATCAGTGCTTCTCTAGAACTTTAAACAAAAGTGAAAAACTTCAACTTTTTCGTTCTTTTCCAAACCTTAATAAGAAAATAAAGACCAAAGAAAGTGTCGAGAAATTTCAAAACTTAAATAATGAACTGATTAGAATAACTCCATCTAAAAACCCTTTAAAGATAGATGGATTTTTAAAATTTCTATAGGAACGGTAATATTTGCGTTTCTATAAATTTCAGTGTTAATAATAAAACGGAGCCATTAGTTAAGAAGACCATTCTTAAAACATCAATTATAGACTCCAATATTATAACTTCGTACAATAATAGATTGAAATTTACTGGCGCCTCAACAGCCATCAAAAGGTTCTTGTTTGTTTTATCAACCAAACTTTCTGAGACGGCCACAATATCAAACGCCAAAGTTCGGGGGGAACAGATTAATAACACTCTAAATTTATTAAAAAAGCAAAGAGCTCTCCCGGATTATTTGATGAAATCACATATCAAGTATCACGATGGTGATTTTGTTATGTTTGGACTCCTCAGCGATTCTGACCTTAATGTTAGAAATGCAATATTGCCCTCTTCAGAACTCTCTCGATCACAAATGCGTGATCTTTTTAAATCGTTCCCAGAACTAGCAGAGCTGTTTTTTAGTGAGAGTGATGGCAACACTGATAAATTTAGTAATCTAATTAATAAACTAAAATTAGAAAATGGGTTCCCTGAACAGATCTCATTTGTGGGGGGTAAATTTATCAAACTTAATGAGACTAAAGATTCTGATCACTCACAGGCTGAGGGTGAATCAGATATAATGTTTAATATCGGCCTTCTTAATTTTCACGAAATGTGTTTGAAAGATCATACATTAAGATCTCTTTTCTCGAAACCAAAATCTTCGGAAAAGATTATCGATATAATTTTTCACCTCAATTATCTACAATTGAAAGGTGAACTCAAACACACATCAAACGGATCATATGGTGATTACGTTTGTAACTATGTTCGTAATTGTCCTGTCATTATATTCTATCTCGGACATAGAAACATACAACACGCTTTCTCTCGACGATATTGAGAAATGGGCACCGAGCTTAGTTGAGATGATACCTCCCTTATCTTATCATAGCTCGAGTTGCAAAGAGAGACTTTTAAGGCTTCGACAGTGGAAATTATCTAGCGAAATTGACAGGCTACACAACATAATCTCGCCTGAAACGATAACACACATAATTTCCTTTCTGAGCGAAATAGATAAAGTATACCCTCAAAAGGCTACCCAAACTTAAAGCTCTTCAGAATTTGAGCAACAACTCTATCTCAATCGAATTCGGCAGCCAGATGACGAAACGATTGCAAAAGCCAAGAGATTTCTCTTTTTCGTAATTCGCGACAAAAAGAAATTCCTTATAAGGTAGTAAATATTCTTACCGGATTCCACTGCATTGTAGAAAGATTTGCACTACTAACATGACTTACGCCATATTCTTTTCTTAATACAAAACTCTCCTCCTTACTTAACTTGTAGCGATAGCGAGCAAATAGCAGACAGATCTGATTCGATTACTCTGCGGTGAACACCCCTCAGTCTGCTAGAAATAAATCCAGGACACAATCTGTTCGATTAGTTGATATTACGCGGTTGTAGAGACTGGCTTACCTGAACATGCAGAGTGAAACGCAGACTTGAAGTTGACATGACGAGGTCGAGTCAATATTCATTATACAGTGGGACCCAACAAAACCATCTTAACACTAAATCTATTAAAAAAGCCAGAAATTCACTGGCGAAAAACAAATGAAGGATTTGGCGTGCCTGCCATCAGTCTCAAAATCTGCTCTAATCTCTGGGGACTGTGCAACAGCAAAAAAATAAAAATCATCGAAAAAAAATAAAACCTCTAAATGAAGCAGTTCGGATCCTACAATTTGGATTTTACTTGGATGATGCATATTGATCTTACCTAGAAAATCACATCAGTAGCCTTGAGTTTGCGTCCATAAATTGTTTCATCGTTGAGATTTTGCGCACTAACCCTGGTGAAGATCTTTTTCCAATCCCGGAAAAGGTTTTCAAAGCGCAAATAATTTTATGCCCTTTAAATATTGACAAAACTCACTGGATCTTGTTTGTATATTGTAAGAATTCCTTGACATCTTACTTTATTGATCCAATCCTTCAATATCGGCACGGTTTGTCAACAAACATATGCATTCAAGTCAATGGCATTGAATTGAATAGCTTTTTAATCTTAAAGCTGCCATGACCCTTCCACCCACATGAAAATTTCTTATACCAGAAAATTAGTTACGACTGTGGCCTTACATCTGTGCTTACGCAATGATGATAAGTGGAGTTTGGCAAAGCTTTCCTGACCATTTTATTGACATCATCAGAAAGGAGGTTCACCAACTTCAACTCTCCTGTCAACAGAAAGATCAAAAGGTTTCAGGAGGTGGCCTACCGAAATTCATGGAAATCATCAAACGGAATGGGGTCAGGAAGACTAGCAGTGCTACCCAGGCTTTTCTCCTTAAACAGAATTCGGATTCATCCTTATTAGAATGAATACTTCAAACGAGAACAATACGACTGTTTTATCTCCAGAATTAACAATGAATATTGTCGCTCAAAACCTCACTTCATTAGAGGAAATGTGACATTCAGACAATTTACACTGGAATAGATCACATCATCAGTATTGTTCCAAATGACTCGAATTGGAGTCTGTTTGTTTTCTCTCTTGTGTTAGGGAACAGTTACATTTTCAACTTCCATGACAGAATAGTAACGGAAAGACTAATTGCCATTGGAGAAAATATGACTGAATACCTCAACAAATTCATCATCTCCAATAGAAAAGTGATCTTCATTAGCGAACACAACATCGAACACGCTTCCATCACATTGCGACTCACTTCTCTTTGCTTCTGTTCATTATATTAATCGAAAGTCTTATTTTAGCAAACAGGTTTCCCACACAAGAACCAGTGAGTTTCTAAAATCAGTTAAAACTAAACAAGCAAATGAGATCTGTTTGAATTTAAACTCAATAAACTGTAAAATCAACGAGGAAATAACTGCAAAATATTTTAGTAATTTGAAACTAAATTCAAACTTTATGCTACTAAATGAGACAATGTGCACTGCTATTCTTGATGATTGCACACGACATTTGACCAAATTTTTAAATTATGAGGATCTCATTAAAGCACAAGTAATATTCGCCATAATTGCGCCCCCTAAACATCGAGAAATTCTTTTGATAATAGACTATATTACTGATGAATACTACATCATCAACCCTACTACTCTGTGTGGAACAGAGAGTTATCAATCAGTCTGCAGAATTTTTCGAAATAAAATCAACGAGATTAAGGAAACACCTGGGCGCGTCATAAACATGGGTGATATTCCCAATGACATTCGGGGATCTGGTCTTGTGAGTAAACTACTCATTGCGCTTTCATTAAAAATTATGCTAATGATTTACCCTTGATTAACTTAAACTTGCGCGAGATAGGTACCAACATCAGCTCTTTACTCCCAATCATCAGTGAATCGAAAAAAATTCTAATGTCAGATTTGACTAAAATCACAAAAATAAAAAAGAGCACCTTGACTTGGAACAACGTAAACTCAAGATTGACGAACTTCTCCACGATGTTTCTCACCTGACAGTCAATGAAATCATTGATATTATTATAAGGCAATTCCCTGACCGTGTAAAATCAAAAAACAAGCCGTATTTGGGTAATAAAACACGACCCCAAAAAATAAATAAAGGGATATTAGTAAGAAAAATCAGGACTGACATGAAATGGACGGTTTTCAGATAAGTCTTTAACAACACAAATGTCGAGCATAAGACCACTTTTCCAGAAATTGTCTAAACTCCTTATAAAATCACCTTTTCCGGAAATGATAATCCGCTCAAATTTTGTAACGTTCCAAACAAGCTCTTACCTGGCAGCTTTTCTCCAAATTTTGAGATAATGTTCCAACTCAAGAGAGCTGACAACACAAGTCCCGGTATTGATGGCATTCAATACCGCGATTTGTTGCTCCTTGACCCCGAGGGTAAATTATTGACCTTTTTATTCAATAAAATCATTGTAAATAAAATAATACCAGACAGTTGAAAAGCTTTCAAAACTCTTCTAAACTCCTAAGCCTAATAGATGGAAAGTATGATGATGTTTCATTCCTGGCGGTCCAATTGCCTACTTTCTGTGATCTACAGTGTTCGCTTCATGTTCTTGCGGAGTCGTTTTGACTACTGGATAAATTACCAATAACTTTTACATATCGGCAGAAAGGTGGTTCCAGACACGATGGATGCAATTCGTTATTTGAACACAACTCGATTCTTTCAGCTGCTCTCGAACATTTCAAATACGCAAGAAACTGTCCCACTTTGCTATAGCGTTGGCTTGACATCAAAGAGCCTTTGAAGCTGTCCACATGATAACATTGTGGGTCCTTACTTCGCGTTCATTGGAGTAGGGAGGATTTTACATCCATTTTACGTTGTTATATCCGACACAAGCACGTTCTACAGTTTGTGGCCAATATTTGGACTCCGAACATTCCTCATAACAGGGTGTCAAAACAAGGATGTCCTATATCCGTGATTTTGTTTGCCTTGGCCATCAACCCTGTACTTGAGCAGTATCGCGTTCTGACTGCGAAGCCTTTCATGATTGGAGAATCTCCTTGTCAAGATTTTCTGCCTATGCTGACGATATTGCTCTGATCGCTAAATCTGTCTCTGAAGACCTTCAGAAAAATCACAAATATAGCTTATATTTAGAACTGAGCTGAATAGGATTGAGTATGCCTGAAAATGTGGATACCTTCAACTTCAAAAGTTCACAATCTGACAGTCGAAATTTTAATCAACAACACAAAATCAGAATTACTGTCAAAAGGATTTATCAATACCCGGTGTTCCGGTCGGTGAGGAACCTGATCAGTAGTCCTGTATGACATTCTTGATAAAAAGCTGTTTTCTGACACTCGAAAACTTGCTAACTCTGAGTTTGCTAGGTGTGCCAAAAGCTAAAGGCTTATAAGATCTTGTCCAATTCTCGTATGATCTTCCCCTTAGAACTCGAGAATCAAGACCGGTGCTCTTTCGAAATCCAATGGAAACAGCAATCGCTTGTAAATACAGTATGTTCAATTAACAGAGGTAAAAATGCTGTGTTTGCCTAATCAGTCTGAAGTAAGTTACTGTTTTATAAACGGAACTAAAATGGAAGCGGGCAAATTAGCGTTGATCTCTTGATGATATCACACCGCAGACCATCACGCACTTTTTCCGACTACTAACTCAGAAATGTGACTATGCAGACGAATCAAACATTGACTCTTTTAAAATTTGTCACTGGTCCGCGATTAGGAACAAAACACCATCATTGCAAGAAAGTCTTGACTGTTCAATGGTTAAGAGTCTTAAACCTCACCATTCTGGCCAGAAAAAACTCGTTTTCAAAGGGTTTCGGATTGTTGCGATTGCGTTTTTCGAAAAGACACACAGTATTCAGTGTTATCATTCATAGTCAAAGACCACAAACCTCGCTTTACATCACACAGCATAATGCGTGGCACTATCATTTAACCTCGGACCTTCGAAAAACACATCCAGTTTTAACACATGGCACTTCTGTGACTGCGTACCTCTTAAGTGGGAAAAGAGCTGCGTCTCGAACTTTCATAGCTTCAGCTGTGAAAACTTTCTCCAAAAAATAAACAAGTCAATATTTCGCAGTGAGTTTCAGAATTTGCCATGGACTTCTCCATCGAGCTCGCACAAACACTCTTCCATCTTATTGCGAAACTCATAACAAAGTGATAGGACTTTGTCGACTGTGTCACGCCTGAAGATGAGAAATCCACGCAATTCAATCGTTAAGGTTCCATTGACTCTTGGTGCCGCGAACGACACAATGACTGTTTAAACTTATCGCATCAAATCTCACTAAGAATTCAAAACCTTGATTGTCGTGCGTTGAATCACGTTTGTTCACTTGTCCCGAACTCCAAGGAACGCGTCGATCTAATGTCACCGACTTGAGCAGAAAGAAAATCTTTCTTGTTGATATGAAATGTCCGTGTGACTCTGTCAACAATTTTGAGCAAGTGGATTTGCTGAATCTGCGGAAGTATGATTCTCTTAAGAATCAGATCCAAGCTGTCAAACCTGACTTAAAGTTGACTTGACACTTGTGTTTTTGGTTTCCACTAGGTTATTTCCCTCTAAAGACTTTCTGAAATACTCGTGAAAATCGGAGTCAAGCGTTACCGATTCTGAAACCCTTTACTGAAAGATGTGCATGAGTAACATAGCACATTTCAGCTCGTCCGCTGGCATTTTCACAAAACTGGCATCTTAGTAGACCCTGAAAAAGATGTTATCTTTTAAAAATTAACTCAATAAGATCATATATTACTGCTAGCAATGGTGTCATTTAACCTTTAAATGTTTGTATAAATGTTTGGTGTATAAACGTATATATTTGTATAAATAGATTTTCAGATATTTAGATGCCCTTCCCTCCATGAGTTAATTAATATTATATTTATAAATATATATATATTCTTCGCAGCGTATTAGATGAAAGGAGACATAATTCTGCAAAGATGAAATCGAAGATCGCAAAATATCCTTGATTTGAGACAGATTCTTACTGGAAAGATCGCCTGTGCTGACATTCATTTCAAGGACACTGCTTGAGATCCTGCTGCACTGCATTCCAATTTGCAAGTGATGAGCCCGCAAAAACCACAAGTAATCTGTCAAGCGATTCATCCAACAGCGTCAACAATGTTGCTGACAACTAGCATCAATTTGCAAAGCCGGAAAGATAAACATCGATTGAGATCCAAAACATTCAGAGCCTTGGACAATTTTGAAACTTATGGTGAACATATGTTGTTGAAATAATCCAACAATATGTGTACAACATTGATTTTCTTGAACTTTTGATGTTTGCCATATGTTTCTTAATGGCTGCTCCCTGTTGAGCTTTGTCCAATTGTATAAATTTTCAAAAATGTTTATAATTAATATTATTTTTAAAGCGTCTGCTCCTAAGCAGAAGATTGCGGGTTCGAGTCCCGCCTGTGGGTAAATTTTATTTCTCAACTATAAATTTTTAAATTAGGAATTGAGTCTCATCGAAAAAAATGAAACTCAATGAAATTATTAAAACAGAGAAACAAGTAAAATTAATGGGCTCAGCCGGGAATTGAACCCGGGACCTCTCGCACCCGAAGCGAGAATCATACCCCTAGACCACTGAGCCAACAATTTAATTTTGTTACAAAGTAGAAATCTATTGAAAAATTCTCAATTTTCAATTTGTCGTTTTATTGAAATAGTGAGTTATTGTAACAAGTTATTGTTTCGTGCATTATCAATCATGTCAAATGTATATCAAGAATGTTATTACATTTGGAAACTCAAACTTTTCGTAAGCCCGCGTTGGCCTATGATAAGGCGTCTGCCTCCTAGCAGAAGATTGCGGGTTCGAGTCCCGCCGTGGGTAAATTTTATTCTCAACTAGAAATTTTAAAATTTAGAAAATTGAGTCTCATCGAAAAAAATGAAACTCAATGAAATTATTAAAACAGAGAAACAAGTAAAATTAATGGGCTCAGCCGGGAATTGAACCCGGGACCTCTCGCACCCGAAGCGAGAATCATACCCCTAGACCACTGAGCCAACAATTTAATTGTGTTACAAAGTAGAAATCTATTGAAAAATTCTCAATTTTTCATTTAGTCGGTTTTTTATTGAAAATAAAGTGAGTATATTGTAACAAGTTATTGTTTCGTATTATCAATCATGTCAAATGTATATTCGAATGTTATTACATTTGGAAACTCAACTTTTCTTAAGCCCGCGTGGCCCTAATGGATAAAGGCGTCTGCCTTCTAAGGCAGGAAGATTGTCGGGTTTCGAGTCCGCGGTAAATTTATTCTCAACTAGAAATTTAAAATTTAGAAACATTGAGTATCATCGAAAAAATGAAACTCAATGAAATTATTAAACAGAGAACAAGTAAAATAATGGGGCTCAGCCGGGAATTAACCCCGGGACCTCTCGCACCCGAAGCGAGGGAATCATACCCTAGACCACTGAGCCAACATTAATTTTGGTTCAAAGTAGAATCTATTGAAAAAATTCTCATTTTCCAATTTGTCGGTTTCTTTATTGAAAATAGGAGTTATTGTAACAAAGTTATTGTTCCTGTAGATTATCAAATCATGTCAAATGTATATTCAGAATGTTATTACATTTTGGACTCAAACGGTCTTAAGCCGCGTGGCCTATGGATAAGGCGTCTGCCTCCTAAGCAGAAGATTGCGGGTTCGAGTCCGCCGTGGGTAAAATTATAGATCTCAACGAAATTTTAAAATTTGAAAATTGAGTCTCATTCGAAAAAAATGAAACTCAATGAAATTATTAAAACAGAGAAACAAGTAAAATTTAATGGGCTCAGCCGGAATTGAACCCGGGGACCTCTCGCACCCGAAGCGAGATCATTACCCCTAGCCACTGAGCCAACAATTTATTTGTTACAAAGTAGGAAATCTACTTGAAAAATTCTCAATTTTCAATTTGCGTTTTATTGAAAAATTAAGTGAGTATATTGGTAACAAAGTTATTATTTCGTGATTATCAATCATGTCAAATGTATATCAGATGTTATTACATTGAAACCAACTTTCTTAAGCCCGCGTGGCTAATGATAAGGCTTCTGCCTCCTAAGGCAGAAGAATTGCGCGGTTGAGTCCCGCCGTGGGTAATTTATATTCTTCAACTAGAACATTAAAATTTAGAAGAAATTGAGTCTCATCGAAAAAATAAAACCCAATGAAATATTAAACAGAGAAACAGTAATATGGGCTCAGCCGGGAATTTGAACCGGGACCTCTCGCACCCGAAGCGAGCATCATACCCCTTAACCACTGAGCCAACAATTTAATTTTGTTACAAAAGTAGAAATCTATTGAAAAAATTCTCAATTTTCAATTTGTCGGTTTATTGGGAAAATAATGATGAGTTATTGTAACAATTATTGTTTCGTGATTATCAATCATGTCAAATGTATATCAGAATGTTATTTCATTTGGACTCAACTTTTCTTAGGCCGCGTGCTAAAATGGATAAGGCGCTGCCTCCTAAGCAGAAGATATGCGGGTTCGAGTCCCGCCTTTGGTAAATTTTATTCTTCAACTAAGAAAATTTTAAAATTTAGAAAATGAGTCTCATCGAAAAAATTGAAACTCAATGAAATTATTAAAACAGAGAAACAAGTAAAATTAATGGGCTCAGCCGGGAATTGAACCCGGGACCTCTCGCACCCGAAGCGAGAATCATACCCCTAGACCACTGAGCAACAATTTTAATTTGTTACAAAGTAGAAATCTATTGAAAAATTTCTCAATTTTCAATTTGTCGGTTTATTGAAATAGTGAGTATTTTGTAAAACAAAAGTTATGTTTTTTTCCCGTTTGATTATCAATCATGTCAAATGTATTTCAGAATGTTATTTTACATTTGGAAAACCTCAAAACTTTTCTTAAGCCCGCGTGGCCTAATGGATAGGCGTCTGCTCCTAAGCAGAGATGCGTGTTCGAGTCCCGCCGTGCGGTATGATTGTCTTCTCAACTAGAAATTTTAAAATTTAGAAAATTGAGTCTCATCGAAAAAAATGAAACTCAATGAAATTATTAAAACAGAGAAACAAGTAAAATTAATGGCCGCCCGGAAAATGACCCGGGACTCTTCGCACCGAAGGGCGAGAATCATACCCCTAGACCATGAGCCAACAATTAATTTTGTTTACAAGTAGAAATCTATTGTGAACATTCTCAATTTTCAATTTGTCGGTTTTTATTGAATAAGTGCAGTTATTAAACAATATTGTTTCCGTGATATCAATCATGTCAATGGATATTCAGAATTGTTATACATTTGGAACTCAACTTTTCTAGCCCCGGCTGCCTAATGGATAAGGCGTCTGCCTCCTAGAGCAGAAGATTGCGGGTTCGAGTCCCGCCGTGGGTAAATTTTATTCTCAACTAGAAATTTTAAAATTTAGAAAATTGAGTCTCATCGACAAAAATGAAACTCAATGAAATTATTAAAACAGGAGAACAGTAAAATTAATGGCTCAGCGGGAATTGAACCGGGACCTCTCGCACCCGCGAAGCGAGGAATCATACCCCTAGACACTGGCCAACCAATTTAATTTTGTACAACAGTAGATCTATTGAAAAATTCTCAATTTTCAATTTGTCGGTTTTTATTGAAAATAAGTGAGTTATTGTAACAAGTTATTGTTTCGTGATTATCAAATCATGTGCAAATGTATATTCAGAATGTTATTTACATTGGAACTCAAACTTTCTTAGCCGCGTGGCCTAATGGATAAGGCGTCTGCCTCCTAAGCAGAAGATTGCGGGTTCGAGTCCCGCCGTGGGTAAATTTTATTCTCAACTAGAAATTTTAAAATTTAGAAAATTGAGTCTCATCGAAAAAAATGAAACTCAATGAAATTATTAAACACAAGAGAAACAAGTTAAATTAATGGGCTCAGCCGGGAATTGAACCGGACTCTGCCACCCGAAGCGAGAATCATACCCCTAGACCACTGAGCCAACAATTTAATTTTGTTACAAAGTAGAAATCTATTGAAAAATTCTCAATTTTCAATTTGTCGGTTTTTATTGAAAATAAGTGAGTTATTGTAACAAGTGATTTGTTTCGTGTTATCAATCTGTCAAGTATATTCAGAATGTTATTTACATTTTGGGGAAACTCAACTATTTCTTAGCCCGCGTGGCCTAATGGATTAAGGCGTTTCTGCCTCCTAGCATAAGATTGCGGTTTCGAGTCCCCGCGTGGTAGTAAATTTTACTTCTCAACTTAGAAATTTTAATTTAGAAGAAAATGAGTCTCATTCGAAAAAATAAACTAATGAAATTATTAAAACAGAGAAACAAGTAAATTAATTGGGCTCAGCCGGGAATGAACCCGGGAACCTCTCGCACCCGAAGCGAGATCATACCCCTAGACACTGAGCCAACAATCAATTTTAATTTTGTACAAAGTGAAATCTATTGAAAAATTCTCAATTTTCAATTTTCGGTTTTTATGAAAATAAGTGCAGTTATTGTAACAGTTATTGTTTTCCTTGCATTATCAATCATGTCAAAATGTATATTCAGAATGTTATTTACATTTGGATGAAACTCAAACCTTTCTTAAGCCCGCGTGCCTAATGGATAAGGCGTCTGCACTCTCTAAGCAGAAGATTGCGGGTTCGAGTCCCGCGTGGGTGAAATTTTATTCTCAACTAGATTTTAAAATTTAGAAATGAGTCTCATCGAAAAAAATGAAACTCAAGAAATTATTAAAACAGAGAAACAAGTTAATTAATGGCTCAGCCGGAATTGAACCCGGACCTCTTCGCACCCGAAGCGAGAATCATACCCCTAGACCACTTGACCAACAATTTAATTTTTGTTACAAAGTGAAATCATGAAAATTCTTCATTTTCAATTGTCGGTTTTTATTGAAAAATAATGAGTTATTGTAACAGTTATTGTTTCGTGATTTATCAATCATGTCAAAGTATATTCAGATAGTATTTACATGGAACTCAACCTTTCTTAAGCCCGCGTGCGCCTAATGGATAAGGCGTCTGCCTCCTAAGAGAAGAGATTGCGGGTGTTCGAGTCCCGCCGGGAGGTAAATTTTTCTCATTCTCAACTAGGAAATTTTAAAAATTTAGAAAATTTTGAGTCTCATCGAAAAAAATTGAAACTCATGAAATTATTAAAAAGAGAAACAAGTAAATTAATGGGCTCAGCGGGATATTGAACCGGGACCTCTCGCACCCGAAGCGAGAATCATTACCCCTAGACCACTGAGCCACAATTTAATTTGTTATTACAAAGTAGAATCTATTGAAAAAATTCTCATTTTTCAATTTGTCGGTTTTTATTGAAATAAGTGATTATTGTAACAAGTTATTGTTTCGTGATTATCAATTCATTCAATGATATCGAATGTTATTTACATTTGGAAAACTCAAACTTTTCTTAGCCGCGTTGGCCAATGGAATAAGGGCGTCTGCCTCCAAGCAGAAGATTGCGGGTTTCGAGTCCCGCCGTGGGTAAATTTTGATTCGATCAACTAAAATTTTAAAATTTAGAAAATTGAGTCTCATCCGAAAAATAAACTCAAAGAAATTATTAAAACAGAGAAACAAGTAAAATTAATGGGCTCAGCCGGGAATTGAACCCGGGACCTCTCGCACCCGAAGCGAGAATCATACCCCTAGACCACTGAAGCCAACAATTTAATTTGTTACAAAGTAGAAATCTTATTGAAAATTCTTCATTTTCAATTTGTCGTTTTTATTGAAATAGTGAGTTTATGTAACAAAGTTATTGTTTCCGTGATATCAATCATGTCAAATGTATATTCAGAATGTTATATTACATTTGAAACTCAAACTTTTCTTAAGCCCGCGTGGCCTAATGGATAAGGCGTCTGCCTCCTAAGCAGAAGATTGCGGGTTCGAGTCCCGCCGTGGGTAAATTTTATTCTCAACTAGAAATTTTAAAATTTAGAAAATTGAGTCTCATCGAAAAAAATGAAACTCAATGAAATTATTAAAACAGAGAAACAAGTAAAATTAATGGGCTCAGCCGGGAATTGAACCCGGGACCTCTCGCAACCCGAAGCGAGAATCATACCCCTAGACCACTGAGCCAACAATTTAATTTTGTTACAAAGTAGAAATCTATTGAAATTCTCAATTTCAATTTTCGCGTTTTATTGAAAATAAGTTGAGTTATTTGTAAACAAGTATTGTTTCGTGTTATCAATCATGTCAAATGTATATCAGATGTTATTACATTTTGGAACTCAAACTTTCTAACCCGCGTTGGCCTACATGGATAAGGCGTCTGCCTCCTAAGCAAAGGATTGCGGGTCGGTCCCCCGTGGGTAAATTTTATCTCAACTAGAAATTTTAAAATTTAGAAAATTGAGTCTCATCGAAAAAAATGAAACTCAATGAAATTATTTAAACAGAGAAACAAGTAAAATTAATGGGCTCAGCCGGGAATTGAACCCGGGACCTCTCGCACCCGAAGCGAGAATCATACCCCTAGACCACTGAGCCAACAATTTAATTTTGTTACAAAGTAAATCTAATTGAAAATTATCAATTTTCAATTTGTCGGTTTTTATGAAAATAAGTGAGTATTTGTAACAAGTTTTGTTTCGTTGATTATCAATCATGTCAAATATATTTCAGAATGTTTTTACATTTTGGAAACTCAACTTTCTTAAGCCGCTGTGGGCTAATGGATAAGGCGTTGCCTCCTAAGCAGAAGAATTGCGGGTTCGAGTCCGCCGTGGGTAAATTTTATCTCAACTAGAAATTTTTAAATTTAGAAAATGAGTCCTTCATCGAAAAAAATGAAAACTCAATGGTGAAATTATTAACAAGAAGAAACAAGTAAATTAATTGGGCTCAGCCGGATTGAACCCGGGACCTCTCGGCACCCGAAGCGAGTTCTACCCCTAGCCACTGACCAACAATTTAATTTGTTACAAAGTAGAAATCTATTGAAAAATTCCTCAATTCAATTGTCGGTTTTTATTGAAAATAAGTGATTATTGTACCAAGTATTGTTCGTGGATTATCGAATGCGATGGGTCAAATGTCTATTCAGAATGTATTTAACATTTGGAAACTCAAACTTTCTTAAGCCCGCGTGGCTAAATGGATAAGGCGTCTGCCTCCTAAGCAGAAGGATTGCGGGTTCGAGTCCCGCCGTGGGTATTTATTCGTCTCAATAGAAATTTTTAAATTTAGAAAATTAGTCTCATCGAAAAAATGAAACTCAATGAAATTATTAAAACAGAGAAACAAGTAAAATTAATGGGCTCAGCCGGGAATTGAACCCGGGACCTCTCGCACCCGAAGCGAGAATCATACCCCTAGACCACTGAGCCAACAATTTAATTTTGTTACAAAGTAGAAATCTATTGAAAAATTCTCAATTTTCAATTTGTCGGTTTTTATTGAAAATAAGTGAGTTATTGTAACAAGTTATTGTTTCGTGATTATCAATCATGTCAAATGTATATTCAGAATGTTATTTACATTTGGAAACTCAAACTTTTCTTAAGCCCGCGTGGCCTAATGGATAAGGCGTCTGCCTCCTAAGCAGAAGATTGCGGGTTCGAGTCCCGCCGTGGGTAAATTTTATTCTCAACTAGAAATTTTAAAATTTAGAAAATTGAGTCTCATCGAAAAAAATGAAACTCAATGAAATTATTAAAACAGAGAAACAAGTAAAATTAATGGGCTCAGCCGGGAATTGAACCCGGGACCTCTCGCACCCGAAGCGAGAATCATACCCCTAGACCACTGAGCCAACAATTTAATTTTGTTACAAAGTAGAAATCTATTGAAAAATTCTCAATTTTCAATTTGTCGGTTTTTATTGAAAATAAGTGAGTTATTGTAACAAGTTATTGTTTCGTGATTATCAATCATGTCAAATGTATATTCAGAATGTTATTTACATTTGGAAACTCAAACTTTTCTTAAGCCCGCGTGGCCTAATGGATAAGGCGTCTGCCTCCTAAGCAGAAGATTGCGGGTTCGAGTCCCGCCGTGGGTAAATTTTATTCTCAACTAGAAATTTTAAAATTTAGAAAATTGAGTCTCATCGAAAAAAATGAAACTCAATGAAATTATTAAAACAGAGAAACAAGTAAAATTAATGGGCTCAGCCGGGAATTGAACCCGGGACCTCTCGCACCCGAAGCGAGAATCATACCCCTAGACCACTGAGCCAACAATTTAATTTTGTTACAAAGTAGAAATCTATTGAAAAATTCTCAATTTTCAATTTGTCGGTTTTTATTGAAAATAAGTGAGTTATTGTAACAAGTTATTGTTTCGTGATTATCAATAGGTTATCAATCCTTCGTGATAAAGTTTGCAAATTGATTTCTAAATATTTAATAATAAGTTTTTTTGTAAAAGCACTACTTACAACTTACAGTAGTTTAAATGCTAATGAATATTGAGGATATATTGATTGGATTGAAGAAGGATATTAGTAAGGTTAATTCTACTTTTACTTTACTTATTGATTTTTTTAATTCTAATGTTAATAAATTTAATGATACCATTGCTGGCAGTAATAATTTTGATTTTTATTTAAATTCTAGTTATAAAAATGAAGTTAATTGTGAAAACTTTAAATCTTATCCTAAATTTAATAAGACTTTTTCTGAAGATGTTGTTGTCAACAATGGTAATGGTTTAGAAAATAAAACTTTTAAAAAGAATCCAAATCGCTCTACAGAAAGCGCTATTTATAAAGATTATTTTAATAAGAATAATGTTAATAAACTTAATTTAAATGATGCCATTGTTGGCAATAAAAATCTTGGTTTTCATTTAAATTCAAGTAATAAAATTGAAGATAATGATGATAACCTTAAACATTATCCTGAAACTTATAACACTTTTGCTAATGAGGTTGTTATCAACAACGGTAATGATTTAGAAAATAAAACTCCTAAAATGAATGGAAATCGAACTAAAGAAAGCTTTATTTACAAAGATTTATTTAATAAAAATAATTTAAAAAACAACATCTTTATTGATAAAAATTTGGCTGAAAAGTCTGCGGATCTGCAGGAGTGTGATTTGGAGGTTAGATCTTCTCCTCGAGCTGTTTTTTGGGCGTTTGATAATGGGCAATCTAATTTAAAAATTGCTATTAAAAATAATTTAAATAAAATAAATTATAATCTACCTGAATTTGAAAATGATAAATTATCTAACATTAAATTAGATAACTTAAACACTACAGAAAAATTTTCAGGGGTAAATTTACATAAAACAGATATTAAATATTCAAAAAATTTAGGAAAATTTAAAAATAGAAATTCTAAAATACAAAGAAAAAATCTACCTTATTTCAAATCTAGGAATTTGGAGAAAACAAAATTTAACTATCAGTGCTTCTCTAGAACTTTAAACAAAAGTGAAAAACTTCAACTTTTTCGTGCTTTTCCAAACCTTAATAAGAAAATAAAAACCAAAGAAAGCGTCGAGAAATTTCAAAACCTAAATAATGAACTTGTTAAAATAACTTCACTTAAAAACCCTTTAAAAATAGATGGATTTTTAAAATTTTTCTATAGGAACGGTAATATTTGCGTTTCTATAAATTTCAGTGTAAATAATAAAACGAAGCCATTAGTTAAGGAAACCAGTCTTAAAACATCAATTATAGACTCCAATATTATAACTTCGTACAATAATAGATTGAAATTCACTGGCGCTTCAACAGCCATCAAAAGGTTCTTGTTTGTCTTATCAAACAAACTCTCTGAAACGGCCACAATATCAAACGCCAAAGCTCGGGGGGAACAGATTAATAATTGTCTAAATTTATTAAAAAAGCAAAGTGCTCTCCCGGATTATTTGATCAAATCACATATCAAGTATCACGATGGTGATTTTGTTATGTTGGACCTCCTCAGCGATTCTGACCTTAATATCAAAAATCCAATATTGTCCTCGTCAGAACTCTCCCGATCACAAATGCGTGATCTTTTTAAATCTTTCCCAGAACTGGCAGAGCTGTTTTTTCAGTGAGAGTGATTGCAACACTGATAAATTTAAAAACCTAATTAATAATCTAAAATCAGAACATGGGTTCCCTGAACAGATCTCATTTGTGGGGGGTAAATTTATCAAACTTAATGAGACTAAAGATTCTGATCACTCACAGGCTGAGGGTGAATCAGATATAATGTTTAATATCGGCCTACTTAATTTTCACGAAATGTGTTTGAAAGATCATACATTAAGATCTCTTTTCTCGCAACCAAAATCTTCGGAAAAGATTATTGATATAATTTTTCACCTCAATTATCTGCAATTGAAAGGTGAACTCAAACACACATCAAAACGGATCATATGGTGATTACGTTTGTAACTATGTTCGTAATTGTCTGTCATTATATTCTATCTCGGACATAGAAACATACAACACGCTCTCTCTCGACGATATTGAGAAATGGGCACCGAGCTTAGTTGAGATGATACCTCCCTTATCTTATCATAGCTCGAGTTGCAAAGAGAGACTTTTAAGGCTCAGACAGTGGAAATTATCTAGCGAAATTGACAGGCTACACAACATAATCTCGCCTGAAACGATAACACACATAAATACTTTCTTGAGCGAAATCGATAAATTCTACCCTCAAAAGGCTATCCAACTTAAAGCTCTTCAGAACTTGAGCAACAACATCAATGCAATCGAGTCAGAGCCAGATGACGAAACGATTGCAAAAGCCAAGAGATTTCTCTTTTTCGTAATTCGCGACAAAAAGAAATTCCTTTTAGATAGTAAATATTCTTACCGGCTTCTACTGCATGGTAGAAAGATTTTCACTACTAACATGACTACGCATATCTTTTCTATAATACAAAGTCTCCTCCTTACTTTAACTGTTAGCGATAGCGAGCAAATAGCAGACAGATCTGATTCAATTACTCTGGTGAACACCACTCAGTCGGTAGAAATAAATCCAGGAACACAGTCTGGTTCGATAGTTGATATCAGCGTTGTAGAGACTGGCTCTACTGAACATGCCAGAGTGAAACGCAGACTTGAAGTTGACATTGACGAGGTCGAGTCAATAATTCATACTACTAGTGGGACCATACAGAACCATATTAACACTAAATCTATTAAAAAAGCCAGAAATTCACTGGCGAAAAACAAATGAAGGTGCGTGCCTGCATCAGTCTCAAAATCTGCTCTAATCTCTAAGGAGACTGATGCAGACAGCACAATAAAAATCATCGAAATAAATAAACCTCTAAATGAAGCAGTTCGTGATCCTACAATTTGGTTTTCTGATGATGATATTGATCTCTACCTAGAAAATCACATCAGTAGCCTTGAGTTTGCGTCCATAAATTGTTTCATCGTTGAGATTTTGCGCAGTAACCCTGGCGAAGATCTTTTTCCAATCCCGGAAAAGGTTTTCAAAGCGCAAATAATTTTATGCCCTTTAAATATTGACAAAACTCACTGGATCTTGTTTGTATATTGTAAGAATTCCTTGACATTTTACTTTATTGATCCAATCCTTCAATATCGGCATCGGTTTGTCAACAAAACATATGCACTTCAAGTTACAATGGCATTGAATCAGCTTTTCAATCTTAAAGCTGCCATGACCTTCCACCCACATGAAAATTTCTTATACCAAGAAAATAGTTACGACTGTGGGCCTTACATCTGTGCTTACGCAATGATGATAAGTGGAGTTTGGCAAAGCTTTCCTGACCATTTTATTGACGTCATCAGAGAGGAGGTTCACCAACTTCAACTCTCCTGTCAACAGAAAGATCAAAAGGTTTCAGGAGGTGGCCTACCGAAATTCATGGAAATCATCAAACGGAATGGGGTCAGGAAGACTAGCAGTGCTACCCAGGCTTTTCTCCTTAAACAGAATTCGTGTATTTCATCCCTATTAGATGAATACTTCAAAACGAGAACCAATACGACTGTTCTATCTCCAGAACTAACAATGAACATTGTCGCCCAAAACCTCACATTCATTAGAGAAAATGTGACATTCAGACAATTCACTGGAATAGATCACATCATCAGTATTGTCCCAAATGACTCGAATTGGAGTCTGTTTATTTTCTCTCTTGTGTTAGGGAACAGTTACATTTTCAACTTCCATGACAGAATAGTAACGGAAAGACTAATTGCCATTGGAGAAAATATGACTGAATACCTCAACAAATTCATCATCTCCAATAGAAAAGTGATCTTCATTAGCGAACACAACATCGAACACGCTTCCATCACATCTGACGACTCACTTCTCTTTGCTTCTGCTTTCATTATATTAATCGAAAGTCTTATTTTTAGCAAACAGGTTTCCCACACAAGAACCAGTGAGTTTCTAAAATCAGTTAAAATTAAACAAGCAAATGAGATCTGTTTGAATTTGAACTCAATAAACTGTAAAATCAACGAGGAAATAACTGAAAAATATTTTAGTAATTTGAAACTAAATTCGAACTTTATGCTACTAAATGAGACAATGTGCACCGCTATTCTTGATTATTGCACACGACATTTGACCAAATTTTTAAATTATGAGGATCTCATTAAAGCACAAGTAATATTCGCCATAATTGCGCCCCCCTAAACATCGAGAAATTCTTTTGATAATAGACTATAACACTGATGAATACTACATCATCAACCCTACTACTCTGTGTGGAACAGAGAGTTATCAATCAGTCTGCAGAATTTTTCGAAATAAAATCAACGAGATTAAGGAAACACCTGGGCGCGTCATAAACATGGGTGATATTCCCAATGACATTCGGGGATCTGGTCTTGTGAGTAAACTACTCATCTGCGCTTTCATTAAAAATTATGCTAATGATTTACCCTTGATTAACTTAAACTTGCGCGAGATAGGTACCAACATCAGCTCTTTATTTCCAATCATCAGTGAATCGAAAAAAATTCTAATGTCAGATTTGACTAAAATCACAAAAATAAAAAAGAGCAGCCTGAACTTGGAACAACGTAAACTCAAGATTGACGAACTTCTCCACGATGTTTCTCACCTGACTGTCAATGAAATCATTGATATTATAGTAAGGCAATTCCCTGACCGTGTCAAATCAAAACACAAGCCGTATTTGGGTAATAAAACAAGGCCCCAAAAAATAAATAAAGGGATATTAGTAAGAAAATTCATGACTGACATGAAATGGACGGTCGATAAAGTCTTTAACAACACAAATGTCAGCATAAGACCAACTTTCCAGAAAATTGTCCTAAACTTCCTTATAAAAGTCACCTTTTCACGGAAATTGGAATAATCCGCTCAATTTTTGTAAACGTTCCAAACAAGCTCTTAACTTGGAGCTTTTCTCAAATTTTGAGATAATGTTTCAACTCAAGAGAGCTGACAACACATGTCCCGGTATTGATGGCATTCAATACCGCGATTTGTTGCTCCTTGATCCCGAGGGTAAATTATTGACCTTTTTATTCAATAAAATCATTGTAAATAAAATAATACCAGACAGTTGGAAAAGCTTCAAAACGATTCTAACTCCTAAGCCTAATAAAGATGGAAAGTATGATGATGTTTCATCCTGGCGTCCAATTGCCTTACTTTATGTGATCTACAAAGTGTTCGCCTCATGTCTTGCGAGTCGTTTGACTTACTGGATAAATACCAATAATCTTTTACATATCGGCCAGAAAAATGGTTCCAGACATGATGGATGCGTTGAACACAACTCGATTCTTTCAGCTGCTCTCGAACATTCAAAATACAGCAAGAACTGTCCACTTGCTATAGCTTGGCTTGACATCAAAGATGCCTTTGGCAGTGTTCCACGTGATTACATGTGGTCCTTACTTCGGTTCATTGGAGTAGGGGAGGATTTTACATCCATTTTACAGTTGTTATATTCCGACACGAGCACGTTCCACAGTTGTGGCCCAATATTGACTCCGAACATTCCCATCAAACAGGGTGTCAAACAAGGATGTCCTATATCGATGATTTTGTTTGCCTTGGCCATAAACCCTGTACTTGAGGCAGTATCGCGTTCTGACTGCGAGCCTTTCATGATTGGAGAATCTCCTGTCAAGATTTTTGCCTATGCTGACGATATTGCTCTGATCGCTAAATCTGTTGAAGACCTTCAGAAAATCACAGATATAGCTGTTAGAACTGCATCTGAAATAGGATTTGAGTATCGGGCTGAAAAATGTGAATACCTTCAACTTCCAAAGGTTCACATTGACAGTGAAATATTAATCAACAACACAAAAATCAAGAAATTACTGTCAAAGGAATTTTATCAATACCTCGGTGTTCCGGTCGGTGAGGAACCTGATCAGAGTCCTTATGATATTCTTGATAAAGCTGTTTCTGACACTCGAAAACTTGCTAACTCTGAGTTGCTAGGTTGGCAAAAGCTAAAGGCTTATAAGATCTTTGTCCATTCTCGTTTGATCTTCCCCTTTAGAACTCGAGAAATCAAGACCGGTGCTCTTTCGAAATCCAATGGAAACAGCAATCGCTCTGTAAATATCAGTAGTCAATTAAGAGGTTGTTTTAGAAAAATGCTGTAACTGAAAATGGAGGGGCAAATTGCGTTGATCTTCTTGATGAATATCACACGCAGACCATCACCCACTTTTTCCGACTACTAACTTCAGAATGTGACTATGCGAGACAGATCAACATTGACTCTTTAAAATTTGTCACTGGTCCGCGATTAGGAATCAAAACACCGTCATTGCAAGAAAGTCTTGACTGGTTCAATGGTAAAGAGTCTAAACCTCACCATTCTGGCAGAAAAACTCGTTTTCAAAGGGCTCGGATTGCGGTTGCGTTTTTCGAAAAGACACACAATATCAGTGTATCATTCATAGTCAAAGACCACAAACCATCGCTTTACATCACAACAGCAATGCGTGGCACTATCATATTAACCTCGGACCTTCGAAAAACAACATCAAAGGTTTTACACATGGCACTCTGTGACTCGTACCTTTCTAAGTGGGAAAAGAGCTGCGTCTCGAACTTCATAGCTTCAGCTGTGAAACTTTCTCCAAAAATAAACAAGGCAATCTTTTGCAGTGAGTTATCAGAATTTGCATGGAACTTCATCCATCGAGCTCGCACAAACACTCTTTCCATCTTTGCGAAACATCACAACAAAGGTGATAAGAGACTTTGTCGACTGTGTCACGCTGAAGATAAGACAATGTCACACGCAATTCAATCGTGTAAGGTCCATCTGACTCATGGTGCCGAACTTAAACTTGCGCGAGATAGGTACCAACATCAGCTTTTTACTTCCAATCATCAGTGAATCGATAAAAATTCAATCGTGTAAAGTCCATCTTACTCTTGGTGCTGAACGACACAATGACTGTTTAAAACTTATCGCATCAAATCTCACTAAGAATTCAAACTTGATTGTCGTGGTTGATCACGTTTGTTCACTTGTCCCAAACTCCAAAGAACTCTTCGATCTAATGATCACCGACTTGAGCAGAAAGAAAATCTTTCTTGTTGATATGAAATGTTCGTGTGACTCTATCAACAATTTTGAGCAAGTGGATTTGCTGAATCTGCGGAAGTATGATTCTCTTAAGAATCAGATCCAAGCTGTCAAACCTGACTTCAAAGTTCAACTGGACACTTGTATATTTGGTTCACTAGGCGCATTTCCTCAAAAGACTTCTGAAATACTTGTGAAAATCGGAGTCAAGCGTACTGAGCTGAAACCTCTACTGAAAGAATGTGCATTGAGTAACATAGCACATTCAACTCTACGCTGGCATTTTCACAAAACTGGCATCTTATTAGACCCTGAAAAGATGTATCCATTTAAAAATTAACTCACTAAGATCATATATTACTGCTAGCAGTGGTGTCATTTAACCTTTAAATGTTTGTATAAATGTTTGATGTATAAAAGTATATATTTGTATAAATAGATATTCAGATATTTAGATACCCTTTCCTCCAATGAGTTACAAATGATTATTTTATATAAATATATATATTCTTTTGAAGCAGTAATTTAGATGTTACGAGTCAAAATTCTGCAAATGATGAATATCCTTGATGTTGAAGACACAGATTCTTCCTTGTGAAAGGAGCACCTTTGCTGATTTCAGTTCAAGGACACTGCTTGAGGTCCAGCTGCACTGCATTCTAATTTGCAAGTGACGAGCCAGCAAAAAATTCATTGAATCTGTCAAGCTAATTCATCCAACAGCGACAACAATGTTGCTCAGAACTATCATCGTTTTGCAAAGCCGGAATAATAACATCCGATGAGATTTAAACATCACAGCCTGGACAATTTTGAAAATTATGGTGAACATTCTTGTTGAAAAAATCCCAACAATATTTGTAAAAATGATTTTTTTGACTTTTGTGTTTACCATAAATTTTCTTAATGGCTTGCTCCATGTTGAGCTTTGTCCAATTGTACAGATGTTCAAACATGTTATAATTAATATATTTTTAAAGGGTCTTCCTCCTTAGCAGAATATTGCGGGTTCGAGTCCCGCCGTGGGTAAATTTTATTCTCAACTAGAAATTTTAAAATTTAGAAAATTGAGTCTCATCGAAAAAGTGAAACTCTATGAAATTAATAAAACAGAAAAACAAGTAAAATTAATGGGCTCATCCGGGAATTGAACCGGGGGCCTCTCGCACCCGAAGCCAGAATCATACCGCTAGACCACTGAGCTAAAAATATACAATCGTTGACATTCCCGTGGTGCATGACCTATCTGTTGCCAGACATTGAGGGTATTTCTTCATTGCTTGTGTATCTGGATCGAAATATCCTTGATATTTTTCCAACTTTACTTGATAGCTTTCCATTTCTAGCACTCCTTTAACTAATTGGTTTAGTAGAGTGTACCCTCCTTTTTTACATGACCCATCTCCAGCCGTTATTCTTCCTGCGTCGTATACTCTGATGGTTTTTATTTTCCCTTCCTCTGCTGCTACTTGAATGTGAATGATGTCCACAATGGAATGCTTTTATTTTTCTTGTCACTGTGCATTCTTTAATTTCCGTTTTTTTGAAGTCCACTTCTTGATGTACATTGTACGACACTGCTGTGGCGGTTGTCTGCAATCTTCAGGGGTTTGCAGCTTTGCACTCTTCCGTTTATTTCAACGAATACTTGTAGCCAATCTTTATATTGTCGCAGTCATATACCACGAACGATTCTGCTCCTTTTATGCACATCACCCATATGAGTATTGTAGTGATGATTGCGTTCATTCCTTTTCTAGCGGTTCTTGGGTCACTTGCATTGATTGTTGTCTTGAATTTCGTTAACAATTCCTTTAACTTGGTTTGCATTATATCTGTTTGGTAATCTCCGCTTACTAGATTTATAAAACCCTGCCATCCGCCTTGAGTTAAGATGAATGGTTCAATTACTTTTCTAATAATTTCTGTTATCGCAAATTCGTATCCATTCGGGTTATATTTCGGTGTTCGTTTCTATAGATTGCTATGGTGTTGTACATCAAATAGGATATTTCCACTAAATATCTGTTTGGATCATCTGATCGCTTTGTTAGATGGTTTATTATTATTAGTAATTCTTCTGGATCCTTGGTTGTCGTTCGCACTTTATTATCCATGATCCTAGTTATTATTGGTCTTATTGCTGCCCAAAGTTGTTTGGCTTCTGCTCCTATATTATTGAGTTTTAGGTTTCCTTTTGCTTCCGGATTCGCTAATCCTAGCATATCGGCAATTAATTTATTGATCTATCTTGCTCCCTGTTCTCGACCCTTTAATTTTCCTTGTAACTGTTTTGTTACTTGACTGAGCTTGTTTAATTTCGTTGTTAGTTGGTCCATCTGCATTTGTTCTTTGGTTTTCCTTTCTGGTGCTGGTTTGTCTGTTTTCGGTCGTCCTCTTGGTTTCTTTTCCATTTCCGTACCCGTTTCCTTCCGTTTGGGTTGTTCGTCTTCTGTATTCCTTGACGTCCTAGCTCCTCGATCTTTTATCCAGTTGTCCCATTTGTCTCTTATTGAGTTACGGCGTCTTCCTCCTTTTTTCCTTTTTTCCTCTTCTGTATCTGGTTCTATTGTTTCTACTGGTCGTCTCTGTGTGCATGCAAGTTCGTCTAAGTCGTCTGTTGTCATATCGTTTTCGTTATCCGTGGTGAATAGATCCCTGGATTCTGGGATTTTTCCGGTGGTTCCTTCGTTTACGACATCGTTTAAATCATTTAGTATTTCTTCGTCTCCGGTTGTTATGATGGTTACTTCGTCTGCTGCAGAGGGAACCTCAGGAGTGTTTAAACTCTCTTGTCGTCCTATTGGGGTTTTTGTTTTGATTTCTATTTTGTTGAGTTCTCTACCTGCGATTTTTGCTACTGTTAACACATTTATTACTTTCAATTGTAACGTTGTGACTCCAATTTCGAGATCGTCATCTAATGATCGTCTTTCGTGTTGTAAGTGAAATGGCAATTCATAGGGTATTCTCTTTTTTACCTCACTTACCTTGGCTGTGATGTAGAAATCCTTTCTATCGGTTCGAAATCTGGTGTCATAATTTTTAGGCTGTATTTCTCTATCGTCTCGGCTGCCCATTCCACATGTTTCCATTTCCTGATGATTTCTGTGAATTGTTTTGGGTACCAAACATAAACTCTTCTGTATTCTTCTATTTCTTTTACGATATTACGTAAGTTTATATCCTATTACATGATTCGATTATCCACTTTGCCAAATCCGTTACTGTTCGTCTTTGGTTCTTGGCACCTGTTCTCAGTATTGCAGCTAACTCTCTACAGTTTTGAGTTTCTGTTAATCTCGTCAGTTCTTCTACTGAGTCATCCATGTCTGTAGGTAAATATCTTGTTCCGGGAATTCGTTTTTCGAATACATTGATTCGTGGTCTAGCCTCCTCTTTTTGAATTTGTAGCTTCATTTCTTTTTCGGTTTCTATTTCAATCGTGATATATATCGCGTCATTTTTCACAAATTGCGCTCTCTCTCCGATTATGTACTTTTTAAGCAGAAATTGTGGTATTCCTCCTGCTACATTTTCCGTGGATTTTTGTTTGTGGCTTATCGCCGATCTTCGTTCCACCCCTAATTTTTCGCTGTGCCTTTCTTCCAAATGTCCGGGTTTGGCTATTGAAATTACTGTTTTCCGATTAAATGGCAATTCCAGCTTTCCGTCGTATCTTCCTCTTGCCAGATAAATATTTCCATTTTGCTACTCCATCTCCGTTTGGATATACTCTCAACTTCATGCGGTATCCTCCAATTTCCGTATAGAATTGATGACTTGTTAAGCTGGTGATTTTTCCTTCTTCGGCTGATTTTACTTTTTCTGCCCATCCACTTATTTTCCATGTGTACGGTGCTAGTCGAGCTCGATCGTTTATTTCTTCATCTTCTTCTGGTTGCCATTCGATTTCATTTATTATTTCTTCGGGTAAGTTTTCGTATGGGCTATCTTCGTATAGATCTAGGGTTACTTCGTTTGCGGCTTCTTCTGGTGCTTCCCCTGGAATATATTTTCTCCATTTTGGTTCTGTTCATTCCGTTTTCCATTTCCACTCGTTCTCGTTCTCGTCATACATCTTTTTCCATGGTGTTGATCGACATCGTGAGTCGTCTATGGGTTGTAATTTTGTATTTAGTTTAGCATCTTGTCTCCATACTTGGTATATCGTTAGTATTCGGTTCATTTTTCTCTTCATCTCCTCTTGGAATTCTCGGATCTGCTGTTCCTTTTTCGTCGTATTCTTTCTCTCCGGTTTATCCATGGCTATAATGTTGATTGTTTGCTAATCTTCACATATCCCTAACTCGTATATTGGGGTTCGTTCTCTTGGTCCGATTTGTCGATTATGATACATTATCACTACGTCTTCTACCATTCCATCATCACTGCTTTCTATTATCGGTTGGATGATTTCGTGGTTTATTCGCCGATGTAACTCGTGTATTTGACAATCGGGATCTACTAATATTTCCTTTGTTTCCTCATTAGGTAATTTTATTTTTATCTTTATTGGTTCGTCTCCTCTCATGTCTCTTTGATGTTCTCCGTATCAGTTCTTCCGTTCTTCATTGAAACTGGTTTGGTTAGAGACAATCTTTAAATATATTTTCTTGCCTGATCTATGGTTTGTTCCGTCATTTTAATTTGGTTCTGCCTCATTATTTTCTGTTTCTCTTTTTCCAACGCTGGTTGTATTTCTTTGATATATATCATTTGAATTTTTTGCCATATTTCTGTTGCCGTTTCTTCGGTTTCATCGTTATCTAATGTTACTACGTTTATTCCATCTGGCCATATTAGTGTGTCTGCAAGATGTATATCTCGTTTTATTTTCCTTCCTCTATAATATAGTGGTCTATTTTTATAACTGGGTACCAGTTATTCTATTACCCATTCGTATAATTCGTTTGTACTTGTTGTTATTATTTGTCTGGGTATTTCCGGAAGGTCGATAATCACTTGATATTCTGCTCTGTCATATTCTTTCAAGTTCTTTTGATACCGTTTTATTATATCTTTCCATGATGCTGTAAATTTACCATTATCTTGTTGGTAACCTTTCGAAATTAGCTTCATTATTCTACTGTACGTTGTTGTATCTTTAAGGTTTATAAACATCTGATTTCGATCTACCTCTTCCACTATTTTGTTGATTTCTCTTATTATTTCCGTTTCATCTTCCCTGGGACATTTATCTCCATTTTTCTACTTCTGATTTCGGTTCATCTTTATTTGGTTTATTTTCCTCGCATGATTGGAATATTTCTCCTCCCAGACTGCTTATTTCACTTTCATCTTCGTCGGTTTGATCATCCGGTATTTGCCGTAGCATATTTATATGTGGTCGTTCTTCTTCTTCCATTGTCTTGGTTGGTCCTTTTGTTTGTAACCATATTTCTTTTATTCTGTTCTCGATTTGTTCCTCGCTCCAATTTGGTTCCTCTCTTCTAATTCTTGCTTCTATTCTTAGTAGTAGTATCCTCTGGATTCGATTTTTCGTTATTATTGGTTCTGATACTTTATTTTCCTCTTTCTCTTTTTTTATTGCTGTTTCTCGAACATCTTTTTGCTGTTCTAATCTTTGTTCTCGTTCTATCTCTTTAACTCCTTCTCCCACTTTGTGCAATAATGCTTTCTTTGCTAATAGGTCTATCTTTTGTTCTAGTGCTTGTTCTTGTTCTATTCTCTTTATCCCTTTGTCCAATTTCTGTATTAGTTCTTTCTTAGTTCTTTTCTTGTTTCAGGATTTCCTCCTTCATTTTTAGCTGGTCCTTTTCTTGCTCTAGAATTTCTTCTTGCTCCATTTTTTCTAGTGCGTTGTCTAATTTTTGTATTAGTGTTTCTCTCGTGAGTAATTCCATTTCGTATGTTAGTGTTCCGTCATTTTGTTTCTCCGTTTTCTTCGTTTCTACTTGTTTTACTTCTTGAATTTCAGATTCCTCTGGTTTCTCCATTGTAGTTTCGTTTTGTTGTTGACGTCTTCGTTTCTCTTCTTCTGTAAATTCCTTGATTGCTTCTATTTTCTCCATTTTCTTTAATTCATTTGACTTGACTATCCTATTGTCTCCCCCTTCGTTCTCAAAACACTGCGGAGCAGTGTGGGTTTCTCCCGAGATTTCCGTTCTTATCATGTTGATTCTTCTCGTTGTTTGTTTCCTATTTTCTCATCTTTGCTGGATTTTCTGGGCTTCCTCTGTTTGTAATCTTTGCCATTCGGCTTGTTGCTGTTCTTGGTATTCTTTTGTTCGTCGTTCTTGGATCTCTTTGTTACTTCTCATCACATTAATTCGTTGTTATTGTACGTTAGTGGGCATCTGTTGCATCATTTTTTTAGTTCTGAGGGCATTCGTTGTAATGTTTTTCGTAGCATGTCGATTTCTTGCATTACGTTGATTTGTGGGTTTCCTGTGGGATTGTTGGTTGTTTGTTGGTTCGGCCTTCTCCTCATATTGCAGTTCCTTGCTATATGTCCCCTCCGATTGCAGATATAACGCGCTCTGTTGTTTACTTGTCGACACACCTTCTCTGTGTGTCCTCTCCTGCCGCATTTCTGGAAGTTATGATTCCGAAAATAATCTTCCGCTCGGTGTCCCTATCCGTTGGCATGTGGCACACATCTCATTTGCGTTGGGATTATTCCTGAAATTATTATTATAACTTACTTGGTTATTACCTCCATTTTCAGAATTTCTTGTTGGTGGTGTCTTAAACATCTGTTGGGCTCTTGGGATGAATTGACTCATGGCCGGATTGTTGTTTTGATTGTTGGCATTTGTACTTGCTGTTGGAGTTGAAGGTTCCGTGGTCATTACTGCTACCTAATATCCCAGTCCTAAATGTGCCTCGCATCGGTTTGCGATTGCTACTGCACTGTCTAATGTTTCAGGTGCCAGACATCTGAGGTTGGCTCGTATATCTTCCCTTTTAATTCATCTTATGAAGAAATCCACCATTTTGTCTTCCGGTACGTCTTTATCTCCGAAGGCTTCTTTGCATAACGTTTTTAATTCGCATGCGTATACTGCATTAGATTCGTCACGTCTTTGTTTTTTATGTAGGAAATCTAAAATCTTCCTATTCCAAATATTTTCACTAAGAATTCCTTTATCTCTGCCCATGTCGTTAATTTCGTTACGTCTCTTGCTTCTTCCACGAATACATCTTTTGCGCTCCTTTTCAAATATAGGGGTAGTCGCTCCTTTACTTTCTGATCCGTCCAATGACAAATGTATTTGTATACTTTGAATTCTTTTATAAATGTGTCTAATTTGTAGAGGTTGCCGTCGAAAGGCTCTCCTCTAAATTTTTCTCTAAATTCTCCCATTGCTGCATTATTTTTATTTATCATTGAATTTGGATCTGTTCCGGTTACTGCTGCGGTTGATGCTCCTGTATTGATACTTCTGCTGCTTATTGCTCTCTTCTTTTCGACTTCTCCTAATAGACTCTCTTCTCTTTGTTTTTTGGTTTGGCTTTTCGTATTATATGCTATATTCTCAATGGTTACGGTTATCCGTTTATTTAGTTATATCGTTATCTCCTTTGTTTTATTGTCTGTCTTCTTCTGCTTTGATTGCTCGGAAATTGCTTTGGATTGCTTTGGATTGCTTTGCAATTGCTCTGCTTCGCCGTTTGTTCTAAAAATAAATAACACTTCCAATATTTTATACTCTATACAACTTTTCTCCTCCATTTACTATACTACATACTGCATTTTCCCTTGTTCGCGTTTTCCGCAGTGATTGGTTTGTCTAATTCACCCCCAATCATTTTAAGTCTATTTTAAATTATCTATAACTCGTATTAATTATCTATCGACCTCGTATCAATTATCTATATAATCTTATAAATTATCTATATCGTCGTATCAATTATCTATATCATATTAAATAAAATCACTGCAATCATACAATCATTCAATCCATTAATAATTTTTCCTAAGTCTCCCTAATTTGCTAATAATCGTCTGCTTAATCCCTACTTGCTGGCGCTCTATTTCCTTTTATGGTTTCTCATCTTAACTGGCACTCTATGGGCTTTCGTTATTTCCGTTGGCTCTCTGGGGCCTTCGGCATCTCATTTCAACTGGCACTCTATGTGCCTTAATCTTTAATCGGAGTTGAGTTTTTCGTCAGTAATCTGTTGGGTGACTTGTTTCGTGGACAAGTTTGAGGCCTCATACTGACGCTCAATCCATGGTCGTCTGTTGGTAGCGCATTTGTCCGGTTACGCTTACCTCACCGCCACTAGGATATCCGGTACTCGGTGTGGGATCCGGGTTTTTGTACCGAACTCCTGCTAGGAAAACTAAAAAAATATTCACTCAGTACTCAGTGTGGGATCCGGGTTGTGTACTTTGGAGAATATAAAAGAATGGAAATGCCCAGACGTTCAACCAAGTTCCGTAAACGTTTACTTGATTTCTCGAATAGTGAAAAGAAAAAGAAGCGATCTATGGGTGCGGTAATTCTTAATATCTCTGTCTACTATCCGCCCGCTCCCGTCAGATTCCAGCTCTACTTGGCTGTGTAAATTCTGACCTTAGTAGGTCTTTCGAGTATGAAGCATTTACCGGTTAGTTCACATGTCACCTACTGCTTGGGCCTCGATACTCAGTGTGGGATCCGGGTTGTGTATCAAGTCCCTGCCCAGCATAAAAAGTTCGTTCGATACTCGGTGTGGTATCCGGGTTGTGTATCGAACGGTTCAGCGCTATCAGTTCTTTGGCTGATAACATCCTGAACTCGACATTCCGCCGCTGTCCTCTGGTGTCTCACCACAACTAGGGAAAAAAATGTTCCTAGGTACCTTTACAAAAATTTTAATTCTCTCGCGTCTAAATCATGCGCATTTTCTCTCACCTCTCGGCTTGTCCCTTCACTTCCCAATCAAAACTTGTGGTGATCGCGTCAATGAACTTCCCAAAAGAGGTGATCAATCTCTCGCCGGTCGCTCATTGATATTTTCGATTTGGCCTACCATTTCCTTTCTCAGTAGGGTTGATCAGGATTTCCCCTCGGGTGATCGTACTATCGTTTTGATAGCTCAGGTTATCACTCGGTTCTCACTTTTACTCCTCTTATCTCCATATAATATAAATAAAACAAAAAAAATATACGCTAGGAAGTCTATTTGTCGAAATTTTTCAGTCCAAATGTGCGGTCTTTGCAGATTCCGTTGCTTTTGTGTCTCTGTGCATGTGTTTACTTTTTCCCTGATTCGGCTTTTATATGTTGCTTTAGTTATTTGTCATCGTCTATTTGCTCCTATTCAATAGTTAATTATTCACAAACAACATGCGTTTATTACAATTATTACAACAATTTTATGGATAGAACACTGTTATTCGCTCTTTAATTTTTCTCTGGCACAACACTCAGTGCGATTCCTGGGCACATTCTTGGCAGAAACTCAGATGTCCGCAAGGTATTACTATTACCCTTGCCTCCTCCGTTCGACACATATAGCATTCTCGATAGACTTTGGTTTGCTCTCCCATCATCTGCGTTATCTCTTCCTCAATTGTTTCAACTTTTTTCATCATCGTATTCCACTCTTTGCCAAATTCGGCTATCTCCAGTCTCATGTTCAAGATCTCGTATATTCGCTCGGTGGTTACTTTGTCATCCATATTGATTATCTTTATTAGAATGCATAATTCATCAGAATACAGGCTCGAAATCGATGCAACGTCTTTTTTTAACCCTTTTTATTAGTTTCTGTTTATTTAGTAGTTTCTCTAGATTGTCGCTTTCGATATTTAATATCTTCCTCAGTTTCGTGATTATTTGTTTGGTTAGGTCCTTTCTCTTAACAATAAATATTAATTAATTCTTTCATTGATTTAATTCAAAATTATTTATTCTCCTTACCCTTACTACTTTTCGGTTGATTTTCTTTTCTGGGTCCTATTTATTTCTTTATTTAATCTATCCTATTTTGATTTTACCCTGATTTTATCCTTTAATTAATGGTTATTTGTTTCAGGTGTATGATTTGTCTTATTATTTTCAGCGTCGCGTCCCTTGTAGCAGGTTGCTCATTCCCCGTCCTTTATCATGGGGTTTCATCTGTTGAATATCCTTCGTGTTCCTTCGTCATTTGTTTCATTAAGGTTGTTCTCCATCGGTTGTTGTTTCGTTTCACATTTCCTTTATCTTCTTATTTTGTATTCTGGTTGATATTTTCCTTTATTTTTGATCTTGTTCATCTGTCGTTTTCGTTTAGTGTCTGTCTGGTGTTCGGTGAAGTGTCGTTCGACATTTTGTTTGATTTTTGTATCTTCTTTCGGTTTCCTTTGATTGTTTGCCAAAATTATTTCAAATTCTACTCAAGGTGTACTAACAAAATTCTTTGTTGTTTATTGGTTCGATTGTTTTGCTTTTTTCCAGTTAACGGGCTTATCATCCCGGCTACGGGTGTATTAACGGAATTCTCTGTTGTTTCTTAACTTGATTGTTTTGGTCTTTCCAAATAACAAAGCTTCTAATCCCGGCTGAGCCCTCAAATTTTATATGTGGGGTTACTAGTGGTCGATATGACTTTGACCTCAATCATATAAATACTAACTACCTGTCACTGGTTACCCGTTGTTAGGCAACGTTGGTACTGTAACCAATGGTTCTGTGACCGTCAAAGGTGAGCTTTGTTTTCAAAACTGCTAAGACCCGGTCTACAGCTGGTTCAGCGAACTACCGATAGAAAGTTTACGCTCGACTTAGTTTTTATAGGTCCCTTACTCATTTAACTTTACATCACCTTGTCTTTATTACTTAGAAACTTGTATTAATGGATATACATGGTAAGATAAGAACAACAAAAGGGTTTTATTTACTAATTCATTTCGTTTATCAATTTAATTTTGTCCCAATTGTGCTCTATGTGCTTTCTGCTTTCTTCTTTCTGCTCGTCCTGGTCTTGGGCGAGACTTTGGTTTGAATGATGGTTGTGCCGGATTAACCGTACTCTGGTAAGCTAACTGGGCTGGGGCAAACACCAACGAGTAGGTAACGGCCTGTCCCTCCTGACACGCGGCTACGGCTACTTCCAATCCCCGTATCTGTACTTTCTGGGCTTGGTTCAGGGCTTTTTCTTCCTGCCAGCTCTTCTGTGCCGCATCCAGCTTCTGGTAAAGTCTCTTCACTCTGGCTGGCTATGATCATGTGGCTTTTACTTTCTGCATCTCGCGACTGAGATAAAGACATTGTTGATGCAGGTTTGCGTTTTCCTTCCTGAGATTCTTTAATTATTTAGTGATTTTTCGCATAGAATCTTTCATAGTTTCACCTTAATAATAAATTATTCATAGAATTACTTTCAGAAAGAAATTTAGTATTTTAAGAAAAAACACAAAAACAAAATATAGAATAGGTATGTAATCAACAGCGACTTAAATTTCTCGGGTTAGTTTAACTAGTGACAATAAGACAACAATTTTAGCAGAACGATTTTATTAAAGATACGGAATGCACAAAATAGGAATTTAATTGTTAGACGGCTGATTTCTCGTGAGTCGGCGGCGTGAGTATGCATGTTCCTCGGCGCCCCGATACTCCAGAATATCTCGTATATCTGGTTGGAGGAGACTCCTTGGCACCACCAAGTGAACTGGTGCATCACTGTCCAGTAGGGCTGGGTCTCGATGATCATAGGCCACTCGTAAGCGGCCAAGTACCTGTCTGAACTAGGGATACGCACGCTCGCGATATCCCGGTTGATTCTTGCCAGTTGTTCTCTTTGCCGATTTGCGAGAAATCGGTAGCGCCACTCGAGCTGTTCTAATCTGTGTAGTTCGATTTCCGCCTTCTGTCGGATCTCTCGGGCTGGGTTTCTGCCCGGCTCCTTTTTGATGAATATACTCGGGAGCTCCACATCGACTTCCGGTCCATTTTCATTCTTATTCGGCCACTCGGGGGTTCCATACGTTGATATTGTATAGGCTCTCTACCCCATAAGGCCTGTCGGTATCTTCCGGCGAATCTCGTCAGTGCGGTTAGTGTGGTACGGTCCACATCTGCCCAATCATGGGAATGAGTGCTTGCTAAAAACGAAATTAAGAGCTATCGGTTTTATCACTTTCTTTTCGTCCGAGATCAATACATATTTATCATCGAGGTTAGCCAAATTTCTAAACCAAGTCTCAAAAATATATAAATCTGGTTTATTTTATACAAGCTAGTTTTTTCGTGGTTAGCGATGACATTTATTTAAGTTAAAATACGTTACATGTTGTAATTACACTTGTGGAATAAGCGAAAATACCTATGATAATAATTTAAATCTGGATCTCCTAGGTTTATAAAACTTTCTAAGTTAGGTTATTCCGGGTGTAGCCACACTGGCCTAGAGTTAACCCATTTCATCGTATCCACAGTCGTAATTTTAATGTTCTATTACTTGATCCCGAATGCTAATGATAGGTTGCGAATGGTTGTTTTAGATGGTGAGTGCCATTTTTTCAAAAGGAAATTTAGGTGTTTTCATATTTATTATAAGGTAATTTAATGTGGATAAATACGCGACCATTGGAATTTGAACTCTAGAGAAAATGTTCATGCATATACGAAAGCACAATCCTAACTTGACGTACAAGCGACCCGAGCTTTCTATACGATTTAGTGGTTATGTTGATTTTAGAATTTTATTCTGAACAAAATTGAGGTTCTCGGTTTAATTAACTAGTGTGAATAACGTGATTATGAAGATCATGTTGATTCATTAGTAACTTTTCGTCGTTTTGGTACTGAAGTAGCTTTTATTTAAGATTTTCCTGAAGCATTAAATCGTAATTCTCGGTTAAAATAAAAATAATTAAATACACTACAACAAATGATCATGTAAGTTTTATTTAATATTAAAAAATAGCGGTGATCGTCTTACTCGGCCTAGAATTCTTGGTTGCTGGACGGCTTCGATCTTGATTAAAAATTTCATGAGTTCGGTGTTTAACTACCTCGGATGTTCGTGAATCCGGGCTCCCGCTTCGAGATATGTTTTTCGTTTTATTTTGTACAGTCTCGTTAGGCATTAGCGTTGTCATCATCAAGTTCTTAGAAATTATGCTACTGTATGCAACTCCATTGATCATTTATACTTGTCTCCAGTAGGTGTGCTGCCACGTGGCAGATGTTATCCGCGTGGTGAAATCTAATTCGTCGATTTTCTTTTCACTTCCTTCGTCATTTGGGCAGAGAAAAATCAATTGGAAATATTCTTAGCTGTTTTGATTCTACCACTGACCAGAGGGTGTGTCATATTCTTCAACACACAAACGGGTGATCGTTGGATTTTTCTTCCGACAATCGATTAGTCTATCCAATTCCAGAATAGTCAATCTGTCTCTTTGGAGAGCAATATATATTACTGGGCGTTTTATAAATTTTGTTGATTGGAAATGTTAGTTTTCCGCATTCTTCTACGAGTTGCCTTTTAATTAGAACGTACTTAAGTGGATTTTCTCTCGACGTTGACGGAAACGAGGACTTTCTCAGGTGGGATCCTTTGTTGGCGAACACTCGTCATGGTATTTCACCAGGTAATTTTTAATGTTTTATTCTCTCATCCTTGATTGTTTCCAGGAAGGTAAAGGATAGCGGACATTTATCTTCTAGTCGATGGAATGAATTTTACGGATACTATTATGGGTCAGATATAATCTGCCTGAATGTTTCAGATGTATTTACCAGAATGTTTTCCTATGCATAATTATGTTATTTAATGAATATCATTTCGATTTTATCGTTGTTATTTTATGGCGTTTTTCTGTATCTAATTTAGCTTGAACGATACAGGCTAAGATTAAGGCTTGTTTGGCCCCCTCCTAAAATTATTACTACATCCTCGACTGCAGTTCCTATTCTTTATATTTTATCCATTATACTGGATTTTATATTGGATAATCATAGACGTGGTGGGTTACTGGGTATTGATGTTTGTTTAAATTACGTTGAGGTTTCCCCGGTAACGCCATATAAATATTTTTTTGCTTACCACTCGGCACCAGTTGCTAAGCAACTTTGGAACTGTGTTCGAGTGGGTAGATCGTCCGCAAAAAGTGAGGGCTATTACTAATGCTGTAATTGCCCGAACGATCTCTGGGTTCAACGAGCTGTCGATAGAAGACTTGTGCCCGCTTTGAATATCAGGTCCCCTTACGTCGTAATTTTTATCATTTGAGTCTATTGAACCCTTTAAACCACTGTTAAAATATCGATAACATATATTAAAACAAAACAAGTGGCTACATATGTTATAAAATAAGTGATGCATTTTCAGTGAGTCATTTGCGTATTGTTCAATACTCGAGCGGCTCGGCGCTTGGCACGCTCTTTTCGTCCAAGTCGATAGCTACTGGTCTTTGGTGTGGCCGTCGAATCAGTGACCGTGGTTTCTCGGTAGGCCAGTTGGGCAGGGGCAAAGACAAAGGGATATGTTACTGCCGCTCCCTCTTGGCAGGCTGACAATGCCACTTCCAACCCCTTTATCTGGGTCTTCAGGCTTTGGTTTAACTGCCTTTCCTCCGCCCAGCTCTTTTGTGCTACCGTGAGTCGTTGGTAAAGCAGTTTCGTTTTCTTCGGTTCCATCTAGGTGGCTTTAGTTTCTTGAATCTCCTTTGACATTTGGATCAGTTGGGTGTAGAAGTCTTTGTTGAGTTTGCGAGAATGTTCTAACTCCTTCCTCAGAATTACTAGCGATTCCATCTCTGTAATTAACATTATAAATTTTTGGCTACTAATCTTGAATTATTTATTGAACAATACAAATTTGTAAATATTTCGCTAAAGAAATATATAAAAGATCTTGAGAAATAACAAATCATTTATTAAGACTAAATTTAAGTTTATTAATGTAATGGGCAAGAGTGAAAAATCCATATTCCACTGATCAACGGGATTGGTGGGTTTTATCGTGTCTCTCTACCCCATCGTCGGGGATTGCAAAGCGGCAAAGTACTCAGGGTACGCGAAGACGGGTCGCTTCGTGTTTCGGATGCGGCTAGCACGGGGCATCGAATGAGCGTCGATGCGAGCTTTCATTTCTCCGCCAGCCTGACTGAACGCGGGACTGTGTGGCGGCGTATAGCCATCGGTGTCTGAAATTCTGCCGGCCGCTATGTCTTCTTCTACATTGGAGAGGTATAGCCTGGCTCGGGCTATTTGAAGATTTACTTGTTTCTTATGATCTTTGAGCCGAGAGAGGGGGAGTCAGGCATGATTGTGTATCTCCTGGGCCGGACTCCGACCGCTTTTCCATTTGTCCGACACAAACGGTTTCCCACTATTTTCCAATGGGCGTAAGGCGTCCCATCGGGGCTCCCTCGGGTGGGGGGACATCACGGTACTTCTCCCGCCAGACTCGTTGCTAGGCTTGTCTCCACCGATCAACAACGTGCGTGGGAACACGAACAAAGGGTCCTGATTTGAACTTCGACCCCATTTAATAAAATTACTTCCCTGGTTTATAGTAATTATGCTATCATATTGAGTCCTACTATAACATTACATTTAAACTAATCTACCTTTACTTGTGTAACAATATTGGTCCTCGATGTGAAATTAGTAATACCTAACTGCTACCGTCATTTTAGGTTTACTCAAATGATTTTACTTATCTAGGCTATTTTGGAGACAATGACAATGAAAATTTACAATGATACCCTATTGGTTTTATTTATTAAACAACAACGTAACGTTCATAATAAATTTAAATTCATAATAACTACTTGAATCCATAATTTAAATTCGTAATCCTAGCTTAAAATTATTAATTATTATAAGTTCATGACAACCGCTCAATGTCTACGACTACTTTAAATTCAAATCAATGGCTTGAAATTTATGGTTACATTAAATTCATAGTAATAGTTTGGATCTATAGTTGATTTAAATTCATAGCATCGATTTCAATTTTCTATTTCCCCGTTACCTTTCCCCTGGTTGACCTTAGGCGCATTGTGTTTATATTATAGTTAATGAGTGCCCACTGGACTACTCGTGTGATGATTTTGAGCCGTATGTAGATGTTATTTTAGGTCGAGTTTATGGAAATTGAGAGACGAGGAAACAGCCAAAAGACTACTTCCTTATCCCTCTCTTCCCTTATACGGAATGATATTGACGTTCCAGCTCCTGCGTTCCGCACGCTGGGGCCTTCATGGGCACGAATCATTGTCGGTATTTCACGCACTTACACGAATTCGAATAGTATGTTGGATTTTAATGACTTTTAGTGTGTTTATACTGTGGGCCGGAAACATTTCGACAATATAAAACAAATTTATGCTATTCAAATATTTTATTAAAAGAAAAATATAAATTACCCGTTACATTAATCATAAAAATTTAAAAATCATAAACACATCGCTCTCCCCACGCCGACATCCAAGCAGAGCTCCATCGAGGTTGCGAGGATGTGACGTAGAGAGAGTTTTCAAATAAAACTCTCACTTACATCGTAAAATAGATTTTTAAGTTTCAAGTTGGAAAAACTGATTAAAATTGTGTAAAAATGAATCGGTATATATACCTATTGTACGACTCTAACCTTGCGTGTTCTTTTTGATTTAGTAAAACAAATTTTGACCTTGGAATTTTCTGGTATATTCTAATCTTTAATTTTATTATTTTGAGATTTTATTTGACAATATTTTCTTTAGATTTTTAATTGAATTATTTCTAATTCAAATTATTTTATTTTTATTTCATTTTCATGAAATTTCGGTCAAAATCATTGGGTTTTCGTGTTATGTTTATATTTATTTCGAGTGGATCTTTTTGCACTTTGTTATTATTTTAATTTATTTTCGTGTTTGTAATTTTATATTTAATTGTTTTCTTTCTCGCATTTTGATAGGGTTAATTGGTGTTTTTATAGGTTTGAGTTTAAATCTGCATGTTATATTTGCATGTGTGTTACCGATTCATTTAAACATTTACAAGGCCGTCTGTGTTCTGGCCCAACAGACCTCAGAAGTTTGTTAGAAGCATAGATGGTTTGATATCGTATACATAAGGCTGTCACCGATCATCATGAATTAATATCGCCTGTGTTTACTCCTTTTATTATAAAGTTTAGTAGTTTTAGGGTCGAATTCTCTCCTTAATAACAATTTAATTATGGGTTAATTTTATTTATCTCCTCCCTAATCCATTATGGTTATTGACCTAAGTTTTACCCTCATCACGGCATCATAATTAACTTGGTTAGGTTCTCATCATACTATCTAATGGGTTCCACAATTACGCGATGATTTTACGATAATTTTTTGGGCAAGTGCCTATCCTCGGGGAATTTCTCTGTTAACTTTAGACCACAGTTATTTGAATCCTATTAAGTTCGCTATCAGTTTACATTTATTTAATCTAATTAATATAGATTAAGGATTTAAAGTTTGATGCATCGATCTCAGCAAGTCCCGTTCCCTTTAACCTCAATTTGATCTTAGGACATTTTATATTTATATTAGATTTTAAGAGTGTCCACTGGACTACTCTATGTTAGAATTTTTGCCGATGAGTAAAGATATTTTAGGTCGATTTTTCGGGAGAAGGTAGAAAGGTAGACAACCAAAAGGTTGCTTCCCGATCTTCCCTCTACCCCTATGATAGTGAATGAATTGACGTTCAAGTCCGTTGTTACCCACGGCGAGATCTCTCACGGGCATGAGCTGTTGGCGGACTTACACTGCTCGAATGTTTATGCCGTTATTTAATAACTTGTCGGTGTGTGGCTATGGGCCGGAAAAATTTCGACACGTAAATATTTCATATCATTTATAATATATATTTATCAGATACCAATTTCGGTTCCATTTGTCATGATTAATCATCTCATACACAATTAACATATTAGCAAGTCATTCTTGCTTACTTTGATAGATTCACGTCTTTGAATAGCGTTTCAGATAGAGTAAAAGTACTTTAAGTTTCAAGAACTGATTTTTTCGATTAAATTCGATTTAATTCGATCTTTTTGAGTGTTCAGGTTGTGAGAAACCGATTAAAATTATGTGAAAATGAATCTGTATATATACCTATTCTGTGACCCTAACCTTGCGTGTTAATTTTGATATATTAAAACAAAATTTGACCTTGGGAATTTCTCTGTATTTTCTAACTTTAATTTCTTAATTTTTAATTTATTTTGACAATTTATTCTTTTAGCAAATAATTGAATTATTTCTAATTCAAATTATTTTATTTTGGTTCCAATTTTCATGAACTCTTGTTTTTTTAATTAAATTGTCAATTTTTGGTCAAATTTTCCGTGTTTTCATGTTATTTTTATGTTTGTTTCGTGCGGATCTTGTTGCATTCTGTTAATAATTTTATTTATTTTTATGTTTTTAATTTTATATTTTAATTATTTCTTTCTCATATTTTTGCATGGTTAATTGATGTTTTAGGGTCTGATTTTAAAACTGCGTGCTGTGTTTGCGTGGTGTTACCGATTCATTTAAACAAACCTGTGTTCTGGCCCAACATTTATTAAATAAAAATTTTTCTTCGGGAAATTTCTAAAATATAGAATTTAAAAGTATTAATTAAAATTGGTATTTAATCTATTTTGAACGATTGTTTATGTTAAATTGGTAACCGAATTTTAATCACTACTTATCGAAATAAAACTTGTGTCAGTATTAAAAAGTCAACTTAAAAGTCGATGGGAAAATGAGGTCACGGCAGTATACATAAGACAGATAATAAAGGATGGGAAATGGCGAATAGTAATATCGAAGAAATCAGAGAAGTTAAGTAGACGTAAGTCCTTCTAACGGCAGTCAGGAACCCGAAAGCGAGAATATCACGAGTAGTAGTTTTAGAAATGGGGGTCACCTGCTCATGGATTCTCGGCTACAATATACAGTACCAACATGAGCTTGCTCATTGGTATGTAGTAGTATGGTCAAAATTGTGGGGCGTCTGGGTGAGATAGCATCGACCCTAGGAAAGCAAGGTTTAGGTGGAGCGAAATAGGTTGAATAAACTTCGCAAATATTTAAACGAAATTAATTACACCCAGTACACCAACATCCGTTCATTAGGAATTTGATAGCAATTAGAGCTATAGAAACTAAACAGAATCCAGTAATATATTTAATTGCATATCATGAGAAAAAAGAAATCAGTGGAAAATTATACGAACAAGAACTTCAAGTCATTTCAACAACCACAATATTCGGAATTCAAAAGACATTAAAAATAAAAATGGAGGGGACATATAGACAACATTACGTTAAATGACATGGATATCTGAAAATCAATTGATTAAATAAACGTTATGAAAGAGTTTGATAGACAAAGCAGTTATTAATTATAATTTTACTAACTGTGATGTAATAAGTCCTCAGTTAAGATTCTTGACTGGTGAATCTTTTGTGTTAATAAAAATAAAATTTATTGTAATTGTGATAGACAATAAATATTGATAATATCGAGAGCTAGTCATTGTTAATAATATTTCAAGACAATAATTGGTGATTTCAAATTTCGCCGATAGATTTATACTTATTATAATAAATCTTATTATCGATTTTATTATTTTTCTTTCACTTTAAAGATTTAATCTATTATTTACATTATCAATTTTTTAATCTTCATTTCAGACTATAGATTAACAATGAATTTCGGCACCGCAATTTTCTAGACTATAAAAATGTGTCGGAAAATTCCCGTTGAAAACATAGAAATTTAAAATTACATTTTTATAAGCAAAAGTTTTCCGATTAGTAAATTAAAAATATATTTAAAAAATATATTTAATTAACAAAATCAATTCAAAAGAAATCAACTTTTAATTGTTGGCTTTATTCAGAAATAATATAAATTTAATATATAATTAAAAAATAATAACGACAAGCTTAAGATTTATTTAATAAAAGACATCTGTGAGACAGTAAATGAAAATGATGTTGCAATCACATATTCAGTGAATGATTGCGATACATTCCACAAGGCCCCAATTCCTATGAAAAATAGAAAATACATAGATAAAATAGAAAATAACTTTTGTGAAATTTTGAGATTTGGTGTAGTAAACATTGGCCATTGTGTGAATATTTGGCTTCAGTCGTCCATAATCAGATGATGTTGTACGGAAACATGGGTTTACATTGATTCTTTCTTCTAATAATTAACATTTAATAAAAATTCACATTGTCAATTTCAAATATTACCAATTTTCACACTTTCGGATGACATGATTTTAAAAGTGAAAAATATTCTATAAAAAGTAATTCTTTTAAAGTGAATTATTTAGACTAACCGAAATTACCTTGGTTACGTTAAAGTTAAACAAACATTGAATTTTAAATAAACAGAAACAAAAATAAATTTACTTATATTTTTTACAATTCTTATTTAGAATTAAATTAAGGAAATCATTTATTTGATTTAAAAAACACTTTTGGTTGATAAATAATATCATTAGTTATTATTTTGAAAAAAAATTAATAAAATTTGATGTTTTTACATATATTGTTGGGCCAGCACACAAATAGCCTTGAGAATTGTTTAAATGCATCAGTAATACAGCACGAAAACCCAGCACCAAGATAACTTAAAATACAATATACAACACCAATTAAACACTTTAAAATCTGAGAGAATATAAATAAATATAAAATCAAAAACATAAAAATAAAATTAAAATAATAACAAAATGCACCAAGATTCGCACGATACCTACACAAATATAACAAGAAAACACAACAAATTCGACGAAATTGAAAAAATTAATAAAAGTTCATTAAAATGAAATTTAAATCGAAAATTTGAATTAGTAATAATTCAATAAAAATCTTAAATAAAAAATTATAAAAATAAATCAAAAAAATAATAAAATTAACGAATAGAATTTACTAGAAAATAACAAGGTCGAATTTTGTTTTACTGCATCAAATTTCACACGCGAGAAAAATAGGTATAAATACCGATGTGTTTTCACAAATTTTCAGTCTTATTTTTCGGAGGAAAATTTCATTGCAGAGCTGTGTGGCTGGTTGTATGGCTGGTTGAGAGCCGTGCATTCAGGCAATTAACACGGGTAAGTGTTTTGCCTGAACACGATCACTCTCAACTGGTGCAACATTATTAGTTGATTTTTTCGAAGAGAATTGATGGGTAATTTTTCAATTGAATTTATGTATGACTTTTCAGATCGAATTGATGGATGATTTTGTTTTTCAAATTGAATTTATGGATGATTTTTTAGAATGATTTATCGAATTAAATTTATGGGATTTTCGAAGTAAATTTTATGGAATGGATACAATGAATTTCAAATGTATGTAGCCCCTGTAATATGCTGAATAAATATTTTATATCTACAGCCTTAGTGCATCGAAACTTTTATTCCAAATGCTATGGTAAATTATTATTTGTTATTCCTTTTCCGGCCCACAGCCAACACATAACGCAAGAAAGCAAAATCTACATAGTACAGATTCGTGAAAGTGCGTGGAAGATCGCCAATGATATGTACCCGTGAAGACTCAGCGTGCGGAACGCAGGAGTTGGAACGTCAATATCATCCGTACATAGGGGAAAATTGGAGGGTAAATGAGTAGTTTATTGGCTGCTCCTTCACCATCCGTTTTCTGTAAAATTGACATAAATTTTTAACAACAATCGGCTCAAAATCTCTAACACCGAGTAGTCCAGTGGGCACTCATTAACTATGACATGAACATAAATAGATCTTAAGGACAAAAAGAGGGAATGGGTAGCGGGGAAAATTGCGAAATCGTTGCAACAGTTAAAATGAATAGCCATCGGAAAAAGATTAATCCGAACGACCAAAATCATGAAAAATAATATTTTTAAATAAAAATTAAATAATTTAATTTGAGTTGAGGCGGAAAATATGGGCGGGACGCTGCTCAAATTTTCCGAACTAATTCAAATACTTAACAAAAATAGTAACGCAAAAATGGAATGCGTAAAATAAGGGCGGAACGCTGCTAAAATTTTTGAATTTACAAAAATACTTTATCGAAAACCGAAAATTATAGATGGACTACGGCTAATGTTGTATATCAATAAAAAATTTTAACGCTGAGGAATAAGGAAGGATCCCTACAAAATCTTAATAATAATAACGATAATGATAAGGGTAATGGTAATTATAATAATAATAATAATTACAATAATAATAATAATAATGGTAATAATAATAATAATCATGGTATTTGTAGTAATGATTGATAATAATTATGATAACAATAATAATAATAGTAATACTCATAGTAACAATAACAATAAATATAATGGTAGTTATAGTAATAAAAATAATAATATAGGAAATGGTAGCAACAATTAATAAAGGTAATACATATAATAGCAACAATGATAATGCTGGTAATAATAATGGGAAACATTGTAGTCATAATAGGGATAAGGGTGAAAGATATAATGTGGGTGTATTTAACACAACCAAGGGTGTACCGACCAAAGAATAATCTTCGACATGGACAACGATAAGAAGTACTATGGGAATGGACATAACAATGAATGATATGAGAGTATAGATTAACATTTGAAGGAGATAGGAGAATAATGGGACCTAAGAATCAAAAGCGAGCGCAGGTCTTCTATCGACAGCTCGTGAACCCGAGGGTTGTCCGAGCAACTACAGTACTAGCACATGGTACTCAATTTTTGCGGGCAATCCACCACTTGAACACATTACCAACGTTGCCTAGCAACGGGTGCCAAGTGGCGATCAGAATCATTTTGTATGGCGTTACGAGGGCAACTAGAAGGATAAGCAAGATTTGAAACCCTGTAACCCACCAATATATATATATATATATATATATATATATATATATATATATATATTGTTGAGCCAAGACACGATTTTGTTTAAATGAATTGGTAGCATGCACGCAAATACAACATGCAGATTTAATGTTGATACTGTGGGGTTAGTGGTGTGGATGACCTTCACCCCAAGCATACAAAATAGTTTTGCTCCCGCCAATGGTTACCCGTTGCTAAGCAAAGTTGGTACTGTAACCACTGGTCACAGGACGTCTAAAGGTGAGTTCCGATATCAGAACTGCTAAGGGTTAGTCCTATGTCGGGTTCAGGGGACTGCCGTTAGAAGGCCTATGTCCGTTTTCTATTTCAGGTCCCTTTATTACTTTCTCTTTAATACTTTTCTTTTCTATATTTACTTACAAATAATAACATGATAAACTAAACAATTTTATTTAATATTAAATAATTCAGTAGTCATGGGCTTGTTATTTCATTTGGCCACTCCTTGGGCACGTATTCGTAACCGTTCGATTCGACCTGATCGAGCGTGTGATCGGGTTTCTTGTCAGTTGATGGGGCTTTTTCTTGGTCACGATAGCCTGTGATCTACCAGTTATCTTCGCGTCCTATTTTATATATTACTTAAAAATAATTGCTTTGTTTAGTTTTCCTTTTAAAGATTTAAATTTACATAGCTATTTATAATAGCAATTTATAGATAGAGATTTTCGCTAGTTATTCAGTAAGTATAGCTTTGTAGCAATTGCATTATCAATAATAGACGCCATTTAATATTTTATTGTATTCTTTTCTGCATTTCAAGACTTTTATGTTTACGGTGACGTGGATGAGTTAGATGGACAATTAATTTATCTTTCTTGCGTTGAAGTGTTATTATATTTTTTATAAGTTATTTGCAAATTTATTGTTGATGTCGACTATTATTCATTATTCGTTCAGGTTGGCGGGGAAAGTCCATTGTCACTGATCACCTTATCGTCTTTGTTATTACGATCTTGTGTGATTAACGTCATTGACCTGTCAGTCGCGTCGGATTGTAGTTGGTTTATTCTGCTGTAAACTCAGACTATGACCTGTCTGTAGTTTATTAAGTATAATTACGATCGAAATGTTCTTTATTGATTCTATGGAGTAGTACGTGGCTAATCTCGTTGTTAACTCGATGAATGGAATTTTAGGACGTTTTCCATTTGAATTGTTGCTCCTATTCGACTTCGGTAAATTAAAGAAGGCACTTTATTGCAAGTTACTTCGGAATACTGCCGTTTCTGAAAAATGTTCAACTGTACGTGCTTGTCATGGAGAAAACTGCTGGGTGGAATATTCGACGACAGCTATTTGATGAAGAGAATACCGAGGTTGGGAAGAGTCTAAATCTCTACTCTGATGTTTCGTTGGGTTGTGATGTTGAACTATATGGTTTGCTAATTTTGTCGGAACTTCTGATTTTATTACTTCCATCAATTTCAGGGTGTTTCTCGGTTTTATTCGGATCTAAAGGTTTAATACTATTCGTGGGAAATTTATCGTATTCGAATTATCACGGATTTTCTCATGAAAGCTGAACTCCTTTATCTTTAATTATGAACTATATTGCGATATTTTCATTGTTATTAATCTACTATCCTTGTGTGAATCGTTATTATTAATTTATTTATTCATGTCAGGTGCGTGTAATACGATTATTTTTGTCGTCTTTTATCTGTTTTTGGTAGTATAATTTTATTCTTTAATTCATTGAATTACCCTTGGATCCATTTATTACATCTTTATCTTTAAATTGGTTAGAGGGATTTAAATCTAATCATGATCTTGGTTTACGATTCATCAATACCTAATGCTTTAATTACTACTACTTTTACGAAATGTTAGCTGATCTATATCCTGTCGTAACTTTTCCTCGGAATCAGTTATTTCTGCTCTATCGTTTGCAGTTTCGTTCCTTTACTCCATTTTCTCTGGCTTCATACTCATAAATTTTGTTAGTTTAGATTAAATCCGAGGATAATTCAAATCGTTAAACACTTGTGGAACTTTACTTGATTTTCATTACATGAGTAGTTTAATTATGGATCATTTTATTTAATTAACTACTGTCTTTCGATTACATTACAAAGGTATACTCTTTATATGATATTCTGGTCACAAATTTAGTTATACTTCCATCATTTTATTTAGATTAATTTATTTACGTCGAGTTTTAAGTCATAGATTCAATTACTTTAAATCAAATTAATCACCATTTAGTTATTAATTTTATCTGCATCGCATCGGTTTCAAGTCCCCAATACCCGAGCCTTAATTTTAGTCCTAAGGTTCTTGTGTTCATATTAGATTTTACGAGTGCCTACTGGACTACTCGGTGTTATCATTTTAGCCGATTTGTAATTAGATATTTTAGGTCGATTTTACGGGAGATGGGTGAAAGAGAGCCAGCCAAAAGACTAGCTCTCAATCTTCCCACAGCCCCTATAATGGATAGAATATTTACGTTCGAGATCCGTCGTTACGCACGACAGAGCTCTCGCGGGCACACACTGTAGGCGGAGAAACCGTACTTACACAGTGTGACTAGTGGTGTTATGATTTTACTTTCTTGTGTGATGTGTGGCTGTGGACCAGAAAAATTTCGACATAAAACTGAAGATTCGTTTTTCATAATACATATATTTGTTGGAACAATTTCATCATAGTTCGTTCATAGTTCGATTCATACAAATCAACATACGACAAGAGGTCCTCATACATACGAGCAAGTAGAGCTTACATTAAGTTACTTGGTTTCGCAGTATGAAAACAATTATCGAGAGTTGCTTCCTTGAATAAAATTGCTCTGGCAAAAACTAATTTATTCACTGAGTGAAAAAGCATTAAAACTTTGTGAAAATGGATTGGTATTTATACCTGTTCTGTGACCCTAACCTTGCGTGTTATTTTTTATGCGTTAAAACAAAATTTGACCTTGCCATTATGTATCTAATTTATTTCTAATTTATTATTATTTTTCGATTTCTTTTACAATTTACTCATTTATTTTTAATTTCAATCATTTCTGATTAAAATTATTTTATTTTTGTTCGATTTATTCATGAACTCTTTTAATTTTTCGTAAATTGTCACTTTTTTGGTCAAATCTTTTGCTATCGTGTTATTTCTATGTCAATTCGTGCAAATCTTGGTGCGTTTGTTAATTTTTTAATTTAATTTTATGTTTTCTATTTTATATGTTAAATTATGTGTTTTCTCGCATTTTTAGGTGTTTATTATATGTTTATGGGTCTGATTTTAAAACGTGCGTGTTATGTTTGCGTGCTGTTTCCAATCCATTTAAACAAAAGCTTGTACTGGCCCAACAATACCATTGATTATTGATGGAGTCGCTATGGGTTCCCCTTTAGCACCAACGATGGCATCAATATTTTTGGCTAGTTTGGAAAAGAAAATTGCTTCTTTCCAATTTGAAAAACCTTTTGTTTATAAAAGGTATGTGGATGATATTTTTCTTGTATTTGAAAACCAGAAATATGTAGAACCGTTTTTGCATTTATGAACAGTTTACATAAAAACATTGTAGTGGGTTACTCGGTAGCGATATTTAAACTATATGGTTGTTACCCAGACAACCCCATATAAATATTCTTTTGCTTGACACTCGGCACCCGTTGCTTGGCAACGTTGGAACTGTGTTCGAGTGGGTAGATCGTCCACAAAAAGTGAGCGCTATTACTAATGCTGTAATTGACCGAACGATCTCTAGGTCCAACGAGCTTTCGATAGAAAACCTGTGCTCGCTTTTGATTTTTAGGTCCCCGTTGTCGTTAATTCTATCTTTCCCGTCAAAAACTTTTATACTCTTCTCATCTACATATGTCAATGCCCTCATATTATCTTTACGAATTAACTCTTATCGAATTTATTAAATAACATTTAGGTAATAACCACTATATATTTTATAACAAAATGACATATTTCGACAAGTCAATTAATTGTTATTTAGTAGTCGAGCGGCTCGGCGCTTGCCCCGTTCTTTCCGGCGGAGTCGATAACTACTAGCCTTTGGTGTAGCCTTCAGATCTGTCGTTGTCTTTCGGTAGGCTAGATGGGCAGGGCAAAGACGAAAGGGTAGGTCACTGCCGCTCCTTCTTGGCAGGCTGACAAAGCTACTTCTAGCCCCCTTATTTGTGTTCTCAGGCTTCGATTTAATTGCCTCTCGTCCGTCCATCCCTTTTGGCCTGCTGTAAGTCTTTGATAAAGCGCCTCCTTTGCTTTTCTTGGTTCCATCCAGGCGACTTTTGTTTGTTGAATTTCCGTTGTCAGTTGGATAATTTGCTCATAGAACTTTTTATTGATTTTCCGTGCATGCTCTAATTCTTTCTGCAGAATTTTCAGGGATTCCATTTCTGTAACAACGAAAATTAATTCTTGTCTACAAATCTCAAGTTATTTAATTAATCATACAAATAGTTATAATATTGAACCGACAAAATGAAAAGACAATAGAAAAAGCAACTAAACATTTATTTGAAATCTAAGTTTAACTTTACTAAATGTCATTGATTCATTATTGGAAATATGGGGTTCGGTCATTCCCACCATCGCGTTCTTCTGAGGCCGGCCGAGCATAAAAGCGCTCCCGATATTCGAGTACTGGTCGCTTCGTGTTTCTGGTGCAGTTTTGGCGGTGCGGCGGCGTATAGTTGTCCAACTCCGCAATCCTGCTGGCCGCGATATCATCTTTTACATTTTGCCAGATATTGCCGGGCTCTGACCACTTGGAAGTCAACCTGGCGCTGGTGGTCCTCGAGACGTGAAAGGAGGGATCGGGCCTGGTTGCGAATTTATTGGGCCGGACTTCGGCCACAGTCTCGTCTGCCCGCGGCGAATGGTAGTGTATCATCCTCTACTGGTCGCGAGGTGTTCCATCGGGGCTCTCTCTGTTTGGGCACCGTGAAGCCCGCATTATGCATGGCTTAATTAAATTGAATCATTTAAATTTTCTGGGCGGTAAATATCATGTTCCTCGCCTTGCGTCAATTATATCGACATCCTATTTTATGTCGTTACAATTACTTCAAGTTTTGTTATTTTGCTAACCCTTCCGTTATTTTAGATAAGTTTGTCGTCTTTTGTTCCTTTAAAATAAATTTGACATTTACGAAACAATCGCCATAAACAGGTTATCCACTCTTGTCAACCATTGGATAGTTGTACCAACCCAATTTAATCTACGTAATAATAATTATGCTAAAAATCCTAATTACTGACACTCTCAAAATTTTAAATCTATTCATTATTAAACTCATTTAAAAGAGAGAAAACTAATTTCTTATTGTTTAAATCGACTCGCTTAAATAATAAATGTGGGACAACATCAGTTGAATTCTTTCGTGATTATTTTCCATAAAAAACAAAAATGTTTTTCTTTCATGGTTTTAAAATTACAAGGAAGGAAATTAATGGTAAGCAAAATCAAATGGTTATATTTCAATTGACAAATTTAGAAATAACAGCAATTGTTGAAACATCAATATATGGATATTATTACCTGGAATCAAATTTTTCTATAACAAACATATTTAAAGAATACAAATTAAAAATTGTAAAGCGATTTCCAAACCCAATAGCAATATCCAATGGCGGACTAACTTGGTTGTTGATTGCACGAGTCCTTGGTAAGACATTTAAGTTCTCCATTAAACGTTTTCTAAATGGCTATCAAAGTGTCTGAAAACTAATATTCGTAAAAATTATCTAAGAAAATTCATTTATCGAACAATGGTTGATAAAAAATATCTACTAGATGAAATAAAAATCAAATTTATCTATCTAAATAAATAATAAGACCAAAAAAAAATGTCAAATTTTAGTTATCGCGTAATAATTAATAAAACTACTTAGCAAATGAATTTTAAAAATTGAAATTTAGTTATCGAATTAATGATTAATAGTTGACAAAGATAAATCAAATTTATTCGTAAAGAAAAGGGAAAAACAAAATTTCCTCGCATTTATCGTTATATTGATGATATGAGTAGTGTATAATGAGGACTATGCCCCGTGGATATTTAACTTGAAAAAAAAATTTTTTAATTTTTTGTTTAAATGTTCAAATTTAAAATTTTTAAAAACTTTTTTATTCACGATTTGGTCACGTTTAAAATCGTGGCAACATGGACATTCTTTTTGAACACGATACTCTCATACTATTTTTATAAACAATGCAATTTGCAACACACTGGTCAGCAGATCCCCGAACGTTGTCATAGTGAATCTCGAAAAGTTCTTCAATGTTAATCCCTGTGAAATGGTAAATTTTTGTTGCGAGAAATTCTGGTGCGCAATAATCCAACGTATTTTTAATTCTTGAATAAAGTTCCTGAGTTTTCTTTTATACATGTTAATAACGATAAAACTTTTTTCAAAGTAAGATGTGAAAAAATAAATTAATATGAAATTTTCAAAATACTAATAATAATAATATTTATAATAATAATATTTATAATAATAATAATAATATTAATAATAATAATAATAAATTCATCAACAATCAAAGAAAAAGTTAACTTACTTGGTATCAACTTCTGAATACTGATAACCCATACACACTGAACAATCAATTGATTAATAACTGAACAACAATCACTAGGTATTGTATACAAATGACTGAGTACTGTACAACTCACTATATACATACTAGGCATTGAATAACTGAGTACCTTATTCATTAAAATTCCCTATTTAACTAATATTTACCCTTTGAACACCGATATTCAACCAACTTAACCCCCTTAAAAATAAAATAAAATTTTCACTCATTCATTTCTCCTTAAAATACTTGGTTATTCACTATACACACATTCACAATATGTTATCAATAACTAGTTACTGAACAAATCAATATAAAAAAAATTGTTTACTGGCCAAGAAATCTTTAAATAAAAGCACATAAAAATTTAAACAATCAAAAGAAATACAATTTCAATTACAAATTTTATTAACTTCTTCACTCTTATCGATCCTTGATGTCTCCAAATTGTTTGGTTGCTTAGTTAACTGGTTGCTATAAAAAAACTATTAATCAAATTCATTGAAGCTTAATCAATTGTTGTATTTTCTCTGAATAAAAATGTATTCCTTTGTTTACAGTCTTGTAAGTGATTTATTGAAATTATTTTGTAAAACTTAATAGTTTTGTTTAGAAACTTTGAAATTTTTCTATTATTTTTGTAATATTTTTAATTACATTCAACAATGAACATTTACTAAAAGTTATTTTCAAATATGAATGTCAACCTTTTCATTTAATTTTCATATGCCCCTAAATAAATTAATTGCTAACAGCTCAAAACAATAATTACTTTAATTTATTTTTACACATTTTCTATTCTTTTCACTTCAACTCTTGTTGTTTACTGAATGATAAATTAATTAGTAAGTATAGGTGGTTGTAATTGCTAGTAAAAAGAACATTGATTAGAAAAATATTCTTAAATTAATTTCACAAAACGTATATTACTTTCACAGTAATTGAAATAAATTTTCATATATTTATTGAAAATTATTAGATTTTTAAGTTTATAAACATCATTGAATAAAGTTAATAGATAAAATAATTATCATCTACCACATTACTAAAAATTAAATGATTATCGACCAACAACTAAATAAGTTGAATTTCTAACAAAGATTAAAAATCTACATGGAACAGGTACTTGTGTACTGATATATACCGATAAAATCAACTAAAATGGCAAATATGTATGTTTAATTGTTGTAAAATATTTGTTTTTGTAAAAATAATACTTATCACTAAATTATGATTAGCATGTGAATAGAATTTTATTTAAGTTGTGAGAAATATTTTAAGATGTTAAATAAAACTGATTAATTTGTAAATAATGTTAGTACTTTGAAGAAATTTTAAAATAATACCTTCATCAAATTGGTAAAAAAACATAGTAATTATTGAGTAATACTTATTAAAATGACTTGATAAATGTTTTGATAGATCTTTAATAAACTTTGTTAGTAATTTGAATCAAACCTTAAAAAGAAGTTTCAACATAGTAGCAAATAGTAAAAATAATACTTATCAATTAAAAAAAATTAATTAAATTTACTAAGTTGTAAAATAATTGAAAAAATTTGTTAGATCATTTTAGGTACTTGTTGAATGAAAATTAATGTATGTTGTCGACTGCTCATAGTATTTAATTGTACAATTTCTTTTCATTCATGGAAATAATAAAAAATACTTAAATTATTCAGAAAATTGTCAATAACGACATAAGTAATGGGTAACATAAATTTTTTAAATACTAGTCAATTTTAGTTTTTAATTAAATTAAATTATAAATATACTAATAAAATAAAATAAATACTTGAATACAAATAATTACATGAATCAAACATTTTCATAGAACATTCATATATTTTATTCAGATTCCAATAATATGATTAAAATTACTGATATATTTTGATAACCCTTAAATCAATGAAAATGTATCGATTTCACTAAGTATCCTTCCTTTAACATCGATATTCAACCGAATAAATTCCCCTAAAAATATCATAAATTCCCCTCCTAACATATCGTTTCCCCTAAAATATTATAAAATTTAGTGTCAACCAATCATTTCTCTTTAAATGACAATAACTCCAGCTATATTCATTATTTTTGATAAAAATCACCGACTTATTTCGATATTGAACCGAATAAAATTTCACGAAATCTCTTTAAACGATCAAAAATTCATCACTTGATTAATCATTTCCCTTAAAAATAACAAAATTCAACTGACTCAACCCCTTTAAAATATCAACAAACCTGTTTTTAATCTATCATTTCCCCTTAAAAGATCATAAATTCTCTTCTTAACCAATCATTTCCCCTAAACTTTCATAAATTTCCCCTCAACCAATCATTTCTCATCATATGACGTTATTTCTACCATCTTTTCACCCACATATCGATATTCATCCAAATATAACCCCTTAAAAATATTATAAATAATCCTCTTAACTAATCATTTCTCTTTAAATGAAAATTTTTTTTCCATTTTAATTCATTATTTTTCATAAAAATCACCATTTACACATTATTATTATTATTATTATTATGAAAATTTCATTTTGTTAACTCTTAATTGTTTTGAAAAATTTTACTTCATAAATTTACTTTAAAAAATATATTTTCAAAATTATATTGTAAAATTTCGTATATCAATCTTAAAATTCAAATTATATTTAAAATTGAAAAATTTACTAAAAATTAAAATACATTAAAAAATACATAACAATTAAAAATAAATTCAAAAAATTGGTTGAATACATACAGTAAATATGATCCAAGTGATTAATTTTAAGGGTATTTTAAGGGATTTATTCGGTTGAATATAGTTTGGGGCCAGCGGTATTCGAGACCTTGACCCCATAACATACAACATTTCAAGCCCGTCAATGGTTACCCGTTGCTAGGCAACGTTGAAACTGCAACCATTGGTCACATGACCGCCAAAGGTGAGTTCCGATGTTAGAACTGCTAAGGTCTGGTCCTATATCGGGTTCAGCAGACTGCCGTTAGAAGGCCTCTGTCCGTCTTATCTTTCAGGTCCTTTACATATTTCCTCCTTATTTTACTCGTGTACACTAATTATTGAAAAGAAAACAAAATATCGAAAACACAATTTTATTGCATTAACATTTGAGCTTGATTTCATTATTTATTTATTTTCGCCTTGGGCACGTCTTCGTAAGCGTTCTGTCCTGCCCGGCCTGGCATGCGGATGAGATTGTTTGTTGGGATGTTTTGATTGATCCTGGTCGCGATAGGGCAGCTGCGTCGGTGCAAATACTAATAGGTATGTCACTGCATTCCCCTCCTGGCACGCTGATAGAGAGACTTCCAAGCCTTTTATCTGAGTCCGTTGGGCTTGATTTAGTAATTTTTCCTCCTTCCAACCATGTTGGGCCGCAGTGACGCGTTGGTACACTCCTTTAATCTTTTCCGGCTCCGCCTAGTTTGCTTTGATTTGCTGGATTTCTCGGCTTTGCTGGAGTAGCTGCCGATGGAGATGCATATTTTCACGTCGAAGGTCTTTCAGTTCTCGACTGAGGACTCTTGTCGCTTCCATTTCTAATTGAAAATATTTGAGTATTTATCATTAACATTGTTGGAATTGACACATTAATTAATTTTATTCACCCTGGTCTTAAGTGTTTTGGTGAGCCATATTAATTTCAACGAATTAGTTTTTTAGGAGTCTAGTGGCAACTTATTTATTTAATTTAATTAGTTATTATCTATTTGAATTTTAGCGATTCTCTCCCTCGTGGTGTTTACATTCTATATCGTGAAGTCACGTTTTCCTAAAATAGATTAGATAAAGCTCGTTTCATTCGTTTATCACTGTGGGCTTTATTTTCATTTAGTGCAATCAAAATCAAATAGTCAATTAACCGTTACCATTTATTACATAACACAATTTAAATCATTTTTCAAGTTTATTTGTATCCTTGGTATGAGCGCCTGGGCACGAACGATTGGCGAATGTCCATTGTGGGTGTCTGCTGGCGTATACATGGTCGCCTTGTTGTCTTGCCCCGATTCGGTTGCGAAGAGCTGGCTGGACCAATTTCTCCGGTAAAATCAGCTTTGTTGGGGCAGTCATTTGTAGTAATCTCGGGTCGTCTAGTTCGAATGAGACCCCATAATCTGGAGTAAATCCGTCGGTGCTTGGAATTAGCCCGCTCGCGATATCTTGATTCACACGTGCCAATCGCTGCCTGGCCAGAATCGCCTTTTTGTGGTACTTCCTTTCCATTTCTTCCATCTTCATCGCCATGTATTCTACTCGTTGAAGAGCTTATCGTGCCGGGTTTCTACCCGGTTCCCGCTTGATGGCGATGCTGGACAATTCGATTTCATCCCCACGATCGTTTGGTCTTCGGGGCCGACTGGCTTCTCCATAGGTGGCCAAGGTGTATCTTTGGTCCCATAGTGCTTGCCTGTATTGTGCGGCCGAACTAATTGGGATCTGTAATGTCAGTCAAGAGTCGTCGTTCAATCCTCCATGTGGATCTCTGCGGTCTAAATAAACAATATTATCATCATTTAAACAAAAGATTTATCGTGGAAATTTGCACGTTAATTATGGGTGAAAAGAAAGCTCAATGGATATTTAGTTACTTTTGTCAGCTTTAATATATTTAGTTACTTTTCGTTACATCGATATCGAGTTTCCACCTCCCGAGCTCTCAATTTGATCCTAAGGAATTTGTGTTCATATTAGATTTTACGAGTGTCCACTGGACTACTCAATGTGATCAATTTAGCCGATTTGTATATTTGATTTTAGGTCGATTTTTCGGGAAGGGTGAAAGAGAGCTAGCCAAAAGACTAGATCCCGTCTTCCCACTGCCCCTATAGATGAATATTGTATTTACGTTCGAGGCCGTCGTTACGCACGATGGAACTCTCACGGGCACACGCTATAGGGGGAGAAACCGCTTTTACACAGCGTGACTAGTTATGTATGATTTTGATAACTTGTATGTTGTGTGGCTGTGGGTCAGAAAAATTTCGACATTTACGAATCTCTCATTTAACACGTATATTTTCGAGTAGATACATCATTGTTCAAACATTAGTTTGGGCCATTCATTCATACACACGACAAAAGAATTCCCACACATACGATCAAGTAGGGCTTGATATTACTTGTCTAATTTATTTCTAATTTTTATTAATTTTTTAATTTCATTTGACAATTTATTCGTTAACTTTTTATTTTAATTATTTCTGACTAGAATTATTTTTATTTTTATTCGATTTATTCATTAACTCTTTTCTTTTTAGTAAATTGTCAGTTTTCGGTCAAATCTTTTGTTATTATGTTATTTTTATGTCAATTCGTGTAGATCTTGATGCATTTGTTGTTCTTTTAATTTACTTTTATGTTTTTTTTATTTTATATTTTTAATTGTGTGTTTCTCGCATTTTGAGGTGGTTATTTGATGTTTATGGGTCCGATTTTAAATCTGCTTGTTGTGTTTGCGTTCTATTTCAAATCCATTTAAACAAAACCTTGTACTAGCCCAACAATAGATTTTCATAGGAATTTTACTTGATATGGTTTTATGAAAATAATGAATATAATTGATATCTGGGAAAAAGTCATTTGAAGGGAAATGATTGGTTAAGAACAAATTTGTTGATATTTTTAAGGAGATTAAGCCGTTTGAATATTGTTATTTTATGGGTAAATATTATCTAAATAGTGATTTTTTGAAAAATAATGAATTAAAATTGAAGAAATATTGTCATTTAAAGAGAAATTATTTGATAATATCCGGCACCAAATTGAAGTTTCATTACAATACCTTGAGTACATGGAGAGGAAATTCCGCTGGCAAGCCAACATGATGAGAAGACGGCTGGCTCGAATCAACGCCGATATCGCGAGCGGCAGGATACCCAGCACGGACGGATTTGCCCAAGAATATGGTATCTCCTTCAATCTCGACGATCCGGCACTACTCGAACTGGAGGCCCCGACACGACAGTAGCTACCGAAGCGCATGATTTAGGCTGATGTGTTAGAAAATTTGCAAAACCGAAAGCAAGACGACCGCGCGTACTCTCGACGCCCTTTGTTGAAGAGATCTACAAATCAGAAGCCCGACAGATTCACGAGCAAATGATCCAGATTTGAAGAAAGATGAAGTTGTCATAGAAAATATGTTTTTCCGCTTCAGTTTTGATTTTACAATCGTGATAATTAATTAATTTATAGTAATATGATTAACTAAAATAGTAAATTACTGATTTCATAAATAAAAAAGAAAAATTTTTATGAAGTAAATTTCCTCAACATAGCATAACAAATTCCAAGATATTATTAATTAGCGAATTTTTATAAGATATTGTAATAATTAGAATTATAAAAATAAATGGATACTTTATAAATATTAAGACAAAATAAAATTGTGATAAGTAAATCAATGTTTCTATAAAATATTATGATAAAATGGAAAATATGATATTAGTAGTATACTCTGGGTTAATGTGTGAAAGAGAATTTTTATGAAATATTGCCAATCGAATCATTAACGTGAAATATTGATATTATAAATGATCTACTAAACCCCATTTAAATTTAGCTATGGAGGCGATCCATACAATTGGCCAGGAGCTCAAGAAGCTGCGTCGTGAGAATGCTGACCTACACTGGCAACGGCTACAATTATGCCAAGAAATCCAACGAATCAAGGCCACCTGGGTCGAGCCATCGCGGCCCAACAGGGATGGAAGGATGAGAAAACGCTGAACCTGGCTCAGCGAACCCAGATTCGAGAACTAGAAATCGCGTTATCAGCGTGTCAGGAGGGGAGTGCGGTGGCGTACTTCTTAGTATTCGCCCTGGCACAGCTATCGTAACGCAACCGGAACCGTCCCGATGGACCAAAGAAGCAATCTCAGCACCATTCAAGGCCTTGCTGAACTGAAAGGGAGCGAAGACGAATTCAATTAGCGAACGTCCAAAAATGGCATATTATAATCGAAATCTAAATTGTGTAATATTATCATAAAAATGTTTGGTTTTAAAACTTCCCTTGAAGTAGTTCATTTCAATGTATGGAATAAACTAAATAACTATCTCGACAAGTAGGTAATTAAGGGACCAGTAATAAGACGAGCAGAAGCCTTTCGACGGAACCTCGCTGAATCCGATATATGGCTGGATCTTAGCTGTTCTGTAATCAGAACTCACCTTTGGTGGTCTCATAACCAATGGTTGCAGTTCCAACGTTGCCTAGCAACGGGTAACAATTGGCGGGCAAGAAAAACTTGTATGTAAAAGGGTCAAGGTCAGAAACCACTAACCCTACACACTTAATTTATTTTATTTCAATAATAACTATGGATCTTAGCCAAACAGGAAATTTGAATAATCGAGACATCACAAAAGAAGTCAGTGAAGCAGCAATCGATACGAAAGAATAAGTCTACCAACTGGATAAAATAACCAGTGCAGAGGAAAAATCTGAACCGGTCGTAAAATGTTTTTTTCATTAAATATTTTGTAATAAAAATTGAAAAATGAGTCATCACTTTTGAAAAAATATATTGCATTAAAATTTATAACGATCATATTAACATTATTCTTCAACAACAAAAAATTATTTACCTCTAAAATATTTCAAAATTTTGATGGAATTTCAATTAAAACAAAAGAATATTGGTAATAATAAATTATGATAAATTAATGAAATGTTAATATTTAATAATATGTTTATCATTGTATTAGATTTTAGTTTTTTAAAGTTTTACATTAAAAATATCAAGAAATTTTAAAAATAAAATAGTTTTCATACTATAATCTTTGTTTATATAACATACTTTGTAATGTAAATATTTCTAAATTTAGACTTACAAATTCATTTTAGTTTTTTAAAGTTTTACATTAAAAATATCAAGAAATTTTAAAAATAAAATAGTTTTCATGCTATAATCTTTGTTTATATAACATACTTTGTAATGTAAATATTTCAAAATTTAGACTTACAAATTCAAGTTTGTAGTTTAATTTTTAATTCTTTAATATTTAATGAATAACTATTCAACTTTAACTATCCCGAATGTCGAATTTTATGTAATCAATTATCCACTGATTATTAATAACGAAGAAAATGCTCTTAACTCACTTGGAGGTGTCAATACTATTTCAAAAATTTTAACGTCAAATCTATTTGACAATCAAAAAAAACGTATTCCTTTATATTTAAGACCGAATATGATTTATTCCAAACCACTTTTGAGTGAACATTCTGAAACTAAAGGCATTTTGATGAAATTACGCCAATTAAGAAATAAAAAAACGGGTGAAATTAAACTAGTGCCTGAAATTCTTGGATATTCAAAAATCATGTATGAATATAATGCATTATGTGATTATCAATATAATCCTCATACTTCTCCAAATGATGCTTTACTGGATTGTCCCAGTGTATTTTATGATAAATTATTACCGAGTAAAACAATGATGGATATATCTGAATTTGATGACTATATGAATTGTAACAAAGAGATTTTTCTTCCTCCGTTAATCTTTACTAAATATGAAAAACCTGCCGAACTGAGAATTAAAGTTCTCGAGTATCCAAAGTCAGTTATAGTTAAAAAGAAAGATCTGAAATTCGAAACCCAAATGACAAATTCCGATTTATTGATTGAAGTAGCTATTCTTTTTTTGTGGGTTTTTGTTGTTTTAAAACGAATTTTAAAGCTGTTTTCTATGCAACCGATTTGGACATCCTCAAATCTAGACGAGGCAATCAGGGAGACAAATCACTCCAACATTTACAAGGTGCGCAAACTGCGCAGTGAAATAGCAAACCACGTGACAAAGGGCCCTTGGAGACGGACCTGGATACGCAAGGATTACGATCACGAAACCCTCCCGGAAAGCCGGATGTTCCAGATAATTGAATTCCGCGCCAACGCCAGTAGGGATTTCCGCTTATTGAATTTGCCCGGGTTACCATATATCGATTTAGGTCACATAAATGTCATCACAAAGTTCCTGAGGAGTTCCCGCACTAAAACCGAGCCAAATGCGCAAATTCAAGTGAAATTTTACCGATCGGGATAATTTGGATTTAATTGATGTTTTGTCCCCCTCCTAGATGAGCTCCACTAAAATCGGGCCGAATTATCTCCCGTCGACTGTCAATTGTTTCTACCAGCTGTGCCATGTCGATATCGGTGAGGTGAGCGAGCTGGTGGCCAAGGAGCCGCTGCCGCCCGCAATCCATGCCGAGCACGGCTGGTTCAGCCCCAATTTCGGCACCAGAGTCAGAGCGGCAATCAACAAGTTCATCACGGAAAAAGTCGAATTTCTTATGAAATTGAATCAGTGAAATCCAGATTGAAATGTTTTCATTTTATTAATAAATATTTTCTTTATTTTGCTGATTATTTTATATAAATTGATAGCATTGACTGTTGCTATGTTGCCGCCCACATAGATGTAAAATTACCCTAGCAACTATTGCTGTGATACCGCCTGCATAAAAGGTCAAATATTGCCCCAGAAACTGTTGCTATTCTGTGGCCCCGCTAAAATATAATATATTTCCCCAGCAACTGTTGCTATGCTGTCACCCCGCATAAATATAATATATTTCCCCAGCAACTGTTGCTAATATGTGGCCCGCTAAAATATTATATATTACCCTAGCAACTGTTGCTATGCTACCGCCGCATAAAAGGTCAAATATTGCCCCAGAAACTGTTGCTATTCTGTGGCCCCGCTAAAATATAATATATTTCCCCAGCAACTGTTGCTATGCTGTCACCCCGCATAAATATAATATATTTCCCCAGCAACTGTTGCTAATATGTGGCCCGCTAAAATATTATATATTACCCTAGCAACTGTTGCTATGCTACCGCCGCATAAAAGGTCAAATATTGCCCCAGAAACTGTTGCTATTCTGTGGCCCCGCTAAAATATAATATATTTCCCCAGCAACTGTTGCTATGCTGCAGTCCGCATAAATGTATTATATTACCCTAGAAACTGTTGCTAATATGTGGCCCGCTAAAATATTATATATTACCCTAGCAACTGTTGCTATGCTACCGCCGCATAAAAGGTCAAATATTGCCCCAGAAACTGTTGCTATTCTGTGGCCCCGCTAAAATATAATATATTTCCCCAGCAACTGTTGCTATGCTGCAGTCCGCATAAATGTATTATATTACCCTAGAAACTGATGCTATGCTGTCACCCCGCATAAATATAAAATATTTCCCCAGAAACTGTTGCTATGCTGAACTTCGCATAAAAGGTAAAATATTGCCCCAGAAACTGTTGCTATTCTGTGGCCTCACTAAAATATAATATATATTCCCAAGCAACTGATGCTTTGCTGCCGCCCGCATAAATGTAATATATTTCCCCGGCGATTTATGGTATTGACAGTTATATTCTGCCACCCCACTATAAATATTATATATTACCCCATCAATATATTGCACTTACAATGACAATCGGTTATCCTCTAACTCCTCGTGTCCTTTTGAAATAAGTAAGCAAAAACAATACAGAAAGAATTTATTCACAATTTATTACAAGTACAAGTTGTAAACTAATTTGCCCTTTTCTTTGAATGTTAATTTTTTTTTATCATGAGTTAAGTTAGTAGGTAGTAAGTAGCTTACTGAAACCTAACCCCTCCCCCTCCCATCCCCACTTTGCGACGAATTAATAACGTAATTAATCTCTAATTATCATAATTATGTAATCAAGATAATTAATTTTTGTGTGCTCACAATGTTTTTTGATAATTTTTTTTGGAATTTTATTTTTGGCGCATTTTTTTAAATTCAAATTTTTTGGCGCATTTTTTTTAATGTAAAGTTTTTGTAGTATCATTTTTGAGGGGTTTATGGTTTCGACAACATTGACCTCAGATGTAAATATTTTCTCCCCCCCCAATAGTTACCCGTTGCTAAGCAACGCTGGAGATGCAACCATTGGTTCTGATGTCGCCAAAGGTGAGCGCCATATAGGAACTGCTCTGGCCTGACCTCAAACTGGGTCCAACGCACTGCCGTTAGAAGGCGCGTGTGCGTTTTCTTTGGTCCCTCGTCTGTGTGGTTAATTCTTTATTCCTTGGAATCTTTTTCACATAAACTATTCCTGATTTGTCAGTGGTTCTACTCGATTATTACTGAGGTAAAACTCGGAGAGTTAATTTAAACAAAAAAAATTTATTGACAATCAATATAACAGTTTCAGTCTATCATCATTTCGTCTTTGTGGCACGTCGCTTGGCACGTTCCGACTTTCCCGGTCTACGTTTAGGTATTTTAGTTACGGGCACCGCAACGGACGTCGACTCTCTGTAGGCTAATTGGGCAGGTGCGAAAACGAGAAGGTAGGTTACCGCGTTGCTCTTCTGGCACGTCGATAACGCTACCTCAAGGCCGCGTATTTGGATCTCCTGCGACTGGGTGAGCTGCTTCTCCTTAGCTCACCCTCGTTGTGCCGCGGTCATCTTTAAATAGATCATCTTGGCCTTTCCTGGTTCAATCCAGGTGGCTTGGTATGTTAAATCTCCTTGTTGAGTTGTGCCAGTTGCTGTTGTAGGTTTTGTTGGCCGTGCGGGCTTTGTGGAGCTTCTGTTGCAAGATCTGAACCGAGCTCATGTCTAAATGAAAATTATACTTATTACTCCCATTATCTATCGTCAAATGTTATTTATTCGTCGCACCTCAATCCGTATACTAATAAACATCGGCGGGGAAATCTATTTCACTAATTCATTTTCGCTAAAAAGTATTCTATGTTGCAAAAAATATTGACGGAATCAGTCTAGAAACACCATTTTAAGAACTACTATTGAATATTTATTAAGAATAACACAAAATTTATCAAAGTCAGCGTCGTTTGAATATAGGACCACTTTTATCGCATCTTCGGCTTGGGTGGTTACGAACTTAAGAGTAGTCGTGACGATCGTCCGGATCTCTTTCCGCGTCTCGTAGTTTGCGAGGAAGAATTCTCCGTGGAATGACTACGTTCATTGCTCCAGTCTGACCCCGAAGTCGCGGATCGTCTAGCTTATATGAGACGTTGTAACTGGTAGCATACCCATCTGTACTGGTATCTTGCCCTCCGCGATGTCATCGTTCACTTGCGCTAAGTATCGTCTGGCCTTGTCTATCTGACGATTTGTTTCTTTTTGATGCTCCTCAAGATGAGCTAATAGGAATTCTGCCTAGCCACGGATCTCCCGGGCTGGGTTCCGGCCAGGTTCGCGCTTTATGGCCACATAAGGGAGTTCAACGTCTTCCGAACTCCCTTGATTTCCGGATCTCGTCTCTCGAACGGGGGATATCGAAAATCCCGCGTCCCACATCGCCTGTCTGCACCTGGCCGGTGAGTGTGCAGGGAAACGTGCGATGACCCGGGACGCATCAATACAGGAGTCCTCTAAATTATAATGCATCTTTGTTATCAAAAGATTTGGCTAAGGAAGTTCTTAGTATCACGCTTCGCGTAAGAAGGCTAAAGGGTCAAGTGGTATACCTATCGGGTCGTTTGTCGGGGTGGTTGTAAGTGACTGCCATGGTTTACCAAGCGTGCGAGATTCCGACGCGCTCTCCGATTCCTATTCACTACTGGTGAACAGCTATTGATATTTGAAGGCCTAGCTGTTTATTTGACTTCCGTCTGTCATAAATTTATGGTTCAAATGGAACGTCAATTTCGAACTCATTTTTCCATACTATAGCCTGAGTGAGTGGGATTGGAGATAATGCAAATTAATATCTCCAACGTCCATCACAATTATTGTAAGGGTAGGCGGGAATATCAATCTCAGCGTCATTACATTTAAAACCACAACGGTTACGCAATATTTTCACGGAACATGATTATTAGTTCAAGCTAAGTTCGCTAAGACTGTCTTTGATTCATCAATATCAAAAAATGCTAATGCTACTATTATTAAAGTGTTATTGGTGGATCAATTCGAGTTCATCCTACAATTTATGATTTCCGAGGTGGTCAAATCAAAAGGATCAATTTATTATTATTACTATATAAGGGGTAATTTGTAAGGTTCCAATTTTTTGGCTAAAACTAATCCCGTTCTATATTGTTGGGCCAGCACACAGATAGCCTTGAGAATTTTTAAATGCATCAGTAATGCAGCACAAAAACCCAGCACCAAGATAACTTAAAATACAATATACAACACCAACTAAACACTTTAAAATCTGAGAGAATATAAATAAATATAAAATCAAAAACATAAAAAGTAAAATAAAATAAATACAAAATGCATCAAGAACCGCACGAAATCTACATAAAAAATAACATAATGTTGGGCCAGAACACAAACGGCCTTGTAAATGTTTAAATGAATCGGTAACACACATGCAAATATAACATGCAAATTTAAATTCAAACCTATTAAAACATCAACTAAACCCTATCAAATATGAGAAAAAAGATAATAAAATATAAAATGCTTGGATGTCGGCGTGGGGAGAGTAGTATTTTGTATGATGAATTGTTCGATGGATCAAGTTCTTATTATATTGTTTTATTATTAATAAATTATTAATAACATTCAACTTAACTTTTCTATAATTATTTTATGTTGAAATTTTTCCGGCCCACAGCCAAGACACCTTACAAGTAATTAAAATCAACATATTATTCAGATTTGTGTAAGTGCGTGGAATATCGCCAATGATCTGTGCCCGTGAAGACCCGGCGTGAGGAACGCAGGGATCGGAACGTCAATATTATCTCATATAGAAGAAAGGAGGAATAAGGAAGTAGTCCTTTGGCTACTTCCTCGTTTCTCGATTTCTGTAAACTCGACCTAAACTACTCTACACACGGCTCAAAATCACCACACCGAGTAGTCCAGTGGGCACTCATTAAATATAATATGAACACAATGCGCCTAAGGTCAACCAAGGGAAAGGTGACGGGAATAAAGAACGAAATCGTTGCTAATTAAAATCAACTCTAGTTTCAAACTATTACCATAAGTTGTTCGAACGATTAATAGGAAGGTAGAGTAATTTCAAATACTGAGCGATCGCTACAAACGTACAACATTTGATAAAGTCAAATAGGGGTCACCAAGTCATATAAACTATGGGTCCCAGTGGTTGTTAGGAACTAAGATGCAGATTTACATTAGAAATCAAATAACATATAGAGGTTGTCTTGTGTTAAAACAATAAAGTAGTCATCGTAAACTATTATTATTCCGTTGAGAGTCGATCAAAACTATTCAAGTAAGAAACAAGATAATACAGCTGTTCTAAACCCCAGGAATAACCACATTAACGTAGAGACTCAATAAAATTAAATATGGCATCCCTCCCAGTTTTATGCTTGGAGATTCTCAACCTAACGTTTACAGAATTTAGGAAGTAAATTAAATATTATCCTTTAAACATCAAAGATAAAATTAAAAACCTTTAAACCTTTATTCAATGTAAAATGAGGAACATCCACTTACCAAATCAGCTTCGCTACACCGCAAATAGGCATAAAATATCTGAAACCAATAGAACACTATCAAAAATCAAAGTCACACCGATACGATAGACTTACGATAAATCATGTTGACAACTCAAGATTCTAGACGATGAGTGTAGCGACCCACCTGTGTTAAGGGTTTGGCTAGACCAGAGCTCTATCCATACCCAGGAATGTAGTAGACTCCCACCCCAGGCGTGTATTCGAACCAGCCACCCATTAAAAATTCCAACTTTTCATTCATTGTCGTAACTGATAGTTAGTAACATTACAAAACTAGAAATTAAAAATCTGTTCTAGAGTCTTCACTGAGCAAATCGCGAAAACCCGCCTAAAAATTTGACTTATAATATCCAAAAGAAGAAAAGTGGACCCGACGAAGAAACTTTGACTGAATTCGTCTTCTATAAAATTTTATGAGGAAATCACAACAATCCCTAAAAATTATACCGAAATTAAGTAATTAAATTTATGTCGTAACTTACCAGACGGTTAGAGAGAATTAATAATTCAAAAAGTTTTCCGATAAATTGACCAGGTACTCAGCAATAGGAGATAAGGAAGATCTAAAACCGCAGCCACATCCAACACTAAGGAATAAGAATCTCCTGTGAAATGTCAAGGGGAATTAGTTCACTAAATTCATATACAGCATGCTCTGAATTAATTCGACATCATCTGAAGAAAACTCATTATTGTGGAGATTCGTTAAACAAAACTTACCAGGTAATACATCAAATCTGAAACTCCAAATTACAATTCCGACTAATCTGAAACTGAATTAACAATTTATAACCTATGAGATAAACCAAAAGTTACCCTAAATAACCTCGCCGACATTTCCGCCGATCAATCAACATGAACACCCACGTTGCTTGTTCGACTCTTGGAAATAGTATGCCGATCTATAATATATTTTTCTATCGATTGACCTTTACGAATCTCACATCGTATATATTTATTCTGTCGCCTTTACTAGATTTATTTTTATTTAGAAATTTATCGGATTCCGTTGGATTTATGCTCCTTTCATGATCACTGTCTACTACAATATCTATTTATGTTCTGGGGTAAGTTATTTATTTTACGTGTATTTTTATTACGGAATCTCTAGGTATTACATGCCCTATGCTGGTGCTGCTGTCGCTCCGAAACCTTGGATTTTTCCCAATCTGATCTTCATTGATTTTTGAAAATACAATTTCGATTGTCGTTTGTTTTAAATTGATCGTGAATAAGATTTTTTGGGAGGTGGTTGATTAATATTTCGATTATAGTATTAATGGTAATATAATTCACTCAGGTGACTATGTAGTTTTTTTAATTATTGACCCAATTTTCTAAAACATTTAAGATGATTTTCGAATATGATTAATTTCTAGACGATTTCTCCTAAATCATTTGTCATGTTAAAAACTGCCATTAGTTTTTTAAGGATCGTTTCTCCCCTTTTGTGTAGATGAGTGAATATGGGTCTTCGGGGTGAAATTTTTATATTCACTTAATATATTTTTTTGTCGCCGGGGTTATAGAATCTAGTTTATTTATTTGTCCGAGTTTTGATAATTAACTTAAGATTTAAAATTAATATTCTATATATCATCTCTGGTATTTGTGCATCACAACTTTGAGATCACTATTCATCGATTGGCTGGGGTTAAATTGAATGTACACTCCTTATAAAGATGAAACGGTCGAGAGTCTATTCGGGTTCGCAGATCTAAGCAAAGGCTAAAATCTTTAGATCTCTATATTAGTTTAAATGACACGTAATCGGATTGTTTCGTGAACAGGGCCCTTGTAGGTAAGTTTTATTAAACTGCCTTCAAAATCTTTTATATTACTTTTGAATAACGATTGCGGTAAAACGATTAAAGAAAATTCGGTTGTAATTTATTATCATACTAGAATCCAGAGCAACGATTTTAATTCTTTTTATTTCCCCGTCACCTGCCCCTTTAGTTGATCCTAGGCGCAGTTGTGTTTATATTTCAGATTAATGAGTGCCCACTGGACTACTCGGTGGTTTTGATTTTTAGCCGTTTGTTACATAAATTTTAGGTCGAGTTTATGGGAAAATAATGATGATGAAATAGCCAAAAGACTATTCCCTCTTCAACCCATTTCCCCTATAGGAATGATGATTTTACGTTTCAGCTACTGCGTTCTCACGCCGTAGCCTTCACGGGCACGAATCATTGGCGGACTTACACCGCACTTAGATCATTAGATAGGGGTATGTCTTGTTTACTTTCTTGCGGTGATGTGTCGGCTGTGGACCGGAAAAATTTCGACAAGAGTACATTTATAGAAATGTTTATTGAATATATACATTGTTGAAATCATAATTAACATCTATCGTTTCATATCTCATACTCAAACCTTTCCCCACACCGACACCTCGAACAGAGCTTATATGAAGTTGTTCGGGTTCGACGTGGAGAAAGTTTCCAAAACATCTCCTCACTCACATTAAAATTGTCGTTAACTGATACAAGTTCTTCAAGGCTGCTTTAAGTTTGCAAAACTGGTTAAAACTGGTTCAAGTTTGTAAAAACTGATTAAAATTATGTGAAAATGAATCGTTATATATACTTGTTGTACGACCCTAACCTTGCGTGTTAAATTTGATTTAGTAAAACAAAATTTGACCTTGTGATTTTCTAGTATATTCTAATCTTAATTTTATTATTTTTGTAATTTAATTTGACAATTTTATTTTAAATTTCTTAATTGAATTGTTTTCAATTCAAATTATTTAATTTTTGTTCTATTTTTATTGATTTTTCCATTTTTTAGTAAATTGTCAAATTTTGGTCAAATTTTCATGTTCTTGTGTTATTTTTATGTTTATTTAGTGCGGATCTTGTTGCACTTTGTTATTATTTTATTTTACTTTTGTGTTTCTTGATTTTATATTTAATAGTTTTCTTTCTCATATTTTAGCATGGTTAGTTGGTGTTTTATGGGTTCGATTTTAAATCTGCATGTTGTATTTGTGTGTGTATTACAGATTCATTTAAACAAAATCATGTCTTGGCCCAACATTTTTAATGCATAATTTTTATAGTGGTGGGTTTCTGGGTTTTGATATTTTGAAACTATATGGTTGTTACCCAGACAACCCCATACAAATATTCTTTCGCTTGCCACTCGGCACCCGTTGCTAAGCAAAGTTGGAACTGTGTTCGAGTGGGTAGATCGTCCGCAAAAAGTGAGCGTTATTGCTAATGCTATAATTGACCGAACGATCTCTGGGTCCAACGAGCTGTCGATAGAAGACCTGTGCTCGCTTTTGATTCTTAGGTCCCATTATTCTCCTATCTCTTTCAAATGTTAACCTATACTCTCATATCATCTATCTTTATGTCCATTTGCTTAGTCCTTCTTATTATTGTCCATGCTGATGATTATTCTTTGGCCTGTACACATTTTGTTATGTTAAATACACCCACATTATATCTTTCACCCTTATCCCTATTATAACTACAATGTTTCCCATTATTATTACCAGCATTATTATTGTTGCCATAATATGTATTACCTTTATTAATTGTTGCAACTGTTACCTTTATTATTATTTTTATCACTTTAACTACCATTATATTTATTGTTATTACCACTATGATTATTACTATTATTATTATTATTATTATCATAATTATTATCATCATTACTACAAATACCATGATTATTATTATAATTACCATTATTATTATTATTATTATTATTATTATTATTATTATTATTATTATTATTATTATTATTATTAATATTATTATTATTATTATTACAATTATGATAATTATTATCAATATTATTAACAAAATTTTGTGTAGGGATTCGTCCTTATTCCTCAGCTTTAAGAAATATTTTTCTTATATAACAATTTAGCCGTAATCCATTTGTATTTCCCTGGTTTTCGGTAAAGTATTTTTGTTGAGTCGAAAAATTTGAGCAGCGTTCCGCCCTTATTTTACACGTTCCATTTTTACGTTACTATTTTTGTTAAGTATTTGAATTAATTCGGAAAATTTGAGCAGCGTCCCGCCCATATTTTCCGCCTCAACTCAAATTAATTTATTTAATTTTTATTTAAAAACATTATTTTTCATGATTTTGGTCGTTTGGATTAATCTTTTTCCGATGGCTTTTCATTTTAACGGTTGCAACGATTTCGCAATTTTCCCCGCTACCCATTCCCTCTTTTTGTCCTTAAGATCTATTTATGTTCGTTTCATAATTAATGAGTGCCCACTGAACTACTCGGTGTTAGAGATTTTGAGCCGATTGTTGTTAAAAATTTATGTCAATTTTACAGAAAACGGATGATGAAGGAGCAGCCAAAGGGCTACTCAATTACCCTCGAATTTCCCTAACTACAGATAATATTGACGTTCCAACTCCTGCGTTCCGCACGCCGGAGCCTTCACGGGCACGAATCATTGGCGATATTCCACGCACTTACATGGTTCGAATAATATGTTTGATTTTATTAACTTTTGATGTGTCTTTGGCTGTGGGCCGGAAAAGGAATAACAAATAATATTTTACCATAGCATTTGGAATAAAAGTTTCGATGCACTAAGGCTATAGATAGAAAAATTTTATTCAGCATATTACATCGGCCACATACATTTGAAATTCATTGTATCCATTCCATAAAATTTACTTCGAAAATCCCATAAATTTAATTCGATAAATCATCCATAAATTCGATTTGAAAAATCATCCATAAATTCAATTGGAAAAACAAAATTATCCATAAATTTAATCTGAAAAATCATCCATAAATTCAATTGAAAAATTACCCATCAATTCCCTTCGAACAAATCAATTAATAATATTGCACCAGTTGAGAGTGATCGTGTTCAGGCAAAACACTTACCCGTGTTAATTGCCTGAATGCACGGCTCTCAACCAGTTATACAACCAGTTATACAGTTCTGTAATGAAATTTTTTCTCCGAAAAATAAGACTGAAAATTTGTGAAAACACATCGGTATTTATACCTATAATTTGGCCTTAACCTTGCGTGTTAGTTTTACTGCGATTAAACAAAATTCGACTTTGAAATTATTTATGTTATCTACATTAAATTTTTATTTATTTCTTAATTTAAATTGGTAATTTATTTTTAACATTTTTAATTAAATTTATTCATCCAAAAATATTTTATTTTTATTCATTTAATTCATTAATTTTTATTTTATATAAATGGTCATTTTACGGTCGAATTTTCTTGTTATTATGTTATTTTTTATGTAAATTTCGTGCGGTTCTTGATGCATTTTGTATTTATTTTATTTTACTTTTTATGTTTTTGATTTTATATTTATTTATATTATCTCAGATTTTAAAATGTTAATTGGTGTTGTATATTATATTTTAAGTTATCTTGGTGCTGGGTTTTCGTGCTGTATTACTGATGCATTTAAACAATTCTCAAGGCTATTTGTGTGCTGGCCCAACAATAGTATAATTTGAAATTTTAAATAATAATTAAAGTAAATTTTAAGTATAAATAAAAATTAGAAATTTTAAATATAATTTTGAAAGTAAAATTATAAGAAAATTTTATAATATGATTTTTCAAAGAAATTTAGTGTTAACAAAATAATAATAATAATAATAATAATAATAATAATTCAACCAATTAAAAACTTAATAAAAAACTAATTCTCAACACATAAACACATCAACACATAAAATAAACACGTAAAAAGATCAAAAATTTATTTAATTTACATCGTCACAAATCAGCTTATAATAAGCTCTTCTTAGCTCAGACAACAAAATAGGTACAAACTCTTTCTTCTTGTAGTCCTTGCAGCATCTGCATTTAAATGGACAAGTCAACATTGAAGGATCTGCACAAACAATGCAGTCATCTAAACATTTCAAACCAGATCCTTGAACCGATTCGTAATGCATCCGTACAATTTCTTCAATGTTAATTCCTGTCATTTGATAGATCCGTGTAGCAAAATATTCAGGAGCACAATACGAAAACTTGTTTCTTCATATTCAGAAAGTGTTCTTCCATCTTCATCAGAATTGTTTTGATCATGAAATTATGTTTCTGGTTTTCGAAAGCAAAAGCAATCAAGAAAACATTCAAGTTAAACTAATAAATTATTTTTATTTAAATAAAATTTAATTGTTATTTAATTTTTATTACAACTTTTTTATTCAAAAAATATTATCCACCGAATAATAAACTGATACACATAAAAATCAACAAAAAAAACACATAAACAATAAAGACAAAAACAACATAATTTTTTTTACTATAAATTTTATTTAGTAAAAATCTTCTTCTTCCCCATCTGTGAACTGAACATCATCTATATCAATCAATTTTTCATAATGTTCTATATTATTTGTTGTATGAATTGGTTCTGTTTCATTCTGGTATTCATTCTTTGATTCATTCTCATGTTCATTCTCAGGTTCATTCTCAGGTTCATTAAATGAATCATTTATAAAATCAAATATATTTATATGACCGTACGCAAAACTTTTATTTTTACCCACCCAAACCCTTTTATCATCCTTATTTGTTAGTGCTACTTTGCTATTTTTAAAACTATAAAGTTGATGATTTTTTGTTCCTATTCTAAGTTGTGGTAGAGAAAAGGTGGAGTTTTTATCATAACACTCTTTATAAGATTTATGGGCTAGCTCAGTATTCTTAAATGACACTTCCTTAGCTTTTAGACAAGAAGATTTACCTAACAAGCTGTAGCATTTAGGTCGGAGGAAAACCCATTCGTCATAACCTTCTCCTTTACTTTCGTCCTTAAATTTTCCAATGACCGAATCAAGTTTTTAGAATAAAGTGGATGAGTAGATGGATAATTAGATGTATCTGAAGGATTATCCTTAACCATTTCAGACAAAAGAATATCCAGTTTACAATTTTTAATCTCGAAGAAGAAAGAGTCTGTATCTCCAGCAACTATATTAATCTTGCAATTAAATTGTCGTCGATATTTTTCCATGTCCTTATACTGTAGCTCATACATTCTAAGTTTCGACAAGTCAAGCACTGACTGTCCTATATAACTTGGTCGATCTAAACATATCGAAACCTGATTTAACAACGCTGCAATAAGATCATCGTCAATTTTTATCGACTTTTTAAAGATAGGTTTCGAAGTATAAGTCACAAGTTTTTTATCTGTTGTGCAAAGACGCAAATTCATTCTATTTTTTAGATTGTCAATAGGTTTTCCATATAAACTGTTATTTAACAACATATAATAATTTTTATCTAATGTATTCCTACTTTTAGCTCGAAGTTCAGTGTTTATGTCGATATACTTTTTAAAAATAGAAGATTGTTTGGATTTTACTGCACGATTAACATGTGTGACCTTAACACCAAGAGACAAGTATAATTTTTAATTATCGTCAATGAATTACATAGTTATATTTAGGATAATGAGTCTGCAACAACTTTTCAACCTTTGAACCCTCAGGTTTCATTTTCTCCGCAGCAATAGTAAAGTCATCTAACTTATCATGAAGTTCAGAAGGAATGTCAAGATCAATTTCAAGAGTATACCCGTATGACAAAGATTCAAGGTCAAGAAATCAGATATTATTGAATCAAATCCTTCAAATATCTAATTAAATTCACAACAAGGTAAAGGTTGACTAAAAGCCCAACAGTATAAATTATTAATATCAATAAAAAGTAAATCAGTGTTTTTGTCAGTTTTAACATAGGATTTATAAACAAAAGTAAGACCACCTCTAATACCTCCATCATAAAAGCTAAACATTTTATTTTCAGTAATTAATTCAATAGGATCTTTCAACGACATTAAAGCAGAAGACCAAGACATTCCGGGTATCCCAAAATAATTTAAAGGTTCTAATCTATTGTGTGCTATCGATTTCACTCGAAATTGCTGGAAAAAGTCAGCCAAAAGAAAACAATCTAGTTTCAGATAAATTTTCATGCAATCAACTAAAGTCTTACAATTAGTTTCCTGCCAAATTATCTAAGATTTTTCATATTCAGCCTCAGCGACATCTTTCCAAATCGTTGGTAACTCATAAGTTTCGTGAAGAACATCTAAACTAATTGCAAAGTTGTACGAAAAGATCCCCTTTTCATCAACTATAGTTCCTGTAAAAACAGATTGAGTCAAAGGTAAAGTCGATAAGGTTTTAACCGCCTTTGATTAAAGAATCGTTTACAAATTGATAAGAATCAATAAATCTCACGCTAATTTTTCCCAAGTGAGCAATTAATGAAATAAATTTTTCACTAGTTATTGGTATACATCCTAAAGCCCAATTTTTAAATTTGCTTAATCCATATTTTAATATGTGGTACATATCATATCCCTTTAAGTTATGAAAACAATGGGTAATACTTTGTTTATTTTTCTATTAATATTACAGTTATTGCAAGCAACACCCAAGTATTCTCCAGTAAAATGATCATGATCTCTCACTGGATCAACAATGTCTTTCAAACAAAGATAACATTGTATACAAGTATCAAATTGAATCTGTTGTAGATTCTTTAATTGTTTAATTGTTTGTTTTCCAATTTTATAATAATACGGTATTACTGTATATTTAGCTATTTTTTCTAGTGATTTTAAAAATTGTTCCACACAATCTTCACCTATAAATTCTTTATATATTGTACTCCCATCAAAATTATTTATTAATAAAAGTCCTGCCGAAATGGGTAAATGTATTTGATGGTGTACGTCGTCCTTTGGCAAAACAGATTCAAAATTTGCATGTATAACATTGTGGGGTGACGGTTTTTGACTAATCAGTGAATTTAATAAACTTATTTTCTGGAGAAATAAACAAAGTTGTCCTTAACTGATTTCTCATATATAGTATCTCATGTTTGTCCAATGCTTTCTTACATCTAAATTCGTTCAGACATCTATAACACCATAAAGTTTGAATTCTTTCTATTGTGATATTTTTTCTTTGATAATTCGATAAACTATTAAGTGATGTTATTTCTACATAATGGTAATTTTCTCCTTTATTTAATAGTAATAAATTATTAATTGTTCCTTCTGTAAATTATGTTTAAAAACGGGTGTTTTAAAACAAAGTCGTTGTGTTCGGGTTTTTCTGTTTCGTCATAACTAAATACATTAATTTTTAATCCTTCGTTATTTGATTCAAATTTTCTCATACGATTTAATTTCATGGGCATATCATTTGGGTCATAATTTAATTCATTTAGATATTAAGTATAACTATAACTATCTTTTCTATGTTGCCTAACAATCTCATCTTTTTTAATTATTGACAATATGCTATAAATAAAACATAAATTATCGTTATTTTTCACGTTTATTAAACATTTTTTGTTTGTCAATATTTTCGTCGTTTTTATAAAACCTCTATCTCTTAATATTGCTTATTTTTGATACAATAAAGTAAATTTCAGTTATTTTTCTAATAACCCAACTACTTCCTAACTCAGTTATTGAAGCAATCTTTTCATTTATCTTTTGTATGCCTTCATCAAAGAATGATTTGGTAATTGGTCTTGCACTGTTACTAATGTTAATTAATTTTATCTCTCCGTCTTTCTCGAATTCAATTTCTATTTCAAATTGAATTTTCACATCTCTATTGCCTCTCTTAACTTGTTAATTAACTCTACAGAAAAAATAATTTCCTTAATATTCAAGTTACTTGTATCTATACTAAGTATTTGATGAGTACCTCGTAATTCGCTTTGAATTATCGGTAAATTTCCGCCTATTTATATATGGTTTTGCCACATGTTTTCAACCTCTTCCATTGTTCCATCTCCCACCGCTTCATCCGTTTCATTATCATTCACCGTTTCGTCCGCTTCCACCGCTTTGTCCACTTCCAGCACTTTAATCTCTTCTATTGTTTCATCCCATGAATCCATTGATTCAATACCTTTATTTAAATCGTCCGAAATACTATTTATATTATATGTTGTCGGTTCATTAATTGGGGTACTTATGTTACTTATTTGGGTAATTTGGGTGCTGCTTAATTTTATTCTTTTATTATTTGAATTTAATTCATTATTTAATGGTCGTTTAAATACTTCGTATTTTTTAACATAAAATTGTCTTAAGTGATCCTTATGTTGGGTTAAAAAATCGCTATAGGGAATGGTTGGGTAGTTTTGCATCCCGGGCATATAACATGTTCAATGTTATAATATTTTTTAACATAATATGCTTTCATTTTATTATAGCATTTTTCATTATGTACTTTTGACGTGCAGTACCTTGTGAATAATTTAACTATCAATAAAAATTATTTAATTTTTTTATTAAATTATTTATTAAAATAAATGCACAAGAAGTATACAACCAATCAAAATTGATTATTCACTGAAAATAAAAAATAATTTTGTATGAAAAAAAGCAAGAATGTCTAAAATATATGAACTACTCCTAGTAGATAATAGTACATCTGTTATTGGGATGACATTTAAGACTCCTGTTCAATACCTTCAATACAGTATGAACTTTTTAAATGTTCCTATTACATATACATTCAAAGTAATATTTATTTTAATTTAATTTGATTAATTATATTTTAGGAATCGGTTAATTTAAAAGCTTATGATTACAATATTATGATTGGAAATATTGAAGATGAAGATCGAAAAAATATTTCAGATATTCTCCAGTTGATGAATAATGATATGTTTTTAATGAGAGATTTTCATTTATTAATTGTGAAAGCCAATTGAAGGAACAAGTACAGGATAATAAAAATATAAAATTCAGATAATTATTAAAGGAGTCAAGATTAACAAATCTATTATCAAACCTATTTGGAAAATCCAAAATGTTGTCGAATAAATTTTTATCTTTTGTAAAGTCGAGTTTTATAATAATTTGAATCTATCAGTAAACTAAATCTTTAACGTATTTTCAATAAACATGTCATTTAAAAACCAAGAGTTTACCTACAATATCTATAATTTTTAAAACATTTTGAGCAGGGATCTGCCCTTATTGACAAATTATTATAAAAAGTATGAGCTTATATATAATAAAATCAAGTGGTCTGTCTTCACACACATATATATATATATATATATATATATATATATAATCAAGGGGTCAGCCCTTATTTTAAGATAAAAAGTAAATTATTATAAAAAATATTTGTTATAAAAAAAATATATAACAATAATAAAAAACAATAAAACTTACATTTTTGTTCATTAATTTCATCGGTCTCTTCACAATCAGAGATTGGTAAAATTTCTTTCTAAATCTAAAAATATATTTAATTTATTAATAAATTAAAATTATTACTTGATTCGTTAATTACAGGCATAGTGTTTGTTTGATAACTTTGTGTATAATTTTCTGCCCAGCTTTGCTGATAATTTTGTATATTATTATGAATATAACCTAAAAGTAAAACTAAAACTGATTTAATAAAAATTAAAATCTTACTTAAATCATTTATATTTTTAAAATTATTTCCTCCATTGAATTGAGGATAACTTTGTTGATAATATTGGAGATTATTTGTATCTAAAAATTATTAAATCCATTTATTTTAAAATTAAAGTCTAACTTGGTTCATTCCCAGACATATATTGCTTTCATCCATTGAATTGAGGATAACTTTGTTGATAATATTAGAGATTATTTGTATCTAAAAATTATTAAATCAATTTATTTAAAAATTAAAAATTTTACTTAAATTGTAATTTTGTGGATTATATCCTCCATACCTTTGTGGATAAATATATTCTCAAACATTTTGGGGATAAATTCCATCATTTTGGTAATTTAATAAATTATTTAAATTATAAAGTGAAATTTGATTTAAAATAAAATTTAAATTACTTGTTTCATATCCGTAACAAAGGTTATTCATATTGTTGTTATTATTCATTTTTGTTATCTAAATAAATTACATAATGATAAAAAAATTTAAAAAGTATACTTACAAATTAAACTGTTTGTTAAATTATGGCAAATTGTAAAAATGTTTATCATTATATTCAAATGTGTGTATTTATTTTTCGACCAATCAAAATTAACATACCAACACACCCACACTTATATCAATCAACACGCACTATCAATCAACATGTACACAAAATCACATTAGGAAATAAACACAATGATATGATAAATATTTATTTAGAGAACAATGATTTCATTGATTTTAGCCAAGCTAAACAATGTTGGCCACAAGATTTTGTCAACGAATTTTGATATCGAATTCAATTATATTTAATTGGCATCAACATTGATTCTAGTTTTGATACCAATAAAGGGGAATAATAGAATCCCATCGGATCAAATACATATATTTTATCTGGTTTCACATAAATTGCTAGCCAATGTTCTCCACCGAGATTAGATCATTGAGTATTTATAATCAAAGCTTTGTTGATATTGATATATGGAATTTTGTCCAATAGAAAAACACCAATAAAGTTTTCCCCATTAGTTTTTTAGCAATAGTTTGTATCTGAATAGAACTAAAATTAATTAAATTAACTAATTAATTAAATTACTTACTTCATTTTTAACTATAACAAATGGTTGTTAAACAATGTTTGACGAACAAGATTGTTCAAACAAGTAATGTACGGCTTGATGTGATTTGAATTTCCTTTTCAAAAACTCCGTATACAAGTACTGATACAGATTTAGTTAATGGATTTTCAAATTTTATATTCAATCGTAGATTTCCACTTTGAGGTAACTGGCTTTGATTAAGATCAAAATCAGGAGCCAATACAAATGTAAAAAATGGATATTTATTTTTAAAGTCTGACATAGTAATACCACAATTCATATTTTTATTAAGATAACCCATATTCCTAACAATACTTTGCATATAACTAGAACTTTAATTATCATTGGCAAAATCTTGACTATATTTTTCTCGATAATCATTTCCTTTACTTAATGTTAAAGACTTGACATAAAAGTGTTCAAATATTGAAAATGTTTCCGAATATGATCCTCCATATCTTTTATTCCCTTGGAAACCAACAAGAATAAAATTTGGTAGTAGTCTATCACCAAATATTTGCTCCTAATAAAATGAAGAAACCATTGGCAATGAAAATTGAACAACATCCTTACTTTTAATTGGATAAATTGAATTTCTATTAGCAAGTACAATTTGATGACCTGATAAAACCGATGGTTCAACACAAACTCTTCTAACCATAAATTTTGCATCTAATAATATTATTTATGGAATTATTTTTGTACATGTTAAACTTCTTTCAGTTTTGGATTTTGTTAATTTAATTTGAACACTAACACCAGGTAATAAATATTTTGGTTGATCAAATAAATCTAATTGAAATGGGGAACAAACACTGATGGATTTTGATTTTGAAATCCAAATTTTTCTTTTAGTGTCAATTTCTTCATAACCCATTCCACCTTAACAAGTATGTTTTGTATCCTGATTGTAATTAATAATAGTTTCAATCATTGCCTTGTGTACGAATACATAGTTACTTCCTTCAATTTTAGTAAAATTTAAAATTACTTCAACATCTTTAAAAAGAGTTTGGAAAAAGCAATTGTTTGCAGTAACATATGATTCATTAGATAAATTTACCCCGTTACTATTTACAACTTTCCTTTGAATGTAGAGTTATGTATCGTTCAAATCCAAGTATTCAGTTTGAGAACTATTGATGTAAAATTGAATTGTTTCCTGGATCTGTAATTGAATTCACCGGATAAATATCTTCAAAAGAACCATTTTCAATTACTGCTTGAGGAGATGGTCTATCAAAGATGCATAATTCTGATTTTGCGCTTATCATGACTGGAATATAGTTCTGTATCCTTTCATTCTTTTGTTTATATGTTTCTTGCTAATTTTTCAACGTTTAATTGTTCCTCCTTTTTGTTCTTTATTAAATAAATCAGAAACTTTGTTAATAACAGAAGGCAGGTGTTCCATTACAGCTGGCATAGTATCTTTAATTCCAGATATTGCATTGGATTTTAAAGCAAGTAAGATTTTAGCATTGTTACTTATTACGTCATTAGCAGTTTTCATACCAAAATTTCCAATACGTTTAAGAATAGGTAGTGCAAATTGGTTTTTAACAAACCAGATCCGTACGGTTTTCCTACAAAATATGGTAAATCCCCACCATTTTGATGGGTGCTATAAAAGATTACAATGTATGGATTACTCATTTATTTTACGGAAATGTAATGTCAAGTAAGTTTTACCTTGTTTACCAAATATATATTTTTCACTGTCATCACGAATATTGATTTCTATATTGTTTATATATGAAAATGATACTGGCAAATACGTTGGAATTTTCTCAATCATTTGAACAAGATCGTATTTTTTATGTTTTATATCCAATTACACTTTAGAAGAGGAACAATTAATTCACCCACAAGAACCAGTTCAATAATATTTGTATAAATCATCATTTGTATCTTTCTTTTCATTATAGTTGGTTAAATCAATAAAACAATGATCTTTTCACTATAAGATTCTTCAATTAATCCCAAACTAAGAGCCAACAGTTTACTAAATTTAACACTACTTACATCATCTTCCAATTCAATTTTAACAAGTTGACCTTGTTTAATGTCACAAGATTTGAACTGATGGGGATAAGATGTCATTAACTGATCAGTGACTTGTGAAAATTCAGTAATGAATAAATTTTCTTTAAATGTCTTAGTATACTCTTCATCATAATAATAAGTTATAGTTAATCGTATAATATCAAATTTTGTTTTCTTATTTGGTATACGTATTTGATTCAATTCATCATTAAAATATACTTCTTTTTATTAAATCCCAAGAAGTTAGCTTCTTCAATACTATCAAATCTTACTTTGAATGGAAAATATTTACAATTAATGTTCAAAATTTTATTTTCAATATATATCAGATAAAATGTAGAGTTATGACTAATTGTATAGTTTCCTTCAATATAATAAAAAAATTAATAACTATTATGTAATGTACTCTTAATATATTTAATATAAGAGTTGTTATAAAAAAGAAAATTATTGTACACAAAAGTGAATTCAGTTAGAGCAAATTCCAATTCCCCATCCAAGTAAATCTGATTTGGAAATTCTACATTAAACTTTCCAACTTCATTATTTGGAAATGTAAGTGCACAACTATTACTGGGCAAATTCAAGTAAAAATCTTTTTATTCATTTATTTTTCTAAAATGTAACGATAAATGTGTTTTGGTATCTTTGCTAAATTTAATAAATCTCCCACTATCATCTCGAATATTAAATTCAATGATGTTTATAGTTGAATACGATACTAGAAAGTACATTGGATTCTTCATTTCTAATTGAAGAATTTCTCCTTGATCATATTTTTTAATCCAAATAGATTTTAATAGTGGAACTCTAACATCTCCAACATTTATTGGTTCAATAATATTTGAATAAATGAAAATTTGTTGATGATGATGTAATAATTTTGCAATTTTAGTGCCTAGAATATTTTATTCTGTAAAGTTTGATAATTTTAATCCCAAAGATTTTGCTAAATTTGTGTCAAAAGATATATTTGAAATGTCATCTGCAAGTGTTATTTTGACCAATTCATTATTTTGAATTATCAATTCTTTAAAAGGAGAAGGATTAAATGACAACAAATGACCTTGTAATTTTGATAAGGTGTTTATGAATAAATTATCTTCAAAATATTTTTCAAATTTTGCTTTTTCTTCATAACTTATAATTATCCCAAATTGTTCCATAACACCATCGTCTGTAAATTTTGGTAATTTTATTCGACAATGATTCTCTTCACAAATGATCAATGTAGATTTTAATCCAAAACTAAACGCGTGTTGAATATCGGGGAATGTTACTTTAAATGGAACATGTGGACAGACAATAACCAAATTCTCATATTTTTCAATAAACATGTCAACATCTGGAGTATATTTTGGATTTATTAATTCATAAGTATGATTTTGATTATTTATTTTCAAATATTTTATTTCACTATCACTCTTTATCGATTCATATCGCAGACAAGAATTACTATAATACGGAAAAAGATTATACACAAAAGTGAAATCAATCAAAGCAACTTCCCATTCACCATCGAAGTACACAGAATTTACTTGTACATTAAAATTACTAGCCTCATTATTAGGATAAATAAGTGGACAACTATTACTAGGCAAAATCATATAAAAAATGGTTTTCTTTCATAATATCAAACTCAAAGAAAACCTGAAGACGATCCTAAAATAACTCATATTATTCGATTATACCAAGCAGGATCGAATGAATTGAAAAAAATATTTAGGTGTAGTAAATGTAACAAATTATTAATAAAAAAAGGACAAACAGGTGTAGAATAAAATCAATCGAATATTAATCAATAACCTTCAAAAACTAAAGACTACTTATTATTTGATACACAAGGATTTCAATCGAATGGCCATCAAAACTTAGAATGTGTAAAATGTGGAATCAAATACCAATTAACAGGAGAAACACCACGACTCTTAAAATATCTAAAAGCCTACAAACCAACACTATCAAATGATCAAAGCAGAAACGAAGAGTTACAAAAAAAACATTGAAAAAGGCGAAGATATACCAAATCTTATTTAAAGTGAAAGACACTGAATTAAATAAAAGAGATTGAAATCGAGCTACAACACTGAGAAATGAGACTGAAAGAAGAGAAGTATGGAAAATTGTATGACAACACATAATTATAAAAAAACAGAAAAAATATCCAAGTTTAAAACAATGAAAAATTCAAAAAAAACCCAAATTGAAGCACTAGAGAAACAAAGCAACTAGGAAAGACAAGGAGCCTGGAAACTCCAATATCTAATTATGTGGTTCAGAGCCAGACAAAATGAAAAATAATGAACGCTTCGTAGGACAAAACGAAACGTGGTTATAAATCGGGAAAATGTTAACACTGTTAAGTGTAATGAAGTGTAATAAATTGTAAAAAAGAAAATTTAAAAAGCAAAATTATTAGAAAAAAAAATGAAAGTATAAACAATTTGCAATCAATATTTAGAAATTAAATATTGGAATCCTACCGAAAATGTCCAGAAAAGAGACGAGAGGTGATGAAAGATTACAAAATAAATAAATATATTAATGGCAACATTTCTAGTAATACAACCTAACGAGGAAAAACCTTCAAATTACTATAAACAGCAATGAAAAAAGAACGAAAAAATACATCAACACAGTGTCACGAGCCAAGTAAAACAAAAGAGAAAATTAAAAAATTTCAACAAAGAAAGAATTACGAACGACTAAAATAAACCTAACTAAGAAACGGAAGTAAACGAAAGCCTAAAAAATCACGACGCCAAGCACGTGAAACATATGAAGATTATTGAAAAATTGAATCTAAACAATCAAAAAAAATAAATAAAATGAAAATCAAGCATACATTAACAAATTGGAAAAATAAAAAGGGAAATATTATGAGAAAAGGCAGCTGATACAAAAAGAAATTCGAAGATTTTGCGAAGATAATCAATCTGAATTGACCAAGCATTAAAACGAATGAAATCATTACAAAAAAACGTTACGATTAAAAAATGAAAAAATCCAAGAATTACAGAGATAGTTGACCAGACAACGTTCAAAGAATTCAAATATGCTGAAACAAGCAGACCAACTAAATGAATTACAGAACCAATTAATAATTACCCTGACCCGACAAGCCGAAGCCACGGCACTGCTAAAACTAATTATCGCCCACGAAAGAAAAAAAATGCAGCCTTTAAAAAATTTTTAATTCCCCAAAAAATGACATAAAAGTAGAACCCGTTTGCAATGAAAACAACTCTGATGGAGAGAGCGCATTTACGAATACTTCCCAATAAATAAAGGAAGTTGAGCAGAATGGTAAATAAATTCGAGGAGCATAATTAACATCAAAATGAAATCCAAACCCAAATCAAAAATGTAATAACATCAGATCAATCAAATCAACAAATAAACAATCAAGTTGAATACAAACCTCAAATCCTCAACCAAAACAAATCCAACAAAGTCAATAAAAGTCAAATATAGCAAAAATATCTGAATTAATTGGAGCTATCAAAACTCAATCAAGATATAGAAATCCTAGTGCAGAAGCTAAATCTAATAATCAACTGAACCAACAGTCGCTGTCGCTAAAACCAGTAACCTAATCCGAATCTCAAACTCTGAGAACAAACAACTAAAAAACCTAATCCTCAAGTAACATCATGAATGAAACTGAAAATCCTAATCAAAATGAAATAACATCAGATCAATCAAAAACGAATTCAAACCTCAAAAATCCAAAGACTCAATAAGAAGACAACCCAATAAAAATCATACCTTAAATTCTCAACAAAAACAAACCCGACCAAGTCATCTGATATAAAAAGTAACTCAAAATGATCTAAATCTAATAAACATACCGAACCAACAGTCACTATCTCCAAAACATCAACTTAATCCGAAAAACAAAATTGGAAACCAAAAAACAACTGAAAAAATCTAATCTTCAAAAAAATCAAACACAATTCAATTCAGCAACCCCGAGAGATAGAGAAACCCAATCAAAACAAAAAGAAAATGAGGCCGGCGAATGCTGAATAATCTTGATTATGCTGAACAATATTAAACAATATTGTGATTTATAAACTATCCCATTTGAGCTATCGAAATTGATCAATTTACTTTTTTTTAATTTTTATGGGTATGAGTATGAGTATGTGTATAAGTTACGACTGTAATAGTGAATAAAAGTATTTATGACATTAAATTTTTATCTTTACCTTCAGTGATCTTTGAAATTGCGGATCGCAATTTAAACTGGACCCGGAGTGTTTTATGTTGGGCAAAAACTAAGGTTTTGAGTATTTTGTTTATCTGACACGACCTCCAATAAAATCTAGTAGCGGAAAATTCAAATAGACGAAAATTTAATAAAATATCGTCCATTTATCGTTACGCAAAACCAAATAAAAAAAAGTATAATAAAATACAAAAAAGATATAAAAATGATTCAAAACATTAAAAAAAGAATTGCAAAACAACAAAAACTAACAAAATCATCAAATCAGCTTTAAATTCATCAAAAACGATTATATTTTGGAAAATACTATGAAAATTAAGCTTAAAATGTAATTAGAAACTTTAATAAAAAATAATCATCAAAATCTGACCAGTAGGGGAAAAGTTATGAAATATAGTTAAGACGTGTGGGTGTTTTGTTTTATCGCATCAAAACAAATACGTATAAATCGATCATATATAAGTCAATATCAAATTGACAAAATATATACACACTTTTATTTAAAATTTTTCACAAGAAAACAAAAGGAAATCAGGAGTAAGGATGATTTTATTTTATTTATATGTCATTATTACTCGTCAGTAAATTTGTAATATTTAAACTAATGCCGAATGTAATTTCTGTTTATTAATTTCAGTCGATATGTGAATCTTTTATTTAGGAGTTGTAACCTTTGTAGTTTTCATTAAATTTTAATATCCAATTCGAATTTTTTTATTTAATTCACAATGAAATTTACTTTTTAAGAATTTATAATAACCGTTATTCTAATCAAGTTTTTTTTGTCAATTGAATATCATCGACGTTTTCTTCCATGGTATCCATTAGGCGTGATCCGAGATAGCAGAATCCATTATCGGAATCCATCATACTTATTCAACTCAATTAATTTATTAATCATTCTTATGATATATATATATATATTTTTTTATTTTATATTTTTATCAATTTGATAACCACATGCACACATGAAAGTAAATTAAAAATTTGAAAATCTAGTTTCAAGCTAGTACTTCGGTGTGGAGGTACCCGTAGCGAATGGCAGTTCGCCGGGTCAGTTCTTTTCTTCAAGAACCTCAACGCTAGACCCTCAGTATAGCGCGACTGGTCACGAAGAAGGAGTAAGTCTTACACAACAGGAAAAAAGAATATATTACTAGTAAAAAGAAAAAAGAAAATAATATAACGAGAAAGAAGAAATAATAAATCAAATATGTCAATAGAAAAAGATCATGATAATGCATTTTTGTCCAGAATAATTTATAATCTTAAATTAATCTAATGAAAGCAATGTCCAAAAAGCAGAAAAAGATAAATCTCATGTTGAAGTGTTGAAATTAAATTTAACTAACGAAACACATATAAATGCATAAAAAGTTAATTACAATATTACTGCTAAAATGAAAACATCAAATTAAAAATACTACCAACAGGGAATTTGCATGAAAAGTTACTTTATAGTGAACACATTTTGTTCAAACCTTCTCGAATAATTATAAAATTAAATCGTTGCGGGATCTCGTTTAACTTCTTCGATATTGTTTTAACCTAAAATTTATGATAGAGGGACACAAATAAAATGAACACGAATAACTTATATGGTTTAACAGGGTATTAACAGTCATGGTAGTATAGCTCACCTTTTACTAGAAACCGCCCATTGGAATACATTTCCAACTTCATTTTGACGGGTATCCAATGTTTATATCTCTTGTGCGCGCATCTGATGGGAATCCCTTGCAAGTGGCAGCGAAAATCCTATATCTTTTACCCATCAGGTGCCCAGCATAAGCCTGGATTGGCAAGGTTAAGAAGTGCTAACCCACCAATTTTATTATTTTATATTTTATTTCGCATAATTTGTATAGCCCAAAGAATTTGAATGTTAAGAAATTTATTGACTAATTTTCTGAATTATTTTATTTTTGATGCTTTCGAATATGCTTAAACGTGTTTTTATTTTGACATATAAGATTTTTCTTTAATATCATCTTCTTACTTTTTGTTTTATTTATTTTTATGTTCTTTTTATTTTTCTTTATGTTTCTCGTAAATTTTAGTGTTTTCATTGAAAATTATGTTACTGATACGTTTAAACAAAACGAAGGTTAGCCCAAAATATGTTTTAAATTTATTTATAAATTTATTTGATCTATTTGACTCAGCAATTTTAAAAAATTTTAAAAAAATTATTTTGTAATTATCTTTTAAGAATATTTCATAAAAACTATGATAAATAAATATAACATTATTTGTTAATAAAGAATTTTATGAATCTAAACTAAATTGTTTTTCTTCGTTATTTTATACATTTTACCAGTGATTCGTTTAAGTAAATAATTGTATAATTTCATTAAAAAAACTTAATGAATGCTTTTGAAAAGAAAAGGTAATTAAAATTTGCAAGATTTTGAATAAAATAATAATTACCTAGCTCCGTCTGCTAATTCGAATATTAAAAATGATTCGCTTTCAAATCATATTAAATCTGATGATATACCAATTGTTAAGGTGAGTTTTACTTAACTTCTAATGAGAATAATATAATTTTTATAGGAAGAAGCATTAGATACTAAATTCACAAAATTGGAAAATAGTGAAAAAAATGCTGAATCGAATTCTGAGTTGAAATTTACTGAATTTTCGGACACAAATTCTTCCTTAATAAAACCACCAGTAATCAATAAAAACATTGAGATTGTTGAAGAGCTTCCTGACTCCGTTAAGGTTGGAAACCCTGCGAATGAGAAATGTAGCGATGAAATGCTTAATGATAAATCCACATTGAAGAAATCGGAAAGAGTAGTTTCAGGAAGAAAGAGAAAATTAATAACATCAACAAGTATTTCTAAAGTCAAAAATAAAATAAAACCCCCGAAGTCACTCGATTCTGGTAAAGTTTCAAATTTAGAAGTGACTCTAATTTGATAATGAATAGGTGTATATGTGGAATGCGATTTGTGTCATAAAACCCGATACTTGAAAGATATCCTAAATCCAAGTGCTATCCCACCGGTTTGGACTTGTGAAATGGAAAATAGTTCTTTAAATTGCTCAGTACCACAAGAAAACTTCGAGAATTCTGTCGATTATTTTATCAACAACAATTATACCCTTGGCTCAGTTGTATGGGCTAAAGCTCCTGGTATTTATAATTAAATTTATGCTCTTATTTTGAAATGTTATACACAAAATTTTTCCAATTCTTTTAAAAAATAATTTAGGTTACTTACAAATTTATCAGTAGCTAACAATTGTTGCCTTGGGGATATCAATTAATTTGATTTTAAAATTAGAATTTTTAATGAGTTGTTAATTTTATTTTCATATTTTATTAATCGATTTTCAATTGAATCTATTTGTTAGTATATTATATTATTATACAATTTTTAGCAATTGAATAACCATTTAAAAAGTAGTTTGTAGAATTTTAGAATCCCAATATATATATATATATATATATATATTTGGAAGATATGTAATTTTTGTATTCGAAAAGAAAACAGAATTCGTTTGGAGTATTTATTTTCAAATTGCTAGCGTTAATTTTTGATTCTTTAAGCTGATATCAACTGTAAGTTATGCTAAAGTTTTTTTTATTTGAAAGTTTCTGTTGTAAAAGATGTCCGTAACTTGTTATTTAATAATTTATTTTTATTTTAAAGAAATATTTATTGGGTGGTGCGCAAAATATATTTAGGCATTGCAAAATCTGAACTGCCATAATTTTCAAGGGGGTTGCAAACAAGTTGTAAACGGAAAAATAAATAATTTCAACTTTCTGGAGAGATTAATAATAATGATAGTTTGAAATCAATGAAATTGTCAGAATTTGTTGAGGAAAGTAAAATGTGCAACTTACTGTTCACTAATCAAATTCTGTGTCCGAATAAACGAAATTATCCTTATGAAAATCTAATCTAATATTTTGGAATTTTAAAATTCAACGGCTGAGGAAATCGGATATTATACAATTATATAAAGCAAATGAAAGTGTCTAATTGTGTTGAAAATGAATGCAGAATATCCAATTGTAACTGTTGCATGTGTGCAAAAGTGAGTATTAGGTACTTAGAAAGAAAATTACACTGAAGTTACACCAAGCAAAGTTGAGATAAATTCCGCTATAATACAAGTTGAAACATAATAGGAATTTATTTTTTGTGAAAATTCAATGGATTTCAGCTATTTCTGAAAATGCTGCAAAATAAGTTATTTTTTAAAGTTATAAAGTTTTAAGGAAATTAAATCATTATTCAAACTTATAATTATAACTTTTGATCTACAAGCTCATGTAAATCTCATGTATATTATTATTAATAATGATTATGAATATTCAGGAAATGATTTATTTTATGATAACTTATTTTTCGGAAATTATTCAAAAAAAAGTGAGTTAAATTATTTTTTAAGTTATAAAATTTATTAATTGCATTAAATAATTATATTTACATATTTTGAAAAAAATCTTCGATTATGTACACAAAATAATTTGGTTTATGATTATTTTTTAAAACTTATTAATATAATTTTAAAATTTATGCTTTTTTTCGTATTTCAGATTTTGGTTTTTTTCGACAGAAATGTCTGAAATATTAAATTAATTTTAGTTTTAAGGGTAAATCATATGAAGATACATCCTCATTTACTCGAAATTTCCTAGCAAAAACCTCAAAATTTAAATTAAATTTTTTTCCGCCATTTTTCTTTCTAAAAATTATCTCAAAAATATTAATAAATTAATTTATTATAAGGGTTTTTTCAACTTCGGGTGACTACATGTTAAAGGTTTACATGCATGTTTTATTATGGGTTGTGTTAATGTGCATTATTTTATTTCTCTCACTTTTTGTGTTTCTACACCTGATTCAATTCATTAAAAACTCATATAATAAAATGAAAAATCAATAAAGTTATAATTTAGGGACATACATACTTACCCGTGTCTGCATGTAATTTGTTCAATTGAATAAAAACTTATATTATAGGAAGGAAGGAATTAGAAGAAAAAATTTTTTTTAACATAAAAACATAATACATAGTAAATAATGCATGCAAACTTTCAAAATGTAGAAATGTTCAATTCATTATAAACTCTATATAAAACTATTTTTAGTAACTTTTTAGACATTTTTTTAAAATTAAAGCCGAAAATTTTTGAAAAAAATACCAAAAACTCTACTTTGAGTTGTAGAGAAAATTAAGAAATAATTTCGTAAGATTTTTCATGAAATTCAATCAATTTAATATTTTTACATTTTTTCAGATATTTCAAAAATATCCATCGAAACTCTAGGTTTTTGAGTTTTTACCTCATTTGCAATTTACCAGGAGCAGTGGAACCAGAACCTTCAAATGAGCAGTTTAAAAAATACGGAAAACATAAATTTTCCGATAACTTAAGTTAAAAAAATTTTTTTTTATAAAGTATAAAAAATCCAAATCATTAATAACATTGAAAATGGGGAAGATTTTTATAAATTTGGGAAATTAACAGAAATTTCCAAAGCCTCATAAAATCAATAATTATCAAAAATTTAAATTTGTCAAAAGGTAAAAAAGATGGCAGCCAAAAAAATTTCCCAGGAACAGAAGAATAATTTATTCGAATATAGAAACTTTTTAATAATAAATTTTAGTTTTCAATTAATCGGACTTACATTTATTAGAAAATAATTCCATTAATTTGCATAAATTGCCATAAATTCCTAAAAAACCTAAAAAAACTAATTAAAACTAAATTTGTAATAAATGATGATGAAAAGTATTATTTAAGAGCTTGAATAATGATCTCATAAATATACGAGATCACAATCCAAGCCCTAAAATATACTTTATTAAAAAAATTACCTGCCAGCCATTTTAAAATGGCTAATTCATAAACAACCATAATTGTAATTGGTTGTTCATTAAAACTTCTATTATAGAAGTTTTTAATGAATTGAATCAGGTGTATAGTGTAGGGTTTGTCTCAGTGACTATTTTACAAGCAACCTCAAGGTGAGTTTGTGTGTTTATATGCTATATTATAGGTGATTTATCTCAACTTCGCTTGGTGTACAATATTACACAATTGCGAGAGAGTGTGTAACTTTTGCAGTCAAAAACCGTTCATAATTAAAAGATCAAATTCTATTAAACAATTAATTACCATTATCTATAATTTAGGGTTTTGTTGGTGGCCAGCAATTATTGATGAGGATCCAGATTTGGATATGTTTTATTGGTGTTATGAACACTCGGACGACGTGAGTCACTATCATGTCACCTTTCTCGACGATGACGTCAGCAGGTCATGGATTACTACTAAAGATATAAAAGCATTTAACGGCAAAGCAGACATGTCTTCAATGAAGGTAAATAATGATTAATCTCTGTTTTTGTGATTATTTGCACAAATTTATATTATTGATTTTGTTCACGGATAATAACTGTTATTTTTATATTTTTGCTCTTTTCATTCCTTTAACTACTTCACCGGCACATTTGTCAATATTTCGTTTATCGCAAGCCGTACATCCATGTACTGTCTTACATGTTCTGCAGGACTGTTTTCTGAGCATTTTACCGACAGGCTTGAACAATTTAAATCGGTTTCCTCATGAATTATTACTCGGTTTCAATTGGTGAGGTAGGAAAACATTCGATAGATGCAATGACTCCACAAAGGCTGATAGATGTAAGCCCGTTATGGATGTGGTAGCCTTGTCGGATATGTCATTAGTATGTTTGAAGAAGACAGATAAACGGCGAAATATATTATGAAATGTTATATAGAATATACAGTTGGCGTTTTTCAATTATTAAAACTTTGACTTCTTTATTTGATTATTTATTTCTACGTGTTTGTATTTGTATTTTACTTGTACTATTATTGTCTCAATATCCTAAAATCAATAAGTCATTCTTTTAAAAAATTTCAGTCTGCGTGCAAATAGAGTGTTCTTCAGGGAATTTTCTAAGTTTAATCATTCTCATTTCCCCTGAAATTTCTTTTAAGATTTACTGTTTTTCTGAACAAAAAATATCCGGGAAAACTTTTTCTCTACAAGTAAATTTTAGCGCAAATCTGTTGAAATCAGGTCTAAAATCTATTATTAGCGTTACTCACTTCTGAAATTAAGGAAATTAAAAAAGTTATCATTTAAATTACTTTGATATTCTTTCATTTCATTATATTTTACTGGTGAGCCGTGCTCCATTGGTCATTGACCACTGAGTTTTGATTGCAGTACATTCTATGGCACCTCTATACATTGTTACATACTAATCAGATACTATATAAGAACTGAGAATCTGTAATTTATAAAAATTTAGCCCAGTGCTTCTCACCTGGGGCCCTAGAGCCCAAGTTGAGGAAATTTGACTTTTCATTGGGGCAATTTCGGAATTAATAGATTTTTAAAATTTGATAAATCATAATTTTGTCTCAAGTATATACGAAGTGTTTTAGGTATATTATGATAGAAACAATTTCTTAACACTGAAGCTCTTACCAAAATCTATCTATTTTACTTACATCTTTTTATTGCAATCTTTACCTTATAAATTGGATTTTTTACAAACATTTTTTTGGCAAAATACTGAAATCTCAAAAACTGGGAGGCAATTTGACTTTTAGGGGATATAATAGAGCATAACATGATGAGAAGTACTGATTTAGCCTATCAGTTATCTTGAGAATTCAATTATGCTTTAAAGCACCAAAAATACTTAAAAACCATCGATTAAAACATTAAAATCAAAGAATTTTTGAAAGTCGATAATGAATCTAAAATTCAGGCATATTCACAAGAAGTTTTGTTTTAATGCACGCGCTAAAATCTTGAATATTTAAACAGCACTCAAACGCACGCCATTAAAATAATCCATTTATCAATTATCATTAAACATTTGAAAATTTTGACTTTCGAAAATTTCTTTTTTTATTAGTATTTTTTTAGAATTTAATATATTTTGTAAATTCTCTATTTTTACAGTTAAACAAATACAAGAAAAACTATTTAAAGTCCCTAAGTAAAGCAGTTGAAAGAGCTGAAGAGTGCTTAACGTTGTCATTACAAGTAAGCTGCTCTATCCATTAGTAATAGTTTACCATGGATATGATGCAGGAATGCCTGGACAAATATAGCTTTGCAGTCCGATACACTGGGAGACCTAATCTGTGGACCACCTCTACTGCAAGTTCAGTGAAAAGAAAATCTCAATCAAAGCAATCAATCCAATCGACTGACGAGTCCATGAGTGAATTAGAATCTAAATCTTCGTCTTTTAAGAATAGAAGTAAAATAAAATCTGTTAAAACTCAAAAGAAATGTGAAGATTTATCGATTGAGGTGTCGAAAATCGAAGCTAAATGTGAAATCCTGTCGACATTGAATCAACAAACTAAACATGATTTAATTGTAAAAAATTCATCTAAAGATAACAAAAAGAAAATGCATAATAAAAAAAATAAAAAGCCAGGTTAATAAAAGCAGCTTATCGTTATATTAATAATTGTCTTTTTTAGAGATTGTTGAAGAGTAGAGGGGATTTACAATTGTTTTTTCGTTAAGTTTCCGTTATATTTTCCACAATAAAAATGTTATATTATATAGTTTGATTTGTTCCACTAATCCTTTTTATAGCAGAATAATTATTATGTAGGTTAAATTTTACACGGGGCGAACTGCATTTATTTGTTGATCGGCCACTATTGTAGACATTTCTGCTAGTTTGACAAAGTGGAATAATAGACCTACAATTCATATAGATGTTCATGTTCCTTTTGCGCTGAGAATTTATTTATTTATTATCATTGAGACATTTACATGTTGCAAGATACGTTTGAAATCTACAGTCATTTTTGAATTTATTTCATATGAATGCTTTACGGGTCTGTAAGATTTCATTTAGGAATATACTATTTATATTATTTCAATGAAAATAAATAATTAAAATGGTTCAATAAAACAGTTTTTATGTGTTGGGCCAGAACAGGGTTTTGTTTGAATGAATCGGTAATAGCAGTTAATACAACACGCCGATTTAAAATCTGACCCCTAAAACATCAACTTACCACTTCAAAATATGAGAACGAAACAATAAAAATATAAAATCGAAAACCATAATAATAAACTAAAATAATAACAAGATCCGCATGAAATAAACACAGAAATAACACGAAAATTTGACCGAAAAGTGACAATTTACTTAACGAAACAAGAGTTCATGAAAATTAGAACAAAACTTAAATAATTCGAATTGGAAACAATTCAATTAAAAGTTAAAAATCAAAATTGTCAAATTAAAACCATAAAAATAATAAAATTAAAGTTAGAATATACAAGAAATCACAAGGTCAAATTTTGTTTAACTACATCAAATTTAACACGCAAGGTTAGGGTTACACAATAGGTATATATACCGATTCATTTTCACAGAATTCTAAAAAATACTAAAAAAACACCATAGTCACACTATAACTTCGTTTAAAAACGAACGAAACCATATAATCGTTTTAAAGCCACTTTGAAGAAATTCTAGAATTCCGTAAGTGGACGGTTTTTTCGGAGAACCTTCTCCACGCATCGCACAAATAATCTCGATGGAGCTCTGTTTGGGTGTTTGCGTGGGGAAGGATTTATTGTGAGATGTATGCCTGGAGTAATGGAGCTAATTATGAACTATCTATACTACGGCAATAAACGTTTGAAAACATTCATTATGTCATGTTGAAATTTTTTTCCGGCCATCGGTCGACACCGCATCGCAAGTTATTAAAATCTACACACCCCAACCGAACTGTGTAAGTGCGGTGTAAGTCCGCTAATAGTTCGTGCCTGTGAAGGCTACGGCGTGAGAACGCAGAAGCTGAAACGTCAATATTATCAGTTTATAGGGGAAATTGGGAGGTAGGGGAGCAGTCTTTTGGCTGCCCCTCCGCCATCTGTTTCCTAAAAATTCGACTTTAATTTTCGAATAACAGTCGGCTTAAAATCACGACACCGAGTAGTTCAGTGGACACTCGTAATCTTCTAATATCGACATAAACAGTCCTAAGGTCAAATAAGGGAAGTGACGAGAAAAGACGTCGTAAAATCGTTGCTATGATGAGAATTAATATCAACAAAAAATAAGATCGTTACTAAAATAAGAATAATTGCTATGATGAGAATAAATATCAACAAATAAGATCGTTACTAAAATGAGAATTAATATCAATAAATAATAAGATCGCTACTAACATGAGAATAATTGCTATGATGAGATTTAATATCAACAAATAATGAAATCGTTGCTAAGATGAGAATAATAAAATAACTGCCATAACGAGAATTATTACCAACCAAAAATGATAAATAATTACCATAATGAGAGGTTTAATAGCAGAAAATAAAAATAAGTATTAACAACCCGGTTAATATAATAAGAATTTAACGCCCACAAGAATAATAAATAATCCTAAAGAGTAATTACTATAATGAAACACTAGCAAATAGGGATAGATATTAAAAGTCAATGAAAAGTTAACCTAGGCAAGGATAATAATAAATATTAAAACGTCTATAAGGAAGTAATAGGTATTAAAAAATCAATTTGTTATAACCATAGTAAACCCGGCAAAGACAACGGTAAATGTCGAAAACCTAACGTCGCTTTAATACCAACCCATCGTTAGAAAATTACCAAAACGAATAGTGGGAAGCGATAAGGGTCTGATATTATTAAATACTAAATAAAATGAAGATAGACTTGAGTAAAGCAAACAACATCAACATCTTACGGAACAAATCCACAATAAATCATAAACGAATGAGACCACCACCAGGAACGATACTATCATAGAACAACTATCATATAGGTCTCTTCTAAGAGAATAGAGGGCCACATCCTAGAAATTTTGGCTCATCCAATTGAGAATGGATCCTCTGGAAATCAGGTGTCCACCATGTAAATTTATATATCATCATTTGCAGGGGAGTACGGATAGCTAATCCACTCGTAACAAATTGAGGAAATATAGATCTATAGTACAATATAATTTTAGGTAGAAATAAATGATTGAATTACCCACCGAATCCATTAGCTGTAGGAGCGACAAATCGTGCAAGGATCCAAAGAATTTAATTAAATGAACGGTGACATCTACAATTCGAAAGAAGAAGAACATAACAAACTGTTTATTATTTGGTTAAATAAAATAATACTTACCACGAGTGCACTTTAGCCTAGTATAAGAAAATCAAAGAAAAATCCAATCAATGAAATCGCTATTTACACGATCTAATTAGCTGACATGTAGAACACCGAGGCAACACACTGAGTGAATTACACCTGATTCAATTCATTAAAAACTCCTATAATAAAATGAAAAAATCAATAAAGTTATAAATTAGGGACATACATACTTACCCGTGTCTGCATGTAATTTGTTCAATTGAATAAAAACTTATAATATAGGAAGGAAGGAATTAGAAGAAAAAATTTTTTTAACATTAAAACATAATACATAGTAAATAATGCATGCGAACTTTCAAAATGTAGAAATGTTCAATTCATTAAAAACTCTATATAAAACTATTTTTAGTAACTTTTTAGACAAGTTTTTTTTAAATTAAAGCCGAAAATTTTTGAAAAAAATACCAAAATACCAATTTAATATTTTTACAACTTTTTCTAGTTTTTTGAGTTTTTACCTCATTTGCAATTTACCAGGAGCAGTGGAACCAGAACCTTCAAATGAGCAGTTTAAAAAATACGGAAAACATAAGTTTTCCGATAACTTAAGTTAAAAAAATTTTTTTTTATAAAGTATAAAAAATCCAAATCATTAATAACATTGAAAATGGGGAAGATTTTTATAAATTTGGGAAATTAACAGAAATTTCCAAAGCCTCATAAAATCAATAATTATCAAAAATTTGGATTTGTCAAAAGGTAAAAAAGATGGCAGCCAAAACAAATTTCCAAGGAACAGAGGAATAGTTTATTCGAATATAGAAACTTTTTAATAATAAATTTTAGTTTTCAATTAATCGGACTTACATTTATTAGAAAATAATTTCATTAATTTGCATAAATTGGCATAAATTCCTAAAAACACCTAAAAAAACTAAATTTATAATAAATGATGATGAAAAGTATTATTTAAGAGCTTGAATAATGATCTCATAAATAAATATACGAGATCACAATCCAAGTCCTAAAATATACTTTATTAAAAAAATTACCTGCCAGCCATTTTAAAAATGGCTAATTCATAAACAACCATAATTGTAATTGGTTGTTTATTAAAACTTCTATTATAGAAATTTTTAATGAATTGAATCAGGTGTACCAGCAATAATGTCAATAATTACACGAAAAATAAATCAATGGTAGGAAAAGGGACACCAGCTGTTATAAGTTCAATAAATTCCAGTGCACAAAAAATTAAGCATGCCGAATTCTGGCGTACAGAATTAAGTTCTGCATAAATCACCCCACATGACGTGGCACTGTTTGTATTGTCAGATAAAATCGGAATGCTATGCTAACGCCTGTCATTTCTTTTCAAAAAACTCCGAAGTAAAAATATGTCTTACCACAGAAAATATCATAGGAACGAAGGAACCGGTGGCATCCGAGAGGAGATCAGTGAGATGACCAGGGGAAAACAAACCACATTGCAAGAGAGTAAGTTCATCTTTTGTGAACAAAATATTTTAAGAGTTTGATGAGGGTCAAACTTCCGGACGATGTAGTTTCAACATAAGATTCCCTACCATCTAACTATGGATATTTGTTCAACGAGGACGATTATGAATCTTGACAAAGAAATGAGCAACGATATGACTATAGAATGATGAATATATTAAATTTTCCACTTATATGAGTTTTCTTATGTCGTCTATGGATATGATTGATGAGGCCATGAAACCTCAATTTTCAATACTTAATCGTTCAAACTACAATAATTCATTTCACCAACAACCTCCGCATGAGTACGACGGACGCCTTGAGAAAGAAATTGATTATGCACCACGAGTTAGGTAACGTAGACCTTCCCAAACGGTCCATGTGAATGACGTGTTCTATTTCGAAAATAATGAGCACAATGTCGACGCTTCCTGGCAATATAAATCCCAAAAAATCATGCAATGACGAAACTAAATTAAGAAAAACCAATTAATTATAATTACGAGATTAAACAATACGAACTCCATCATCAAATTGTAAAAATGAAATGAGCAACGTGCATGGAGGTATGAAATTTAACAGTCACGATAGAAAAAGGAAAAAAGCATATCAAAGTATGACCTCGAATTGTTATAATAAGGATGAAATAAAACGAATCGAATTCCTATCGTAGATTTATTATTAAGCAAAAATAGAAGGTAAAATGTATTAAATGATAATAACTACAAAGACAGAGGGAGCAAACCGATAAAATAATCAAACGACACATTAGAGGTGAATAAAAAACCAAAAACCGCAAATAAAGTAAGCCTTCGGTACAAAATCCATCCAACATTACGATTATAAGCGATCGGCCAATACCCAAGACGCGGTACAAGTCGGTAAACCAGCAACAAACTAAGTGCCCCATCTACGGCTCAGAATAGGCCATCACGAACCTTAATGACGATACCGCAACAGAGCTCCTCAGCACTCCAGAACGTAAGGACGTCGCCATTTTTTAGGTTGCTTCACCTGTCTTGTGATCCTTACTGATTGACCCCACTAACGCCAAACCATTGTCCTATTTAATTTTCCTTCAATTATGTACAAGGTTGTTATAGACAATTTCTTACTTTATAGGATAAATTGAATAAAGAATATCGATGACTTAGTAATTATTAAAAATCTTTAGATAACTCCTGGATCGACGCGTCCCGAGTCACTGTGTGATTCCCCGCACATACTGCTGCCAGATGCCGGCAAGCAATGTAGGACGCGGGATTCTCGATCTCGCTGGTACGAGAATCCAAGACGGGCACTCAAGGAGATTTCAGGGAAGTCGACCTTCACTTCGTCGCAATCAAAAGAGAGCCCGGGCGCAACCCAGCCCGAGAAATCCGCGGGCAGGCCGAATTTTTCCTGACTCGCCTGGAAAAGCACCAACGCCAAACGGATAGACAAGTGGAGAGGGCTAGGTGCCACCTAGCAGAAATCAACAGGGCCATCGCTATAGGGAGAATTCCATGTACGATGGGTACGCCCCTCCGTACAACACGTCATACAACCTCAACGACCCGAATCTGAATAGAAGTTCCGCAGCCATTAACGTGTTAGTTCCACGGAACATCCTTCCGCAGGAAATGCGGGATAGGGAGAGGCGTCCAAACGGAAATCATGAACATCCATATGCCCGCGAGTTTCCCAGGCAAGATAGGAATCGAGACCATCCAAGATCCGAGCGATATTAATTAATGAAACAAACAAATTTAAGACTTCATCTTTGTCTTCATTACTTAAGATAATTAATAATATAAGATTAAAATGAATTTATGATAAGACCTTCGACTTATAAATATAAATAGATTAAGTGATTTTTGTGAAAGAATATGTAACTTAATGATGATTTTTCTTCTTGCAGATATGGGACCATGCAGGATCCTACAACGAGAATTAAATAAGGCCCAAAGGTTGAATGGAGAACTGCACCAACAAATCAGGCATTTAACCAGAGAGATTCAACAGATTAAATCTATCTGGATAGAGCTTATAATTTGACCTTAACCTTGCGTGTTATTTTTATTGCGAATAAACAAATTTGACCTTGAGATTATTTGTGTTATCCAAATTAAATTTTTATTAATTTCTTAATTTAAATTCGTAATTTAATTTTAACATTTTTAATTAAATTTATTCAGCCAAAAATATTTCATTTTTATTCATTTAATTCCTTAATTTTTTACTTTTATATAAATGGTCATTTTACGGTCAAATTTTCTTGTTATTATGATATTTTTTATGTAAATTTCGTGCGGTTCTTGATGCATTTTGTATTTATTTTATTTTACTTTTATGTTTTTTGATTTTATATTTATTTATATTCTCTCAGATTTTAAAGTGTTTAGTTGGTGTTGTATGTTGTATTTTATGTTATCTTGGTGCTGGGTTTTCGTGCTGTATTACTGATGCATTTAAACAATTTTCAAGCCCGTTTGTGTTCTGGCCCAACACGGGTATTGATTTATATGATTACTGCTATGTGAATTTATAAAGTGTTATGATTTAATGTCATATGAATTGTGATCAAGATGATTTAATGAATATCCAATTTCCGAATGAATATATGGACGATATAGTATGCAAAATAAATATTTTAAAGCTGTTGGGCTAGTACAGGGTTTTGTTTAAATGGATTGAAAATAGCACGCAAACACAACATGCAGATTTAAAATCGGACCCATAAACATCAAATAACCACCTCAAAATGCGAGAAACACATAATTAAAAATATAAAATGAAAAAACATAAAAGTAAATTAAAATATCAACAAATGCACCAAGATCTACACAAATTGACATAAAAATAGCATAATAACAAAAGATTTGACCGAAAATTGACAATTTACGGAAAAGAAAAGAGTTGACGGATGAATTGAATAAAAATAAAATAATTCTAGTCAGAAATAATTAAAATAAAAGTTAATGAATAAATTGTCAAACAAAATCGAGAAAATAATAAAAATTAGAAATAAATTAGACAAGTAATATCAAGGTCAAATTTTGTTTTATCGCATGAAAATTACACTCAAGGTTAGGGTCACAGAATAGGTATATATACCAAACCATTTTCACAGAATTTTAACCAGTTTTCTCTTAGTGAACAAATTACTTTTCGCTAGAAATTTATAAGTCAAAGGAACAACTCTCGGCAATAATTAACACAATACGAAATCAAGCACCTTACAAGTAAGCCCTACTTGATCGTATATGTGGGAATACTATTGTCATGTGTATGATTGATTGACCAAGGATGAATCTATGAATAACATGTTGATTTGAAAATATATATTTATAACAAATGAGTCTTCAATATCGAAATTTTTCTAGCCCACAGCCACACAATATACAAGTCATTAAACTCATACATAACTAGTCACACTGTGTAAGTGCGGTTTCTCCGCCTATAGTGTGTGCCCGTGAGAGTTCCGTCGTGCGTAACGACGGCCTCGAAAGTAAATATTATATTCGTTTATAGGGGTAGTGGGAAGATCGAGAACTAGTCTTTTGGCTGGCTCTCTTTCACCCATCTCCCGAAAAATCGACCTAAAATCAACTTTACAAATCGGCTAAAATGATCACACTGAGTAGTCCAGTGAGCACTCGTAAAATTTAATATGAACACAAACTTCTTAGGATCAAAATTGAGGGGCTCGGGAGGTGGAAACTCGATATCGATGTGACGAACGTAACTCTAACGTAATAATTAAAGATATTAAATCTAACGAAATAACTAAAGATATTAAATCTAACGTAATAACTAAAGATATTAAATCCAACGAAATAATTAAAGATATTAAAGTTAACGAAAATATTTAAAAATATTAAATCCAACGAAATAATCAAAGACACTAAACTTAACAAAATTAATTAGAGATGCGAAATCTAACGAAAACAGTTAAATATACTAGATCTAGCGAAATTAATCAAACATAGTAAGTCTAACAACCCTAATGATAACTCATCGAAAACGGCAAAACCCATCCTAATTTTTTAAAGGTAATGAACATTAGTATAATTTAATCAACAGGAAAATGTAATTAAACATATCGATGTGACGGGGAGATAACTCTACTTTATCTCAGTTAACAAAAATAAATACAATTGATCAGAAGCAACTAGAATAACTAAGACAACGAAGACCATTTACAGTTAATAACGAAATTAGAGATAGGTTATTGAAAGTAACGAAGACAATCATAGTTTAGTATAAATAGTTAAATTAATGAAAATAGGTAAAAATTGGAAAAAATAATTACCATTGATTCGAAGTAACGAAAAGGGATAAACTAACACAAAGTAATTGTAGTTTATTAAAAATAATGATTAAAAATTACATCAAATATGATAACAGCATGACAGAACCTAAGAGCATGTAGAATTCGATCGCAGCTTATTAAATTAGACATGATGTTTTCGTAGACAGAGAATGCCACACATCAGAGGAGGAGTCAGCAGGCGTTCGATCGTAGTGGAATCTGTTTACTCATCATAACAGCACAGGTGAAATCCGTTGAGCGAAACGTGCGTAGGAACAGCGACCGACCGAAACTAGTTGACATGATTGCATTGACTACTCAGTACGTCCAGAGCCACGGAGTGATGAAGAGGGATCGGATTATCCATAGACCAACTGAGGGAGGAGAGAACTAGGAGGCGAGTAGCCAGCAAGCGAGAGTTTTGTTTTGACAACCATTGACGACATAACAAAATTTAGAACAACTAATCCGCAATACCAGGATTTTTGCAATAGAACAATGAAATGAGAAGTAGATCTCCGATCGGCAAATTATATCTTTGAATGTCAGCCAAATAGAAATAATGACATGAAGTAATCAACTGAGATCTAAATTAACTCACTCACCATAATACAGATTATGAAATGGTAGTGAGTCAGGCCAAGAAATCTAAGCATTGATTTTCTCAAATCTACCGAGAAACAATTAAGCCAGATAAGATAAATAAACAATAATTAAGAATGATTTTCAGCTAGTTAAAAAGAGAAAGAATAAAATATTATGATATCCAAAATTTAAAATAACTAAATGAACTAGAATTAACCAGAGCAAATTGACTAATCAGCCAACGACGACTGATACCCATACGACATAAATAAGCACTCAAACTTCAGAAATTATAACCAAAATTATGTCCAGCCAAAGACGTTTACAGGGTAGATACGGGCAGCAGACGGTCACCAGAACCGGCTGTCACTTAACGACATCGATATGAGGAAAAATCCTAATGAGTTGCAACAAGGTAATGCACCTTTATTGAAATGACGATTCATCTAAAATAACTATGACTTCTTGCCCCAATTGATGGATGACATTAGGCCTTATACTCACGACTGCCTTATTTAACAAATAAATTACAGAAAGCCAATTTTAGGATAATCATTATTTAATTAAATTGTTTAGATAGCAGAGACCCGTATGGGGGGGATGGAGTGATGATTCACAAGTAACGCTTCAAATACCAGACGGTTCTGCCGCTCGATATAGGCAAGCGCTATGGGACCAAGGATACGCCTTGGCTACATATGGAGAGCCCAATTGGCCTCGACGGACCGATGATCGAGAAGACGAGATTGAATTACCGAGTATCGCCATCAAGCGAGAACCCGGTAGAAACCCGGCACGGGAGGCTCGTCAGCGAGCAGAGTATACGGCGATGAAAATGGAGGAAATGGAGAAGAAATTCCATAAGAAGGCGATCCTGGCCAGACAGCGATTGGCACGAATAAACCAGGACATTGCGAGCAGGCTAATCCATAGTGCCGATGGATTCCCTCCAGACTATTGGGTCTCATTTGAACTAGATGACTCAAGACTCCTACAAATGACCGCCCCAACGAAGCTGATCTTGCCGGAGAAATTGGTCTAGCCAGCCCTTCGAAGTCGACTTAGACCCAGACAGTCAGGAGAGCATACCTATGCGCGCCGACACCCGCGATGGGCATTCGCCAGTCGCATTCGCCAAAACGCTCGTTCCAAGGATCGAAACGAACTTGAAAATTAATTAAATAGTTTTGTATCATATAATAAATATTAAAGATTTATTTGGCTATTTGATTTTGTTCTTACTAAGAGAAATAAATTTCACTATGATAAACAAATAAAACGAACTCTAACTATCCTAGGAAGACGCAACTTCACGATATAGAATGCAAATACCGCAGGAAAGAGAATCGCGAAACTTCAACCAGATGATAAAGAATTAAATTAATAAATAAGCTACCAAGAAACTCATAGAAATAACCCGCTAGAATTAATATTGTTCACAAAGATATTTAAGACAAGGGCGGATGCAATTAATTAATGTGTCAAATCCAATGATGATAATGATAAATACTCAAATAATTTTAATTTAGGAATAGAAGCGACGAGGATCCTCAGCCGAGAACTGAAAAATCTCCGATGTGAGAATATGCATCTCCATCGGTAACTCCTACAGCAAAGCCGAGAAATCCAGCAGTTAAAAGCCACTTGGGCAGAACCGGCCAAAATGAAAGAAGTATATCAACGCCTTACTGAGGCCCAACAAGGCTGGAAAGATGAAAGATCGTTAAATCAAGCTCAGCGGACGCAAATAAAGGGTTTGGAAGTCGCTCTATCAGCGTGTCAGGAGGAGAGTGCAGTGACTTACCTCTTAGTATTTGCACCGGAACATATGGCCTATCACGACCAGGATAAATCAAAGCATCCCAACAAACGATCTCATCCACATGTCAGGCCAGGCAGGACTAAACGACTACGGAGACGTACCCAAGGAGAACACAAATAAATTATCAAATTTGTGTTTTAATATAACAAACTCATTTGACGATAATATAATAAAATTGTGTTTTGATATGTTGTTTATAATGGATAATTAAAGTATACGTGTAAAATGATGAATAATTAATTAAGGGACCTAAAGGATAACACGGACAGAGGCCTTCTAACGGTAGTCCGCTGAACCCGACATAGGACTAAACCTTAGCAGTTCCGACATCGGAACTCACCTTTGAAGGTCCCGTGACCAATGGTTACAGTTCCAACGTTGCTTGGCAACAGGTAACCATTGGCGGGCGTTTAAATATTTTGTATGTTATGAGGTCAAGGTCACAAAGCCCACAAACCCCACAAAGCCAACAATTTTGTGCATTGAAACTTTTACTCAACGGATATGGTAAAATTATTTTTCCCTTTTTCGGCCCACAGCCAAAACATAAAGCAAGGAAGTAAAATTACACATAACTATCGAACTGCACAAGTGCGGTGTAAGTCCGCCAACAGTCGTGCCCGTGAAGTTTCCGGCGTGAGAAAGCAGGAACCCAAACGTCAAATCATTAAATTAAATAGCGAAGTAGAGTTGCTTGAGAGTGGGTCTTTTGACTTAACTTTCTTGCACTTAATTTCGATAAAATTGACAAAAAATCTTTAACAACAATCGGCTCAAAATTAATAACACCGAGTAGTCCAGCGTGCACTCATTAACTATAATATGAACATAAATAGATCATAGGGACAAAGAGAGGGAATGGGTATGCGAGAAAATAGCGAAATCGTTGAAACAGTTAAAATGAATAGCCATCGGAAAAAGATATATCCGAACGACTAAAATCATGAAAAATAATGTTTTAAATAATATGTAAGAATTAAATTAATTATTTTGAATTGAGACGGAAAATATGGGCAGAACGCTGCGCAAATATTTGGAAAAAATTAAAATTTTCATCATAAAACTGTAAAATAATGCTGCTCAAATTTTCCGAATTAATTTAAATACTTATCAAAATAGCAAAGTAAAAGTAGAATACGGCTCAATAATCGATAGGATATCTGGATAAGACCGTAAAATAAGGGCGGAAATCTGCTCAAATTCTTCGAATTAATGAAAATACTTTATCGAAAACAGTAGAATAAGGATGGAGTACGGCTAAATTTTTATATAAGTAAAGTATTTTCACAAAGCTGAGGAATAAGGACGTATCCCTACTAAAAATTTAATAATAATAATGATAATAGTAGGGATAATGGTAATTATAATGATAAATATAGTAATAATAATAGTGGTGGGTTACAGGGTTTCAAATCTTGCTTATCCTTCTAGTTGCCCTCGTAACGCCATACAAAATGATACTGACCGCCACTTGGCACCCGTTGCTAAGCAACGTTGGTAATGTGTTCAAGTGGTGGATTGTCCGCAAAAATTGAGTACCATGTGCTAGTACTATAGTTGCTCGGACAACCCTCGGGTTCACGAGCTGTCGATAGAAGACCTGTGCTCGCTTTTGATTCTTAGGTCCCATTATTCTCCTATCTCCTTCAAATGTTAACCTATACTCTTATATCATGCATTGTTATGTCTATTCTCATAGTCCTTCTTATCATTGTCCATGCTGATGATTATTCTTTGGCCTGTACACCCTTTGTTATGTTAAATACACCCACATTATATCTTTCACCCTTATCCCTACTATAACTACAATGTTTCCCATCATCATCACTAGCACTATCATTGTTACTATTATATATATTACCCTTATTAGTTGTTGCTACTGTTACCTTTATTATTATTTTTATTACTATAACTACCATTATTTTTATTGTTATTACTACTATGATTATTACTACTATTATTATTCTCATAATTATTATCAATCATTACTACAAATACCATGATTATTATTATTATTACCATTATTATTATTATTATTATCATTATCATTATTATTATTATCAATATTATTATTATTATAATTACCATTACCCTTATCATTATCGTTATATTTGTTAAGATTTTGTAGGGATCCTTCCTTATTCCTCAGCGTTAAATTTTTTTATTGATATACAACATTAGCCGTAGTCCACCTATATTTTCCGGTTTTTGATAAAGTATTTTTGTAAATTCGAAAATTTTAGCAGCGTTCCGCCCTTATTTTACGGTTCATCCCTATTCTACCGTTTTCGACAAAGTATTTTCATTGACTCGGAAAATTTGAGCAGCGTTCCGCCCTTATTTTATGCATTCCATTTTTACGTTACTATTTTTGTTAAGTATTTGAATTAGTTCGGAAAATTTGAGCAGCGTCCCGCCCATATTTTCCGCCTCAACTCAAATTAATTTATTTAATTCTTATTTAAAAACATTATTCTTCATGATTTTGGTCGTTCGGATTAATCTTTTTCCGATGGCTATTCATTTTAACTGTTGCAACGATTTCGCAATTTTCCCCGCTACCCATTCCCTCTTTTTGTCCTTAAGATCTATTTATGTTCATTTCATAGTTAATGAGTGCCCACTGGACTACTCGGTGTTAGAGATTTTGAGCCGATTGTTGTTAAAAATTTATGTCAATTTTACAGGAAACGGATGATGAATGAGCAGCCAATAAACTACTCATTTACCCTCCAATTTCCCCTATGTACGGATAATATTGACGTTCCAACTCCTGCGTTCCGCACGCTAAGTCTTCACGGGTACATATCATTGGCGATCTTCCACGCACTTACACGAATCTGTACTATGTAGATTTTGCTTTCTTGCGTTATGTGTTGGCTGTGGGCCGGAAAAGGAATAACAAATAATATTTTACCATAGCATTTGGAATAAAAGTTTCGATGCACTAAGGCTGTAGATATAAAATATTTATTCAGCATATTACATCGGCTACATACATTTGAAATTCATTGTATCCATTCCATAAAATTTACTTCGAAAATCCCATAAATTTAATTCGATAAATCATCTATAAATTCAATTGGAAAAACAAAATTATCCATAAATTTAATCTGAAAAATCATCCATAAATTCAATTGAGAAATTACCCATAAATTTGATTCAAAAAATCATCCATAAATTCAATTGGAAAAACAAAATTATCCATAAACAAAATCATCCATCAATTCGATCTGAAAAGTCATACATAAATTCAATTGAAAAATTACCCATCAATTCTCTTCGAAAAAATCAACTAATAATATTGCACCAGTTGAGAGTGATCGTGTTCAGGCAAAACACTCACCCGTGTTAATTGCCTGAATGCACGGCTCTCAACCAGCCATACAACCAACCACACAGCTCTGCAATGAAATTTTCCTCCGAAAAATAAGACTGAAAATTTGTGAAAACACATCGGTATTTATACATATTTTTCTCGCGTGTGAAATTTGGTGCAGTTAAACAAAATTCGACCTTGTTATTTTCTAGTAAATTCTATTCTTTAATTTTATTATTTTTTGATTTATTTTTATAATTTTTTATTTCGAATTTTTATTGAATTATTACTAATTCAAATTTTTCGATTTAAATTTCATTTTAATGAACTTTTATTAATTTTTCCAATTTTTGTCGAATTTGTTGTGTTTTCTTGTTATATTTGTGTAGGTATCGTGCGAATCTTGGTGCATTTTGTTATTATTTTAATTTTATTTTTATGTTTTTGATTTTATATTTATTTATATTCTCTCAGATTTTAAAGTGTTTAATTGGTGTTGTATATTGTATTTTAAGTTATCTTGGTGCTGGGTTTTCGTGCTCTATTACTGATGCATTTAAACAATTCTCAAGGCTATTGGTGTGCTGGCCCAACAATAGTAATAATAATAATAATTATAATTATAATAATAATAATAATATTTATAAATATAATAGTAATGGTAAGGATAATAATAATAGTAATAGCAATGATAATGGATTAGAATTATACGTATAATAGTAACTATGATAATACTAGTAATAATACTAGAGAACATAGTAGTTATAATAGAGAAATGGGTAAAAGAGATACTGTGTGGATATGTAGTATAACGAAGGGTTTACAGGCCATAGAAAAACATTAACATGTACAACGATAAGAAGGACTAAGCGAATGGACATAAAGATAAATGAGATGAGAGCATAGGTTAACATTTGAAGGAGATATGAGAACAATGGGACCTAAAATTCGAAATCGAGCACAAGCCTTCTATCGGCAGCTCGTTGGATCCATGGATCGTTCGGTCAATTATAGCATTAGCAATAGCGCTCACTTTTTGCGGACGATCCACCCACTCGAACTAAATTATTTATCTATCAAACCTTAGTTCATTTCTAATGGTTACTAAATTATTTATTTATCAAATTTCAGTTTATTTCTAATGATTACTAATTTATTTATTTATCAAATTTCGGTTTATTTCTAATGATTACTAAATTATTTATTTATCAAACCTTAGTTCATTTCTAATGGTTACTAAATTATTTATTTATCAAATTTCAGTTTATTTCTAATGAGTACTAATTTATTTATCTATCAAACTTTAGTTCATTTCTAATGGTTACTAAATTATTTATTTATCAAATTTCAGTTTATTTCTAATGATTACTAATTTATTTATTTATCAAATTTCGGTTTATTTTTAATGATTACTAAATTATTCGAGACGATATTCAGAATCTTATATCGATACTTTAAGCAAAAGCCTTCACTTGTCGGGGTTCAGGTTACCAATAATTCTCAATAACCCCTATAACCATTTGAGTCAAACCCGTACTCATATTCCCAGGTAGGGTCTTTACTTGACATTATGATTTATCAAAACTATGTTTATTAAGCATATGAACGAAATGTTATCGCTATTTCCATATATGCATTGAGACTCTGTTTTATTTATTCATCGAAGTCAGTATATTTTATACTTATCCCTAATAAATAGATAATGGACCTTTAAAATTAAATTCATACGATTATATAAATAGTTAGACTGAAAATTCCATTAATTTATCAAGATAACATACTACAATTATTAATAGTTAATAAATTTTATTACTTATGCCACCGGTTTAGGCATTTAAAATGTATAATAAGTTACTTTGATAGTCTCTTCCCATCATGGAGGGCATAAGAAAAAATGGAAAATGGCGAAACATCGAATTTTCAAATCTAGCCACCCATTTATTGACCTCATTGGGATCTGCTCGGAAAAACTCTTGACCTCCACCAACGATTTGTGAGTTCATATTTAAGGTGTTTATTTATGGAGATCGTGATCATAATTGGAGCTTAGTAATTGACCGATTTGGTGAGTCTATCATGCACTTCCCTTCCAATAATTGTGATTATTTCAAGCATAAAAAATGAATGAGTACTAAAACGGAAATGTTTATATTGAATATGATTAGCTTATGCATTTGGCTTAGCGATAAATTGTCGCTACTCTCCGATCAAGTCCATCCATGTCGGCATCCGGGAATGGTTTAAGGGGTGGTTCATGTTTATACTAGGGCTCAGAAAAGTCAAAAGATGAATTAGATAAGTTTAAAAATTACCCAATCGAGAGGATCCACTGGTGCCGGCGATGTCGGGTTCTTTGTAATTCGGACGCTTTCGAGATAGATGTTCTGTTTTTCGAGACATTTTTATCTATTGAATGTAAATAAATAGTTCTCGGTCGAACCATTTCTTTTATCCGAGTGTGTGTGTACAATTGTAGAACTTGGTGTCTAGTGCACACTCTCTCGATAGCCGTTGGTGCTTTTTTCGCCATGTCGTTGACAGTTAGGCACACTTCTTATCGATCGTGTAAATTGGTTTATCGTGACATTTCACTAAATGTCACATTCTTTCCTCTCCTGTGGTCGTATATATGATTTTGGAATTTTAAATAAATCGACAAATGGCTATTAACGAGAAAATCAATTGTCGAGGATTTCCTCAACTCAGTAGTGCTAACTCTTCTATTTACGAGGTAAGTTCTTTATTAGGTCTTATGTATAGGATTACGTCTATTACTACTCGGTAATATTGGAGTCTGGACCTTCCAGCGGTGGCTTAAACATCTCCTCGGCAGGTATCGAGCTGAATTCGGGAATGGCCGTCATAGATGGTTTGCGTCAATTGAATGCGGTCATGGGACTTCTTGCTACTAATATATACAAATGCCTCATACGCGCTGTCTCCGATCAAGCCTATTGTGATCAGAATATATTTTTATTCCTAAGTAACTTATGCATTGTATTTGCTGCATCATTGGTTTAAGAGGGATTTATTCTAATGAGAGGTTTTGTGACTATTTGTTTTCAGATTGATTTATTCTAATGCGAGATTTTGACTATTTAATTTATGATTTATTTATTCTAATGAGATTTTTGGCTATTTATTTTCAGATTGATTTATTCTAATGAGATTTTTGGGTATTTATTTTCAGATGGATTTATTCTAATGAGATTTTTGTCTATTTATTTTCAGATTGATTTATTCTAATGCGAGATTTTTGACTATTTATTTTCAGATTGATTTATTCTAATGAGATTTTTGGGTATTTATTTTCAGATGGATTTATTCTAATGAGATTTTTGTCTATTTATTTTCAGATTGATTTATTCTAATGCGAGATTTTTGACTATTTATTTTTTCAATTTGTTATGTATTAGTTCGCGTGATTGATAGAATATACTTTGTGTTTTATTTTGTTGTCTCATTATCTTAAAATTTATTTAATTCAATGTGGGTCTTTTAACTATTTATTTTATGAATTAGTTTACATGACTTTGCGTCTTCTTTTGATGACCTTTATTTTGGGGAATTATTTTATCGGTCTAGTTGACCCGGTTATTAGTTTTGTGAGGAGTTAAAATTAAAATACTAAATTAAATTAGTTCACGATTAAAATTTGTAAAGTTTTAATTGAAACTTAAATTATTTTAAGATAGTAAAATTGAAATGATAATTGAAATTTTAAAATAAAATAATTTTTAATAAAATTGAAATTCAAGTATGAATGCAATGGTATGTTGATATTTGGTTGAAATTAAAATTTAGAAAATGTCCCAAGAATATTTGTTTATATAATCAGATTTTATGAAATATAATTTGGATTTAATAGTCTTAGTAATTTATTTTGATGACTGAAGAATTAAATGTTATAGCTTCTAACATGGCGACCATTCCAACGGATCTGCTTATTGGAAGATTACTTCCAGAGAAATTCCACAGAGGAGATGACCTCGAATTATTTATCAAAGAATGTCAGAGGTTCTTTGAAATAACGAAGACACCAGTGAAGACACAAATGGTACTAGTTATTACACTTCTGGACAGGACTTTGATTGAAGAATATGAAGCCGCAGAAGGTAAAACCGTTGAACAGAAATTAAGAGCAGCTTTTCATCGACCAACGTCATTGATTGATGACTTAAGAGAAGCCTTGAACTACGAGCAAGGTAACGATTCAGCGGAAATATTTATAGAGAAAATATCAAAAATGACTAAAAAATTGGCCTCACACACTTGGAATGAGGAAGAAATTCAGAAATGTTTATTGACACATTGTGTAAGAGATAAAGAAGTCAGGAAAGAAATCGAAATGAAAGATCTCAAAACGGCGGAACAAATTAAAGAAACTATAAAGAAGATAGAAAAAGTTAACAAGGTTATTGAACAAGTAAACACGGTGAGATCAATACGACCTACAACTGGGGGAAGAACTTATAGAGATGTAGTACAAGTTGGAGCCACGAAGAGAGAAATCAACGAATGGAAACCAGAGACAAGAGTTAAAGTGATAGAATGCTGGACGTGTCAAAAACCGGGACACAGTAGCAGAGAATGTAATATAAAAAGAAGATTTCAATGTTATGCATGTGGTGTTGAAGGTCACATACGAAGAGAATGCCCAACAATCAAATGTCATAGATGCAATGCACGAGGACACAAAGAAAGAGAGTGCTACACAAATATGGAAAGACGAAATCAAGGAAGAGATCGAGACCAAAGGAAGATGTCAGGAGGAAGAATTCAAAGAAATACCTATCAACAAAGGGAAGATATGTATCAACCAAGGAACGTACATCAAAGACAATGGGGAAACCAACAATATAACAGAAAAGATATTGCAGCTATCGAGTCTGATGATGAGATGATGAATACAAAACAGTCAAGCCAGCCAGACGAGTATAACAGGGAGAATGACCCAAACGAGCACGCTCCGTCAAACGGGACATTGATCGGAGCAATTTACTAAGTAAGATTGATTTCAACCAAAGAATGAATGCTAACGGTATGTGTAATTTAAGTATGGATGATGATTGTATGATTGATAAAGATTGTAGTGTTTTTGAACGTGATATTAATAATAATAGTAGTGTAGAAATTAAAAAGTCGAATGATAAGGAAAGTCAGAAAAAATTTAAAGAGGAGTGTAAAGTAAATGAAGTAGTAAAACACGAGGAAAGAACGATAGAGAAAATTTACAAATTCCTAAAGAAAAATGGAGACGTGTGTATTAATGAAATTGTAGAAGATACTAGAGAGCAGAATATTTTGTCAGTAGAAGAACAAAAAAGTCCCGTAATAACATATAATATAATGCAAGGTAGACCGAGTACAACACTGGATATCCAAGGGCGGAAAGTAGATTGTTTATTGGATACAGGAGCGCGAATTAATGTGATGGCTAAATCTGTAATTGATCGATTAGAAAATATCGAAATATTAGAAACAAGGGAATCGCTAAGATGTGCAAACAACAGTAGATTAGAAACTATGGGTAAACTAAACATCAATGTTAAAATGGGCAGTATGGAAAGAAATGTAACATTCATTATAGTAAAGAATTTAATACCAGAAATTATTGGAGGAATAGAACTACAAAGGTTATTTGGTATAGAATTGAAATGTATACTAGAAGAACATGAAAAACGTAGTGATTTCATTTGCGAAATAGAAGCTAGATTTGGGCGGATTATAACAGATGAAGAAAGATTACGTCATGCCATCGACGTTTTAAAAGTTACCGGAAATAAGAGACTGCTAGAAATATTTCAGGCAAACAAGAATGTTTTTATGGCAGATAAATGGGACATTGGGTGTACCAATCTGATAAAACATAAGATCATCACGAAAGGAGAGCCAATAATGATTAAACCGAGACGTCAGCCAATAAATTTGGAAGACAAGATTGAGGAAGCAATAAAAAATCTAGAAAACAACGGAATAATTAGGAAGTGCAATTCACCGTGGAACACACCTTTAGTTTGTGTATGGAAGAAAGAGAAAAAAGACATCAGGCTTTGTCTAGACTTCAGACAATTAAACAAGATAACAGAAAGACAAGCATTTCCAATGCCAAATGTAGATGAAATTTTAGACATCCTACACGGATCCAGATATTTTAGCTCAATCGACTTGGGAAATGCTTATTACCAAGTAAAGTTAGATAAAGAATCTCAAGAGAAAACAGCATTCTCAACAAAAGAAGGACAGTTCTGTTTTAACAGGATGCCGTTCGGTATTGCAGCGGCACCAGGAAAATTTCAAGAATTAATGACGAAAGTATTGAAAGACTTGTGGAAAGATGGAGTGATGGTATATTTAGACGACATCCTAATATTCACAAAGACAGAAGAAGACCATTATAACATATTTGGAAAAGTCCTAGGGAAGATCGCAACAGCAGGACTAAGATTGAACCCCGAAAAATGTCAAATATTTAGAAAAGAAGTGAAGTTTCTGGGACACATAATAAATAAAGACGGCATACAAACAGATAAAACTAAAATAGAAGCAATACAATCATTTCAAAAACCAAAATGTGTGAAGAATCTGAGGAGCTTTCTGGGTATCTGTAACTATTATCGACGGTTCATAAAAGACTATGCAAAGAAGGCAAGAGCACTAGAAAGTATATGCGGAAAAAACAATGAGAAAATAAGATGGACAGAGATGTGTGAAAAGGCTTTCGGGGAAATGAAAGAAGCATTGATAACCGCCCCAGTATTGGTATTTCCAGATTTCAGAAAAGAATTTATATTAGACACAGACGCGAGCTTCGATACTATTGGAGCAGTTCTTTCGCAAAAGGATGAAAAAGGACATGAACATGTCATTGCATATGGTTCACATGCGATGAGCAGCCACGAAAAAGGATACTGCATTACCAGAAAAGAATTATTGGCAATATACTATTTTTGTAAACATTTCAACCACTACTTATATGGTAAGAGATTCGTACTGAGAACGGACCATAAAGCTATTACGTTTATGGTAACAACGAAGAAACCAATAACGGCTCAATTCCAGACATGGATCAACTATTTAAGCAGTCTGGATATTAAAATGGAATACAGGAAAGGAACAAGCCATACAAACGCGGATATGCTATCCAGGAAAACATGCGGAACATGTGTACAGTGTATGATGGAACACGAAGACGCAAAAACCGGCAAAATTAAAACCAGAATATTAACAGTAACAGCAGAAGGCGGATATAACAAGTGGCAAAATGACAATATGGAGGTCCAAGAAATAAAGAATAAGTTAGAAAATAAAGATTGTAAGTTCATAATGGAAAACAACACGGTACTAACTAAACAAGGTAAAATATGGATACCGTCAGATAATAGACAGAGGATGATAAAAGAAGTACACGTATTGCTGTGCCATGCAGGTGCACAGAAAGTAACAAAATATATCCAGAACAACTGCGACATGGAAAATCTAGCAACGGAAGTAAAAAAGGTAATTGAGAACTGCGAAAGATGTCAGAAAATGAAAACGATAACAACCAAGACAAAGGAGGAAACTCAAACAATAAAGAGTACAGAACCATTCGAGAAGATATATATGGATATATGTGGGCCATTGAAAGAAACGTTCAACAAAAAGAAATATATTTGCGGAATCATTGACCACTATAGTAAATACATCTCATTAACGGCCATAAACAAGCAAGACGAAAGAAAAATTAGTGAGACGTTATTAAATAAATGGATATTAAAGTTTGGAGCGCCAAAAGAACTTCATGTAGATTGTGGGAAGAACTTTGAAGCAAGAAGCATAAAAGAACTAGCAAAGACAGCTGGCATTGAATTAATTTTCTCAAGCCCATATCACCATAACACGAATGGTATTATTGAAAGACAATTCAGAACAATCAGAGAGTATATTAACGCGTCATTGAATGAAGGAGGAAGGAAAAACTGGGCTGATATAGTGCCAGAAATAGAATATACGTTAAATGCAACAGTTCAAAAAACAACGGGAGTAAGCCCAGCAGAGATTATATTTGGGAGGAAGATCGACAGAATGAAATGGTACTCGAATAAAGAAATAAATAGAGAAGATATGGAAAAGAGAATAGAGGATAAAACACTAAAACCAAAAATAAGCAAAACAGTGAGAAATTTTGAAATGGAAGATGTGGTCTTGATCAAACAAGAAATTCGAAATAAAGACGATGCAAGGTGGGAAGGGCCGTACAAAGTGATAAAGAAAATACATGAACGGAGCTACTTACTTAAGGATCAAAATGGGAAGATGGTAGTCAGAAATGTTGAGAAGATCAAACATTTTAAAAAAGGGGGATGTGAGGAGTTAAAATTAAAATACTAAATTAAATTAGTTCACGATTAAAATTTGTAAAGTTTTAATTGAAACTTAAATTATTTTAAGATAGTAAAATTGAAATGATAATTGAAATTTTAAAATAAAATAATTTTTAATAAAATTGAAATTCAAGTATGAATGCAATGGTATGTTGATATTTGGTTGAAATTAAAATTTAGAAAATGTCCCAAGAATATTTGTTTATATAATCAGATTTTATGAAATATAATTTGGATTTAATAGTCTTAGTAATTTATTTTGATGACTGAAGAATTAAATGTTATAGCTTCTAACAAGTTTCATATAGGCTATTGCATTTTTATCCTACAAATAGTATTAATTTTAAGTTTTATCTTGGCGCTACTTCTGTATTTCGATGTGTCAGTTCAATCACTGAACTCGTTTAGCGATTATGGTAATTTTATTAAAAGTCTGTTTCCATCTTTTTATCAGAGTATCTCGAGGTTTAGTTTATTTAGTTACTACTTTTAGAAATTTCATCTTTTGGTTATTATAATTTGAGATTTTAACCTGGTCGTATACCTATATATCGTGATTGGCTTTATTTACGGAGAGGAAAACTTCTTTATATCTTTGAGTACTCCACTTTCGTTTCATTGATAATTTTCTTGGTAAATTTGACGAAGTTCTTTATAACGTTGACAAGCCCCTCTGCACTCTTAATACCTCTTTTTCTATATCATTTTAATTTCATTACTGGTTTACTTTTACTAAAATTCTTAATAACTCTAGTATGTTGGTTAATTTCATTAACAAGTTTATTAATAATTTTCCTAAACTTCGTTATACTTGAGCATATCAACGATTTTACTATCGAAATAAAAACCCGTCACCTTCCCTTAATTGATCCTAGGCGAGTTTGTGTTTATATTATAGTTAATGAGTGCCCACTGGACTACTCGATGTTTGAATTTTTTAGCCGTATGTGAGAAATAATTTAGGTCGAATTTATGGGAAATGTACGACGGAGAAACAGCCAAAAGACTATCTCCCCTTCACCTTTTTCCCCTATTCGGAATGATATTGACGTTTCAGCTCCTACGTTCTCACGCCGGAGCCTTCACAAGCACGAATCATTGGCGATAATACACGCACTTACACGATTACGATCTTGTGTTGAATTTTATTAACTTGTAGTATGTTTTGGCTGTAGGCCTAAAAATGTAAAGCATTGATGGAAAAATTTCAATTTCGAATATATATTTTACATTATAATACATCATGATGGTTCAAAAATTCACGCATAGCATATCATATCTTTCTCTTCCCCACGCCGAAATCCAAGCAGAGCTCATTCGAGGTTGCGAGGATACGACGTGGAGAGAGAATCGAACAATCTCTCACTCACATCAAATTAGAAATCTTCACTGGTAAACTGATTTCAAGTAAAAACTGAGTTTCAGATTCGAAAAACTGATTCTGGTTAAAAACCGATTAGATGATTAAAATTATGTAAAAATGAATCGGTATATATACCTATTGTACGACCCTAACCTTGCGTGTTCTTTTTGATTTAGTAAAACAAAATTTGACCTTGTGATTTTCTGATATATTCTAATCTTTAATTTTATTATTTTAAAATTTTATTTGACAATTTTTCTTTTGCATTTTTAATTGAATTATTTCTAATTCAAATTCTTTGATTTTTATTTCATTTTCATGAAATTTAGCATTTTTTGTTAAATTGTCAAATTTCGGTCAAATTGCTAGGTTTTCATGTTATGTTTATGTTTATTTCTTGCGGATCTTGTTGCACTTTGTTATTATTTTAATTTATTTTTGTGTTTTATAATTTTATATTTAATTGTTCTCTTTCTCGCAAGGCCGTCTGTGTTCTGGCCCAACAGTTCCAATGTTGCTTAGCAACGGGTGCCGAATGGTAAGCGAAAGAAATTTGTATGGGGTTCTCTGGGTAACAAACATATAGTTTCAAAATATCAACATCCAGAACCCCACCATACACATGTGTTGGACCAGGACGCGATTTTGTTTGAATGAATCGGCAAATTTAAAATCAGACCCATAAAACATCAAATAACCACCTCAAATTATGAGAAAGAAATAATTAAAATATAAAATCAAAAACATAAAAATAAATTAATATAATAACAAAATGCATCAGGATCCGCATGAAAATAACATAGAAATAACAAAATAACATGAAATTTGACTGAAAAATTGACAATTTTCGTAAAAGTAAAGAATTTATGAAAAATTTGAATTAAAATAAAATAAATTTGACTAGAAATAATTTAATTAACAATTTAATGAATAAATTGTCAAATCAAATCAAGAACATAATAAAAATTAGAGTTAAAATAATTTCAAGGTCAAATTTTGTTTTACTACATCAGATTTAACACGCAAGGTTAGGGTCGTAAAATAGGTACATAATACGATTCCTTTTCACTGAATTAATCTTACCTGTCTTAATTGGACAACTAGTCTTAATCAATTCTGATTAATCTCAACCAGGAACCAGTTTCAAGCAGATTAAATTCTCAAATGTGAGTGGAGGAATGCTCAAAAACTTTCTCCACGTCGCGTCCATACAACCTCATGTGAGCTCTGTTTGGGCGTCAGCTTGATGAAAGGTTTGTGATGAGGTCTAATGAATGATGATTTGTCAGATGCTACTATATACAAATAAAAGTTTATAATCATGAAATCTTATGTCAAAATTTTTTCCGGCCCACAGCCGCCACATCAACGCAAGTCAATAAAATATACACACCCCAACCAAACTGTGTAAGTCCATCCCATTTCCTGAAAATTGGACTTAAAATCTTAAATGACAGTCAGCTCAAAATCACCACACCGAGTAGTCCAGTGGACTCTCGTAATATTCTAATATCAAATCAAATAGTCTTAGGATCAAATAAAAAGGGATAACGGGAGAGGGCTCTGTAAATCGTTGCTATGATCAAGATCAAATAAATAAATAATAAAATCAGTAACGGTAATAATTAATAATAATAAATTATGATCACGACTAAATAAATAAATAATAAAAGCAGTAACAGTAATAATTAATGATAATAAATTTCAACTATTATGATCATGAGTAATAAATAAGTAATGAAATCGGTAAAGACAATAAATAATGATAGTAAGTTTCAATTGCTATGATCACGATTAAATAAATAACCATTAAAATTAATAATAGTAATAATTAAGGTCATAGGAGTTAGTTGGCCAGAAAAAGTAATGATAATAAATTATGATGATCATGACTAACAACGAGAATTTAAATCGATAAAAGTAAAATGAATAACTAACTAGAGTAGATTGATAGAGAGAGAAAATTTAGATATGCGTCAACGCCGCGATGACCACGATTAGTAACAGTACCAAAATAAAATCGAGTGATAATAAATTGATAAAAACATTAACGTCACGGAATATAAGGATAAACCGGCGCCACCGGAATTTAACTATCACGAGAAGTAACATTAGATAAGTTAATCACTGAGTAAAAAAGCTAATTCCCAAACGAACACGAGTATTTACAAACACCTTAAATGACAGAAATTTAATTAGTAAATGAATTAACCATAAATGCAAATATAACAACTATGATAAATCGTGGATCCCAAGGGTAAGTAAAAATTTTACAACCGATAGGAAGGGATCGAAAATCTGTAATGATGATAAACGCAATTGTAAAAAGAGACTCACAATAAACTGTAAAATTAATGAAATCATAAATAATGCCATGAGATAAAAATTGAAAACACTAGACGTTAAATTTGAGATGAAAATATAATTGCCCATGGAGATTTGACGCCATGCAGGATAGGCGAGATTCAGGAAAAATGACGCCCAAAAAAATAGTTTTCATCAGTAGCGATAAATAATGATGATTTCCGAAGTCCCCTCACTAGAGACCAGCATTTAACATAATAGTTCTGAATATGACAACTGGATCTGCATGTCGAACGTACGAACGAAAGAGAATCGGAGAAGCCAACAACTCTAGAAGAGAGGCCAACACCACACTTAGTAGAGAGCCAACCACGCCGCGAGACTGTAAGTTTCATATCTCATTAAGCCTTTTATCATATGAATTCATGCGTGGATCAAACTTTCGAGACGCTGCAATTCTGGAACCGACCAACCACAAAAGATCTCCAGCAAAGATTTGCAACCTATCAATAATGTTATGCTCAATAAAATTTTCTATGAAACCATATGATTTATTTGCTCATTATCGACTATTGATATAAATTGACAAGGCACCCACATCGTAACTCGCCCATCCATAACTCCTGACGAATGCATCCAGTGACTATCACGATCTGAAACAATATAATTCTAACTAATCATCGAGATAGCCATTATGCACCGCCGTTAAACGGGGTTGGGCCGAAGAGAAACAACTGAATCAGAGTCAAAAAACCTAGATTCGCGGGTTATAGGTAGCTTTATCTGCGTACCAGGAAGGCAACCAGTAACTTACCCGTTGGTTCTTGCGCCAGCTCAATTGGCCTACAAGGAAGCCACAACGACAACTAAACCTGAGAGCAAACCGCCATGACACCGACCTGGCAGGAACTAGAGTGCCAAACGCCGAGTCACTCAGCCAGCAGAATAAAACATGTTTTTTCGTTAGCACTTAATAAATATTATGTCGTTTATATTATTATCCTCGATTAAGATTTGTAATGCCAAGATTTAGTCAGTGTAAATATAAAATAAAGAGATTTTATTCTACGTGACGAAACGGACAAAAGTACGAATATAGGACGAGAATAGTGTTGGGCCAGAACGTAAACGGCCTTGAAGAATGTTTAAATGGATCAGAAACACACACGCAAATACAACATGCAATTTAAATAAACCTATTGAAACACCAATTAAACCATATAAAATCTGAGAAATAAAAGAATTAAATATAAATTAACAAACATAAAAATAAATTAAAATAATAACAAAATGCACCAAGATTCGCACGATACCTATACAAATATAACAAGAAAACACAACAAATTCGACAAAATTAGAAAAATTAATAAAAGTTCATTAAAATGAAATTTAAATCGAAAATTTTGAATTAGTAATAATTCAATAAAAATTCTAAATAAAAAATTATAAAAATAAACCAAAAAATATTAAAATTAAAAAATAGAATTTACTAGAAAATAACAAGGTCGAATTTTGTTTTACTGCATCAAATTTCACACGCGAGAAAAATAGGTATAAATACTGATCCATTTTCACATTTAACTTAACCATTTTTGAAAATTGTTAAAACCGTTTCGAAATTTAACTATTTTTAGAACTATTTTGAAAATTGTTTAAAATCTAAACCGTTGTTCGACACAAACTATATTTTCAATTATTGTGAAAATCAGAATTTTTAGGTGAGAAATATTTTGGTTGGAACCCTCTTTCCACGTCACGTCCATAGCATCTCTGTAGAGCTCTGCTTGGCGGCGACGTGGGGAGAGAGGCATTTATGTTCTATTTTATGCTATGATGTTTTTCAATTTTATGGAATGGTTCGAAATGGGTAATTATGTTGTTTTTATAATTAATAAATATTATTAATATACCTAAATTGTTTTGCATATATATTTGTTTTGTAAATTAAAATGTCGAAATTTTTCCGGCCCACAGCCGACACACAACGCAAGTAAATAAAATCTACACAGTGCAGATGCATGTAAGTGCGTGGAAAATCGCCAATGATATGTACCCGTGAAGACTCGGCGTTGAGAAACGCAGGGGTCGTAACGTCAATATTATTCCTATAGCTGAAGCGAGGAATAAGGGAGAAGTCTCCGACTCCTTCCTCGTTTCTCATTTCTGTAAAATCGACCTAAATTTATATTACACACGGCTCAAAATCATCACATCGAGTAGTCCAGTGGGCACTCAGTAAATATAATATAAACACAAAATGCGCCTAAGGTCTATTAAAGGGAAAGGGTACGGGGATAGATTAAATTGAAATTCGTTGATATAACCGATTCCGTGTTAATGTTTTGAAATCATTAAACTTATTACTAAACGTAAATTAAATCCATATAAATTAGACAAAACCTATTACTAGCGTAAATTAAATTCATATTTTGGGTTAAATGAGGTGAAACTTGTTGCTAGAAGTAAATTAACTAACATTTTGGAATAAATTAGCTAAAATTTATTGTTAAAAGTAAATTAAATGGTGTAATTGTATTAGATAAACGTATCTCTAAAGGCAAATTAAACTAATAAATTGTTTTAAATTATTAGATCATATTTCTAAAGGTAAATTAATCAAACTCATTTTTAAAAGTAAATTAAAGTAATTCTCAAAAGTAAATTAATAAAACTTATTTCCAAAGGTAAATTAAATCAATCAAGCGTTTTTTTTTTAACAGTAAATTGAATGAATAAATCTTATATCTACAAGTAAATTAAACTAATAAATCTTATTCCTAAATGTAAATTGAAATTGATAAATCGTATTACTAAAAGTAAATTAAACTTATGTTTGAGATAGATTAGATGAAACGCATTACTAAAGTAAATCAATACATATTGTGAAACAAGTTAAGTAAAACTCATCACTAAAAGTAAATTAAATACGCAGTTGAAACAAATTAGTTAAAATTACTGGTGAATTAGTTGAGTGAAGTAGTCATGAGTTAAAATAAACTAATCCTCTGAACTAACATAAGGTAATTCATTTTCTAAAGGTAAGACAACTATAGATAAACACTAAGCAATTCATTGATTCACGTAATGTACGTTAATTTAATAACAGCAAAATAATTATTGAATAAAATTAACAAAAATCTATTAACTTGAAATAAAACTCAACCTACGGATAAGTTATTGATTGAAGCTGAACTAATGAAAAGTATAAGGATAGAATAACATAAGTCACAAATCGACTCGTCATTCAAAGGTAAACAACATAAATAAATCGCTTAGAGGGGATTAATGTAGCTAAACCGATCAACACGAAATTCATAAGAATCGTTGACGTAAGAGAAAGCTAGTAGTATAATACTATTCAAAAATTTGCTAAGAACCTGATCATAATAATGTCTCACACCCGTAAAGTTCATAAAACCTGCATCACTCAAATACTTATATAATTCCAAATACAATTCACATTAAATTCCTAGGCGAAAAATGACGTAACAATATAATAAAAGCCCAATGCGAATTCGAAGCGAAACGTTAATAGGCGTAAGATGAGAATCAAACAGATAAGTCTTCTTCGAAACGATCAAATCATCTCAGAATACCATAAGGAAATCAAAGACACTGGTTTTTTCTAAAATTAAGCAATAAAATATTTAAATATGAATAACAGATGTATCTGACATATTCCAAATTTGCCTCATCGCCACGCACGACCATAGTAGATGCCACGATGTAATATCAGACAGTAGTTAATTAAGAACCAAAGTTATCCGAATTAGTAAACAAGTCGACCGGAAATTGTAAGTCCAAATCTTAGTAAGCTAATACCATCCGAGAATTAGAAATTTCCGTCGACAATAGACGTACCGGATAAACAGAGCAAAGGTCATTTACTAACGCATTCGCATTAGATAACGGATGTAGACGCCCACGCTAGTGAGATAACTTAGGACGAAGGTCAGTTAGGTATTGTGGTACAATTCGAAACACAACGGATGTAGAAACGGAAGCCAAAGTTAAGGTGAATCTTACCAAAGGCCGGATCGTTGATGCCGTATAACTTGTAAACACAAATCGATAAACACCACTACGGATATAGACACGCTAAAGTCCCTGTATCGCCTATCTACATCGTAAGTTGGTAAATCGGTAAATTATCGTGTGCCACGTCAATTCGTGGAACGTAACAAATCTTGAAACAATTTTAACTGATATTATGTATTTAATAGGTATTGAACCCACCCCGATAAATGGTAAGCCTTACTCCTATAAAAATTTAGAATCAATTGATAATAAATGTCATTCAATATTAGGTATTCCGTGATTTCTAAATGAAATTTAAATAAATAGCACCACCATACGCGCGGCAAACTCTGGTTTGACGAACATTAATACCCGGTAGATTTGTAGGTACAGACTCCCTCATTAATATAGCAGTAGAATTTCCTAACGCCTCGCAATTAGGGCAACCACTAAAATAGAAGTGCCGTGATGAAGGCGTGGTAGACTAAATAGCTTCAGAGACGCACCACCCATTAAATCCACAAAAGATGGTACGGATAGTCAGCATTCGATAAGTTTAACTGGTGATAGACCCAATGATAATAACAACCTGGTCGATAGTGAGTTTAGTATACAATCTAAGTGAAATATTCAAATGAATTGTTTGTTTCATCCCCATATGCCAATAACTGATTTTGGTGTGTTTTCAGAATATGTCAATCGAATGGACTAACACCCGAATGCCCGACGAACAATGCCGGAAGGAATCACACCCAAATCCAGAAGTGTTCAATAAGATTCGACAGCAGTGGCCGTATCCCACTACCTGGAGGATACTGGGCCTGAACAGCGACCCATGCGGACTCGCCGGACAACAATACCCGGCAGCAGAGACGTACATGAATGCGCGAGAACTCCTCACCCAATGGGAACGGGTGCAGGAGCAAGTGGACCTACAGGTGGTCAAGGCGAGGATGTATCTCGCCAACGTAGAAGATGACATCCTTGCCGGGCGAATCGCAGAAGCCTACCCACCTCGCCCAGTCCGAGATACCCGACGCCCATACCCGGTGGTTCCTCCGAGAAAGAGCCGAAGGAAGTCATTTCCAAAAAAATTAGAACTCCAGAGACCCTAACGATTAATACGAACTAGTTTGATTTTTTGTTGTTAGTGAAATAGAAATGTTCTTTACCCTGTCTTTGCGTTTGATCATTTGTTTAAGAATATTCGTTTCAATCGATATGTTTGCGATAATGATAAAAATAACTTGTATAAATTATTACCGTTAAATTTAACAATCTTATCCATTAAAGTTATGGCCACTAACCAAATATTACAAGCGGAATTAGATCGCGCGCGGAGCACAAATGCGGATCTCCTCCATCAAATACTCCAGCTGACAAGAGAGGTCCAACAGATCAAAGCGACCTGGTCGGATCCGAAAAGAGTCAAAATGTTATACCACCGAATATCTGCAGCACAGAAAGGTTGGGCCGAAGAGCGACAGCTCAATCAGAGCCTGCGCACCCAGATACGAGGATTAGAAGTGGCCCTAGCCGTTTGTCGGGAGGGGGAAGCGGTCACCTACCCGCTCATATTCGCCCCGACCCAGAGGGTGCGGAAGGACCCTCAACCAGTAGAGCAGTCCTCAACTCAACCAATAAATCGTCGGCCGGGACGCAAAGAACGTGCTCGACGCCGAGCTGCTCAGCACTCAAAACCGTCTCATTAACTGTTGATAATTCACATCTCTGTATATTTAAATAAAATAGTTGTGTTTACGGTTACAGTACTTCTTAAAAGGTCCTTACACGTAGATATTATTATGAGTACCCGCATCGCAACTTTAAGTCATCTCTCCACATTCGATCGCGAATTTACTTCCACGGGGACAGAGCTAAGCGAGCACAGGTCTTCTATCGACAGCTCGTGAACCCAAGGGTTGTCCGAGCAATTACAGTACTAGCGATAATACTCAATTTTTGCGCGCAATCCACCACTTGAACACATTACCAACGTTGCCTAGCAACGGGTGCCAAGTGGCGATTAGCATCATTTTGTATGGCGTTACCAGGGCCACCATGAGGATAAGCAAGTAACTAAACCCTGTAACCCACCAATAGGCAAAAGCGCACACAGACCTTCTACCGGTAGTGCGTTGAACCCACCTTGGGGTCGGGCCAGCGTAGTTTTTTCGCAGCGCTCACCTTTGGCAAACTCAAAAATCAATGGTTGCATTTCCAACGTTGCTTAGCGACGGGTAACCATTGGGGGCGAGAATAGTTATGTGTGGAGACAAGGTTACACTAACCAGAAGCCCCACACATGTTTGTTTTTTTAGAAATTTACTATTTAACTATTAGTGTTCAATTTTAATAATTTATATTGTTTTTTGTTTCACTTTTAGTTGAAAGCTTCTTTTTATCGGTTAGGGTTCGGTTAAGATTTTTATCCATTTCACAGTATTTTTTTTGAGATGATTAAATTGTCAATTGTAACTTACTTAGAAATGAGATATTGCAACATAGATATTTGAAGCTCTAAATTTATTTAAATTGAAGTTAATTTTTAAAATTTATTTACTTATATTTTTTCATGTATAAATGCTTAATGATATTTCATTTTATAATCCCAGCTCAAAACACAAATTGTTTAAATAATGAAAATATTTTTTTATAAATGAAGGTTATTGAATTTTTTTCTGGAATTGGTGGAATTAAATGTGCATTAAATGGTAATATTTTGAGTAATGCAATTAGTTTAAGTAATTAAGAGCTAAATGTACAAACTGATGTCGTTGCAGCATTTGACATAAATGATTTGGCTAATTCAGTTTACAGATATAATTTTACTAGTCCATGTTACAATAAAGTTATTGAGGTTAGATTATTTTGAATTAAATTTAAATAAAAACAATTTAAGTCTATATCTGCTGAATATTTAATAAGCTTAAATGCAGACATGTGGACTATGAGTCCTCCATGTCAACCATATACCAGAAATGGAAATATGATGGATCTTGATGACCCAAGAACTGCTGCAATGAAACACACACTTTACTTGATATCCCAGTTAATATTTTATTTAATTATCATTATTAATTTCCACTATTCAGAGTCAGGCCTCATTATATTTTCTTTGAAAATGTAAAAGGATTTGAAAGTTCAAATGGTCGGAAAATGCTTGTTTCTATTCTTTCAGAATCTGCTTATTCCTTCCAGGTTTTCCTCATCATATTATCAAATAAACTTTTATTCTAGTCTCAGGAATTTTTATTAAGCCCTTTGCAGTTTGGCGTACCAAATAGTAGATTGCGTTATTATCTCATTGCAAAGCTAGAAGGGAAAGGAAACTTGATGCAAGATTTGGAAGCGATTTCATATAAGCCTTATTTCGATAGAAAACTCTATCAATGTAATTGCCCGGTTTGCTCTGGGAGATCTCGGTAAATGCTTTTTTTATCTTTGATGACGTCATTTATTGGAATTGCTGGACTTCTCATTATATCCAGTCCACTACGCCCCTCAGTGCCCTTGTGCAGTGCCTTTGTACCGCCCCCTCAATGTCCTTGTGAGGCCCTCTCTAAGTCCTACTCTGTGTGCCCCCAGTGCTCTAGATCCATATCATATAATTATCGGCATCAAAATCTCTTCATATTATTGTTGAATTCATTAGTAAATAAATTATTGATTTAATTTCAAATTTTAATGATTTTAAATTAATAATTTAATCCAATTTCAATTACAAATTAATTATCAGTTCACTGGAAAATGACCACGTCAACCATTTTGAGAGAAATCTAGAATTCTGTGATCGAATCTCGGCTTATTTGGAGGCGGATAATTTAGCTGAGCCTCATGAAGGTCACAAATTGATCGATGAGAAAGTATTAGAGAAGGGCTTCAGTAAGCTGGACATTGTCACTGAGTCAAGCAACAAAACTTGCTGCTTTATCAAGTGTTATGCTAAGAAAATCGAAGGCTCTGGATCATACTATCAAATGACGTCATGTGAGGAAGTAATGGCCACCGTTGCGTGATCCATCCGGTGATTTGTTGCATTTAGGCTCATCAATTGAAGCAGTTGCTACTCAATGGTGACATCAGCTCTCTGGACTATGCCAAACGGCTGCAATTGCGATATTTCAGCCCGAGGGAAATTGCTAATTTCATGTGTTTTCCTCAATCATTTAGTAATGATCATTTAGTATTGCAAATCGCCTCATTATAAATCCCATTTAAGGATTCCCAGAAACCGTCACTCGCGCCCAGAGATATCGCCTGCTGGGTAACAGCGTGAATGTCAAGGTCGTTGCTCATGTTCTCCATTGGTTGATTTCAGCGTGATCAATAAATCTTATTCGCCGCTCTTTTTCATTTGTTGTTTTTATTTTGTTATTTCAAATGTTCTGATCAAGTTACCACCTTTGCAACTTCTAAATTGCTGGCAATGGTGATGACAAAATGCAAATGTAGATTGGCAAACGAAATCAAATAAATTATTTTCGATTGTTTATTTGCCAGCAAATATTGAGCGTTGTTGGGAATACTGTAATTGCTCAGATGTACTCTGGGTTCAACGGACTGCCGATAGGAAGTCTGTGTTCAGTATTTAGATTTGTTTCCATCATCTTGTACGTTGTTGCATTATTTGTCTGTTCATTGAACTGTTATCATTTTATTTATTTACATTTTGATTTGGTTATTTACCAAGATTGATTATAATTGAATTTTAAATAATACAATCAATATTAAAATTAAAAGACAAAATGAATCAGAATTATGGTATTCACAAATTTTCGGCACAGCTTTTTTCAAGGGAATACCATAAATAAATTTAATAGTCAAATTTTGTAGAAAATAAATAATTTTTATAATTAAACAGAAATCAGAGGTGAAAAACAAAAAAGTCATAATAATATTAAAATTAATATTATATATCAGGGGTCGGTAACCGATGGCAAGCTTGCCAGATTTGGCGCGGGGTGGAGTTGTTAATGACACTATATATCTGTTGTGCAAAACTGATTAAGCCCATATTTGTTTGACCAGCATGATAACGCCTGTGTTTTTGAGCGGAAAACTTAATTTAGAAAGAAAAATAAAATTTTTATACAAAAAAATTTAATTTTCAATCAAATGGAATTAAAAAATTATAATTTTGGAATATTCTGGAAAATTCCTTGTTTTACCGTATCATAACACGCACACGAACAATCGTGGTATATAAGGCGATGCTGGTCGAGCAAAAATCACTTTTTTACTCTCACTACTTTACAGTTTTTAGACTCGATATTTTGAACAATGAACAATCATCAACGGATATCTCTGATTAAATACAACATTCATTACTATTAACTTTAATAAGAGAAAAAAAAATGTCTTTAGGAGTATATTATGTGGAAGTAGTTGGGAAACTAAATATACGAAGTAAAACGATAAAGTTTGAACAATTTATTTATTCAACTCAATTGAAATGGGATCGTACATGATAGTCTTTCGAGTAAGGTCTATTTCGTCTCCGTGCATATGAATGGTCAATCTCCGTCTCGCGTTCTCTCATGGAGGATCTCATCTCCTTCGGAAGAATTTTCTTGGGCATTGATACGGTTATTGGTGGAATTGGACGATTTACTCTCGGGTCATCGAGCTCGAAGGATATGCCGTATGGAGGGGCATACCCGTCCGTGCTCGGAATTAGACCCTCCGCTATATCTTCATTGATTTGTCGTAGGTACTGTCGAGCTCGCTCCACTTGTTGGTTGGTCTTCTCCTGATGGGCTTCCAGGCCTGCCAATAGCTCTTCTGCTTGACTCCGGAGCTCACGAGCCGGATTTCGTCCAGGCTCTCGTTTAATTGCCACATACGGCATTTCAAAATCCTCGAGCCCACCTTGCTTTCCAGATCTTGATTCTCGAACTGGGGAAATTCAGTACCCCGCATCCTACATCGCCGGTCTACATTTTGCGGCGGCGTGAGATGGGAATCTCATGGTTATCCTGGATTCGTCTACCCAAGAATCTATTGAATGAATGAAAAGTTTTAATTCATGAAACTCTAGTAAATGAAAAATATTAAATTTAAACATCGAACTGACTATAGAACGAGGGAGTTTAAGACATCGAATGGCGATAAATGAAGTTGCATCGTGGTAGGCTATGTCGTTGGCAAATTTGGTAAGTCGTCTGGGTTTTCTAATTCATCAGGGTTATCAGGGATATTTAATAAGGTAAAGTGTGGTTGGTAATTGCGATTAACTCCTTTTCGATTTAAGTCACATTTTATATTTTTGGTGGTTCTCTCAACGAAGCTTATCATCGACTTACGTGGAAATCAGGGGCCTTGTCCGATAGTCAGAAGGATTCGTTACTCCACCGTGATTCCTGGCGACTTGAGCATTTGGTGGTTAGACGTGACTGGCCTTTAATTGGGTGTGTGTCTGCTTGATAATGGCCTTATTATAGTACGACGAAAGATTACCGGGTGAGGTCGGTTTAGTTGAAGAATTGGACAACGTGGTTCATGGAGTAGTTTTTTTGAATTTGTCACTTTGCCCAATTGGATTTATATTGTCGTTAATTTGTGCATTTATTGTAAGAAGAATTTTTTGACTAGACATCATTTATTTTCTCATCACATCAATTCATATAATTCTGTTCGTATGGCTCACAGAGAAAACTTTACATTAGCGACAATCTTTTCCTGGCTGCAATTCGGTTGGATTAGTAGTCGTCATTGTAGATCAGGACAGGCGAGATATGAAATAATTTAGTCAAAAAAATTTTTGTCGAAAAAATTAAATTCTTACTATCTTGTGCGCGGTTTTCCGCTCCATGGTGATTTCGTCGGAGTGGCGTGAAGATCTGTCACTACCTCGCCTATCGTGTGGTTTTCTGTCGGACATTGGGTTCATAATTGTGAAATTTCTAATCGAATTATCGTCAGTAGACTAATTTATAGTCGGTGTTCTAGTTCAGCAGTGTGGAATGTGTGCAACAAATTTTCTTACCCGTTCTCTCTTTCATGAAATCGAAAGGAACCTATTTTATTTGATTTTCATTTATCAGTTGATCTAATACTGAATTTTTCTATTCATTTTCGCCGTGCATTGCTTAAGTCTCTGGTTAGTTTATAATATTTTAACGATTAAAAATTTCTGTCGCATTAAAACTTTAGTTCACGATCCTGCCGAATCGAGGGACCTTCATCGCCTCACCACGATGTTCGTCCGTAATTCTCTGTTGAATATAGTTGGTGCCAGATATGATTTTTAATGGTTCAGACGCATAAATATTCCTATGGTGTCATTTGCTTGGAATTCTTATCGAGCGGTGTTATGTGATTGCTTATTGACTGGATGCAGCGGATTTCAAAGTGCTTCTTCTAATTTGTTCCTTAGTTGGTCTGATTCAGGATCAACATTGACTCGGTTCTAATGTATGAAAAGCTGCGCGAGTTTTAGTTATTGTTCCGCCTTCTCATGATATGTCTGAATGAAACATCCGTGATGCTTAATGTGATTTTCATCTTTTTATTCTTATATGAATTTTGATTTTTGTGTTATTTTATATTTCTTTTTTATTGATCTGGTTATTAGTTAATTTTATTTGGGAAATTTATTTAACATAATATTGAGTCTGGATTTGGGTAGGACTTTATTATTCCATTACGGATTAGAGTTGAACGTACCTATTGAAGAAATTTCATTATTTAGCTAACCCAAATTATTTTCGTAATTTAACTTTACTAAATACGGTAGTTATTTATTACTAATAAAACTCATTTATTAATGTCATCCGTACGCTCTTTACCCGATACTACCAATTGGCGTTAACTCTACTCGATTTTTTAGTTCGCAGTTAATTTTAGTCGTGGTTGAGGTTCATGTTAAGTAAATATTAGTCCTAATCACTTATTATCGTCATTTTAATTTATTTTAATTCGAGATATTTAAAACACATTACCGATTTCCGCTTTTTATTTTCCCACTCCTTTCCTTTCGATTTTGATCCTAAGATGATTATATTTATATTAAGATTTTAAGAGTGCTCACCGAGCTACTCAATGTTTGTGATTTTAGCCGATATGTGAAAATCAAGATTTTAGGTCGAATTTATGGGAAAATGGGCGGTGGAAGAGCAGTCAAAAGACTACTTCCCTCCTCCCAATTCCCCCTATAACGGTTGTGATTTGACGTTTGGGCCCTGCGTTGTTCACGCCGTAACCTTCACGAGCACAGGCTATTGGCAGATAAACTGCTCTTACACAGCCTGAATTGTATGTATATTTTACTGACTTGCGGTGCGTGAGCGGCTGTGGGCCGGAAAAATTTCGACAAAGAGTTGTTTGATCAAATATTTATTTCATATAATAGTCATAAATCATATTTGTATCTGTATTCATCATCGCATAAAAATCTTTCCCCACACCGACACTCCAAACAGAGCTCACACGAGGTTGTTTGGGTGCGACGTGGAGAAAGTCATTTGAAAATTTCTTCACTCACGTCGATTTAGTGAAACTGCTTCAAATACTGCTAAGACTGAGTTAATACGATTCTTTCGATTCAAAAGTTCGATTGAGAATTCGATTCTTAATTTTTAATTAATTTTTATGTGAAAATGAATCAGTATATATACCTATTGTACAACCCTAACCTTGCGTGTTACTTTTGATTTAGTAAAACAAAATTTGACCTTGTGATTTTCCAGAATATTCTAATCTTAATTTTATTAATTTTTATAATTTAATTCGACAATTTTCTTTTTAATTTTTTAATTGAATTGTTTCCAATTCAAATATTTGATTTTTATTCCTTTTTCATGGATTTCCGTATTTTTTGGTAAATTGTCGAATTTCGGTCAAATTTTAATGTTCTCATGTTATGTTTATGTTTATTTCGTGCGGATCTTGTTGCACTTTGTTATTATTTTAATTTACTTTTATGCTTCGTAATTTTATATTTAATTGTTCTCTTTCTCGTATTTTAGCAGGGTTAGTTGGTGTTTTCTGGGTCCGATTTTAAATTTGCATGTTGTATTTGCGTGTGTATTACTGATTCATTTAAACATTTCCAAGGCCGTTCGTGTTCTGGCCCAACAATAAAAAAATTTGTTGCTATTTATTTTTCGAAATAAATTCGTATTATCGAACCTCCATTACGAGAACTAAACCAAAAAATTTCACTTTTTAACATACCAAAACTCACACGCACGCAAGTGAGTAAAACGAGCATTTTGTAACCCCGGATCAAACCGGTGGTTAGCGGGAAACCCGTGGTGAAGGGAGTAGCTGGAACCGCTCAGTATTCTCCCTTCACAAATCCTATCACTCAACCCTCGAAAGAGTAATGTTGAGGTCCCGATAAAGGTTTAAACATAAAGGCTAACAACATTACAAGGAAAATCATATAAAGAAGTTCATGTAGACGAAATAGGCCAATAACCGACTATAGGATGAACGGCAAATAAAAACTATTCACTAGTTTACACGAATCTTAGACAAAGAAATAATCGAATAAATGTGATCTTTAGCAGACATTTTTAATTAGTACCTCACGACTGACCACAAACGGCCATATTCGATAAAAATCATCACAAGGTAAGATCTAGTATACAGATTCTTTCGGACACATGTCCAGATTTTTATATCGTTATTATTGTTACTTGTTATCAGTTTTAATATTATTACTCTTGGTGGGTTTCTGGGTGTTGATATTTTGAAACTATATGGTTGTAACCCAGACAACACCATACAAATATTTTCGCTTACCACTCGAAACCCGTTGCTAAGCAACGTTGGAACTGTGTTCGAGTGGGTGGATCGTGAGCGCTATTACTAATGCTATAATTGACCGAACGATCCATGGGTCCAACGAGCTGCCGATAGAAGGCTTGTACTCGATTTCGCTGTTTAGGTCCTATTATTCTCATATCTCTTTTAAATGTCAATCTATACCACTATAAAATTCATTGTTATGCCCATTGCCATAGTCCTTCTTATCGTTGTTCGTATTATCGATTATTACCATGGCCTGTACACCCTTTGTTATGTTAAATGTCCTCACAATATCTCTCTTACCCTTATCTCTATTATAACTACTAGGTTTCCTATTATTGTTACCAGTATTATCCTCGTTACTATTGTACGCATTGTTCTTATCAATTTTTACTGCTGTTACCATTATTATTAGTAGATAGATATGTCACCGCTAGACCATCTCACCGCTGGACCACATACACCCTCCCCCACCCCCCGGGAAAAAAATTTTCGCGCTAAGTCCAAAAGTACCAATTTTTTAAAAGTACAAAAAAATTTTAAACAAAGACAATGACTCATTCAAGGTTATTGAAACAAAGACCATGACTCATCAAAATTTTTTAAACAAAGACCATGACTCATTCAAGGTCATAGGATGACTTATCACATATTTTCAAGGTCATTGGATGACTCATCAAAATTTTAAAACAAAGACAATGACTCATTCAAGGTCATAGGATGACTCATCATATTTTTTCAAGGTCATTGAAACAAAGACCATGACTCATACAAATTTTTTAATCAAAAATTTTTCTATGTTTAAAAGTACACGATTTCCTAAGTCACCGATGGACCAAAAGAGAGAATATTTTTCGAAATTTTTTCAAAATTTTTTCTATGTTGAAAAGTACAATTATTTTCAAGGTCATTTAAAAGTAGGTCAAGGTCATTCAATTTTTTTTCAAAATTTTTTCTATGTTGAAAAGTACATATATTTTGAAGGTCATTCAAAAAGTTTTTCAAAAATTTTTCTATGTTTAAAAGTACACGATTTTCTGTCACTGCTAGACCAAAAAAGATAGAATATTTTTCGAAATTTTTTCAAAATTTTTTCTATGTTGAAAAGTACAAATATTTTCAAGGTCATTTAAAAGTAGGTCAAGGTCATTCAAAATTTTTTTTTCAAAATTTTTTCTATGTTGAAAAGTACATATATTTTCAAGGTCATTCAAAAATTTTTTCAAAAATTTTTTCTATGTTGAAAAGTACACGATTTCCTATGTCACCGCTAGACCAAAAAAGATAGAATATTTTTCGAAATTTTTTCAAAATTTTTTCTATGTTGAAAAGTACAAATTTTTTCAAGGGCATTTAAAAGTAGGTCAAGGTCATTCAAAAATTTTTCAAGGTCACGGAATTTTTAAACATTTTTTAATTATAATATATCTACTTACTTTTATAAGTAGTATATATTTTGTAAATTTAATTTTATTATTATTTTTTATAATTATTATTATTTTATTATTATTTTTATAAATATTACTATTATTATATATTGAAAACCGAGACATTTACAACAAATTTATTATAAAGAGACAATTCTACTATAGTAGTATTGTCTAAGAGCTTTATTCAAAGCCCATTCCACATACCTCCGATATCGGGCGGCGCAGCAATGACATCCATCACCACAAGGGTATTCGGGTTCCATATCTTTTGACAAATTGTTTTGTTCGATATCCCATAGGAACTCATCGATTACAGTAAATATCCATATTGATGTATGATTGAATATCAAGTCTGGAATTATTGATGCCGGCTTATCCATGATTCCACGTATTTCTGGATAATAGAATTGCAGACGTTCTTTAATACTTTTAAAATAATCATCTAAAAAGCAAGTAATAATAATAATAGTAATAATAAATTACCATAATGTTTAATTTCATTCATAGCTTGAACTGCGCTTGGTACAACCATTTTAATGATAAAAAATGAAATAACAATTACTTTTATACTAATTTAGAGACACACACACACAAATCTTTAGCTATAAACAATAAATATTAATTTATAATGTTTTGAAAATGATTAAAGAAATTTTAATAATATTATTAGTTTTTAATATGGTCAACTCAATTGTTGTAACCGTTCAAGGTAAAAATTCAACAAGATGTGTATGTCCTGATACCGCTGTATTGATGGATATTTTGTATATGATAGATAGGCCTAGGTATTTGAAAACTCCAGTCAAAAGATTATCTGAAAGAATGAGTAATTTAGAATTCCGATTTGAACATACATATGAGACTTTAAAAAGACCTAAAAACGAATTATATGATGATATTATCTAAATAAGACCATTGGTATTATCAAAAATGAATTAAGAAAATCAGTATTAGAATTGAAAGAAAATCGTAAACTTAATGAAAAAATGATGAATCAAGTTCAATATAGTATAAAATTTTATTCTAATAAAACAACTGATCAGTTCAATCGTATAATGAAATTACAACAACAACCGGTTAACAGTGGTGGTAACAACTTGAAAGAAGTTAACAGTGCCAAAAAATCTTCATTGCCATTTCCATTATATATTTTTACATATTTTCTTAGTATTACATGATTCTGATTGGTCGAATATAGTATAAATAAGCTTACACTTTCATGTATTTTTATAAAATGCTAGAAACTAAATTTTTTATAACTTTGTTGAATGAGCTGGTCTCTAATAATAGAGAAGAAGATGAAATCATTAAAAACATGAAAATTATGGTAAACCGTACCGAGAAAATCGTTGAAGACATCCCATTCGATTATGAAAAAATTCTCAATTTGCCACCATTGGAGAGAAAGAAGGCATTCCAATCAATATTTAGTTACATGTTTGATGAAAATAATAAATGGAGAATTGCAAATTTCTATTAAAACTATTCACTGGAGTATCTGTTTTATATTTATGTAACAAGGTTTATCATAGATTTTAATAAATATTTCTTTGTTATTATTATTAATAAAAAACTACATTTTTAAAGATTTATTGATTATTACATGTACATTCTTCATCACCATAAGATTCTATCATAATATTTTCTATAACATGATCAATACAATTCTTAAATTCGGTAAGGTCATCTTTAATAATTTCGGTAGCTTCTTCAACATCATTAATATTTTCTTCAGTATCTTCAGTATCCTCAATAATTTCTTCAGAATCATTAATAATTTCAGTATCTCCATCATTAATAATTTCAGTATCATCACTCTGACATTCTGAACTCGAATCTTCTTTACTCAATGCTTCAACTAGAGTCAACATATCTCTAATTTTTACACCGGTTATTTCTTCAAGTTTATCAAACAAAAAGTTTATTAAATATTCTAAACGAAAATTAATTAATTATTTTATATTTTATATTTTACCTTTTTCAGACATCATTTTAACACTATTTTAAAACTACTTATAATTTTGTTTATAGAATAACAAAGAAACATTAATACATTTATTAAACACTAAACACTATACATTAAAATAACTGTGAAAGTCTAGCAGTAACAATTTTCCAGATTGGAGAAAGCACATCGTTTTGATCAGCTTTATATCCTTGGATTGTTATTGTTAAATACCAGTTTTCCTGTTCTTTGAAACCTATTTCTGTAAATGCATCATAACATTTGGTATATTGACTCGTGAAGAAAGCATTTTCATTGCATTTTAAATTGGAATTCATCTTTTTGAACGTATTATCAATATCATTGATATCTAACATTGATAGAGTGCCAGCGAGAGATTGAAATTGAGTCTTATTGAGTTTGACCGGATTTGCCAATTGCATATTAATAGGCTCCTTTAAAAAATACATTTTATAATTGTGGAACATCTGAACTGGTTGGACGCTTATTTTCTTGGTCATATTTGATTTATGAATTTTATAAGGTGGTGACGCACTTTTATACCCTTGACAGATACTGATTAACCAATCAGAATCATGCATGTTAAGTGCATGATAATTGCATGTTAAGTGCGTGACTGTATGTAAATTAACCCGTTGAGTTTTATGATTTTACACATATCATCTATATAAAATGTATTATTATTATTATTATTATTACTATTATTATTATTATTATTATTACTATTATTATTATTATTATTATTATTATTATTATTATTATTACTATTATTATTATTATTATTACTATTATTATTATTATTATTATTACTATTATTATTACTATACTAATAAAATTACTATTATTACTATTATTATTATTATTACCAAAACTAACAAAAATAAAACTATTACTATTATTAATATTATTACCAACACTAACAAAACAAAATAAAAAATAAAATTCAAAACATTTATTTTCGAAAAAGTTGGTATTTCGAAGAATTTCTAACTGATTTTGCCAGGCACCATTCCACATAGCGCTGGTATCGAAAATCGCAGCAGCTACAACCCAGAATACAAGGTTATTCGGGTTCCATCTCCTTTGGTCTTCTGTCAAGCTTAATATCCCATAGAGCTTGATCAATTATGTTAAAAATCCATATGATGGTGGTTGTATAGACCAAATCTGGAATTACTGATTCAGGCTGGTCTTTGACTATTTCTCTGAGTTGAGGATAGAAGAAGAATAACCTTTCCAGTAATACGGCCTGATATTTATCTGGAAACAAAGATATTAATATTAATAAATAATAAATCTACCATAATTTTCGATCTCTTTTTTGCTTAATTTTGTACTCGTTATCATAATATTTTCCATTTTAAAAATGAAATAAAATGAATAAGCAAGTTGTTTTAATCAATCATTAGCCAATCAGATATCGAGCAATCCGGTGATTTTATTTTGTATGTCACAAACAATATTTTTGTATTCTAGATTTCGCACCCCTAATATGACTATTTTACCACTAAAAAACACGTTAACACACATTGGGTTGTATTTTAAAAGCCTCAGTGCAGGAAATAATTCTGGTTCGAACATACAAAGACATTTTGTTGACATGCTGTATAGATTGATAGATTGTCCCATATCCATGGTAACTGTAATTGACTGTATTTTAAGATCCTTTATTTTATATTGTAATTTATTGACATCTAAAGGTTTCTTGCATCCCATGATTCTGCATTTGCCGGATTTGAAAAATATTATAGGGTATTTTCCACTCCTATCTACAATTTGCTGGGGTTTACCATTTGGAAACGTCATTTTTGATACATCGAAAGTTCCTTTATAATTTATATTTGATAACATAATTAAACAATAATGAAATATTAAGCTATATATATGAGTTTTTAGGAAGAGTTCATTAAATCATATAATATAAACAAAAACCTAGAATTATACAAATTAATAATAGACTTAAGAAATGATGCAGTATATCAAATCGTTTGCCCAAGCGGTAGTGGTAAAACTATGTTTGTATGTAAATTACTGAAATCTAATTTATTTCAAACCAAATTCAACAAGATTTATTGGCATAGGGGTGCAGATGAAGAACATGGATTAACTCAAGATAATTTCTGTAAATTGAAAAACATGAAAATAGTAAAGGGTTTCGATAAAAACTGGTCAAGTCGTTTAAGGAAAGGTGATGTCATCATTATTGATGATTTGTATCAGGAAGCTAATAAAGAAAAGGATTTTAATAATTTATTCACCAAAATCAGTAGACATGTTGGTGTTACTGTGATCTTTATTACTCAAAATCTATTTCACCAGGGTGGCGCACATCGAACAAGGAATTTAAATGTTCAATATTTAGTTATTTTCAAGAATCCTAGAGATGCAACAGTTATTGATTTTCTTGCTCGACAAGCATACCCTAATAATCGTAATTTTCTTATCAGTGCATTTCAAGATGCTTCAAAATCACCACATGGATATATATTTCTTGATTTCACACAACAATGTAACGATGATTTACGGGTAAAAACAGATATTTTCAATAAAGAAGGTGCCATGGTATATAAACAAAGTTGAAAACTTTAACATGTAAAAATGTTTATGAAATCCAGGCTTAAAAATATTCGAAAACTTAGACAAAGTATTAAAAAGACTATAAAGAAGCGTGTTCCACCAAAAACCAGTTATACACCATCTAAAAAGCTAATAACCGAGAATTACCCTGCAATGGATGTAATTTCGAAAAACATTATTAAAAAGAGTAAGAAAACAGATAAAATTGTAAAAAATCATAGGAGTTTCCCATATTTTAATGCATTGTTAAAGGCTTCGAGTATGAAACGAATGTCTATTTTACAATCTTTTCCAACTTTTGTTGTCGATGATTTACTCAAAATTCTATTAAAAGTAGTCAGAGGTAAAATTAAAATCAGTAATTCTAAAAAACTAGTATTGAATAAACATCGTAAGCCTTTGTTATCACTAGTAAATAATAAAAATCGTAAGCAAATGAGAAAAATCATATATAAACAACAAGGTGGTTTTATCGGAGCAATGTTACTATTAGCATTATCATTATTAACACAATAAACGATGGGGCAATCATTACCTAATGTTAAATTAAAATTTAAATCATCTTGTTGTAATGGAGAAGATTTGGAAGAACCCAGAAGACGAGGCAGGTTTCGGTGGAGTGGCAAAGTTAAAGAAAAGAGTCCCAAATTCGAAAAAGGAAACGCAAAAGTGGTTGTCAGATCAGCTTGCGTACAGTTTAAACAAACCGACGCGGAAAAGATTTCCAACGAGAGCTTATAAGACATTCAGTATTAATGATTTATGGCAAATGGATTTGATGGAGATGATACCGTATTCGAAAATTAACAAGGGTTATAAATATATTTTAACGTGTATTGATGTTTTCAGTCGTTTTGCTCGCGGTCTACCAACAAAGACAAAATCTGCAGAGGAAATATCTAAAGCAATTAACTCAATGTTTAAAAATGGACATCCAGACAATTTGCAAACCGATTTAGGTATTATTATTATTATTATTATTATTATTATTATTATTATTATTATTATTATTATTATTATTATTATTATTATTATTATTATTATTATTATTATTATTATTATTATTATTATAGACAAGGAATTTTACAATAGTAAAGTTAAGCAAATCCTGGATCGTCTCAAAATAAATCATTATTCTGTACATTCTCAATACAAAGCCGCACATGTTGAAAGATTTAACCGGACATTGAGGGATAGATTGAAGAAATATTTCGTGCATCAAGGTAATAAAATATGGATAAATGTATTACCGAAAATACTTGTTAGTTATAATAATTCATCACATCGAGGTCTGAATGGTTTGAGACCCGTAAATATCAGCTCAAAAACACGAGTGCAGTCTAAGAAAGTTCCTATTACAAAACCAAAATATAAAGTTGGTGATCACGTTAGAATTAGTAAAATATCTGCTTCACCTTCATCAAAAATTTCGATAGTAATTGGAGTGATAAGGTATTTCAAATTACTAAAATTAATACTAAGCAGAGTCCTGCAATGTATGTTATTAAAGATAGTGATAACAATTTAATACAAGGGAAATTCTATGAACAGGAATTACAAGTTATTTCCAAACCTACAGTGTTCAGAATTCAGAAAATATTGAAAACTAAAATGGTGGGTAAGGATAAACAATACTATGTCAAATGGCATGGATATCAAAAACCCTCATGGATATCATCAAAAGACCTAGTAAAATGAGTTTCTATACAATTTTACCTAACAATAGTTGCCCACTAATCCATCCGGAAAATCAAGCAAGTAAATTTATGGTTAATCTTCAAAATCCTATGTATTTACATGGAAATTGGGAAGTTGCTTTGCAAGACTTTACATTTGTGTACAATACATTTCCATTTTATAGTCATTGTAAAATCGGTTACAAGAAACGTGTTCCCAAAACCTGTAGTGGTATTTTCACAATCAATAATTTTGAACGATATTGTCATATTCCGAATCAGATTTTAGATGAAAATAGTGGCATGTTTTTTAAAGATGGATTGAATGTTAGTTGTGATTTTAGCCCATTTACAATAAAGTTTGAAAGTATTGAGGATGCCAAGCGAATGGGTAGTGATAAGCTTAACATAGTTGTTCCTGGTACTGAATACCTAATACGTTTCAAAACATTTGATGAGAAAAGTGTAACGATCGAAAACATCAAAATATCTGTATCATATATTAATGAGGTGGAAGATACATTTACATTTACTAATGATTTATATATTGAAACCCTTGAAGAATTACATAAATATATTTCATTAAATTGTTTACACATATTTAAAACTATTGAATTTCTTAAAGATGGAATATGCAAATTCAGTCTGAATAATAATATTTGTGAAGTTACATTTGATAAAAATTTGGCTAATACATTGGGATTAGATAAGCAAACATATCGGGCAAGTGCTTTTGGTGTACGCAAACCAAAACTAATAAAACTTCATAGGCAAATGTTCATATATACTAACATCATCGATCCTATAATTGTTGGTGATTCTTTGGTTCCTCTATTGAAATCTGTTTGGGTTGATAAACATGAACAGGATGAAGTTGTCAATATAAATATCGATAATCCCATGTACTTACCGGTATCAACATTATGTTTAAACAATATAGAAATAAATATTCGTGATGATAGTGGTAAATTTATTGAATTTAGTAAAGATACAAAAACTCATTTGACATTACATTTTCGTAAATTAGATGGCCAATAACGATATTATTAGTATGTATAGTGGTAGCCAAAGTGGTGGCGAATTACCATATTTTATTGGTAAACAGTATGGATCAGGTTGGTTGAGAACAATTGGTAGATTTGCACTTCCTATTATTAAACGCCTTGGTCGTTTTGGTATGAAAACTGCTAAAGATGTGATAATGAATGAGCAGAAAATATTACCATCTCTGAAATCAAATGCATTATCAGAGTTAGGGAAAGTTGCAGGTATGTTTGATAAACAGGAAGCACCGGCTCAAAAACGTAAAAGACATCATAAACATATAAACAAACGAATGAAAGGCCATGGAACTATATTTCAAAAATGATTTGTGGTAAATCTGAATTGTGCTTATTTGATAGACCGTCTCCCCAAGCAGTAATTGAAATGGGGGCTTTTGAAGATGTATTCCCGATGAATTCTATTATGGATAGTAGAACTGATATTGAATTTTATATTAATGGTTCCCAAACTGAATATCTAGATTTGAACGATACATTGTTAACTGTTCAGGTCAAAGTTGTAGATAAAGATAGAAAACCGTTGGGTGAACCTAGTGATGTTATACCAAACAATTTCTTGTTTCATACACTTTTTAAAGATGCAGTTCTCGGATTTAATAATATCAAGATTGAGGGTGGTAACAGTACATATATTCACAAAGCTCTAATAGAAACTATTATAAATTACAATAGCGATACTAAAAATACATGTTTAACTCCTATGGGTTATGGTAGTGATGACGATAGGAAAAAGTGGATTAAAGGCTCGAAATTATTTACCATGTGCTCATCATTACAACTCGATTTTATGAATCAACCAAAATATTTACTCCCAGGTGTTAATGTACACATTAGATTGAAAAGATCTGATTCGGCATTATCACTAACAAGTGCTACCACAGCACCAATTCTTCAATTAGTTGATGCTAAATTATTGGTGAGAAGAGTTCGGGTTGAACCCTCTGTATTAGCCGGTCATCAATTGGGGCTTAATTCTAAGCATGCAATATATCCATTGAAAACAAAGGAAATTGTTCAATTTGCAATTGCTAAGGGTTCAGCTTCTTTCTATAAGGAACAAATATTTGGAGATAGAAGAATGCCCAACTTTATATTGGTAACATTTCAAAGTGAATCTCAATATAATGGATCATACTTAACATCGAGCTCAATTTTCAAAAACTTTGGTGTAACATCGCTAACTTTATCGAAAAATAGTGATTATAGAGAAACATATACTCAAGATTTCGATAATGATAATTATTGTGCTACATATATGCAGAGTATAGTGAGAAATATGGGTTATTTGGATAAAAACCTTAATTGTGGTATAACTCTTGAAGATTTTAAAAGCAAATATCCATTCTTTACATTTGTTTTGGCCCCCGATTTTGATTTAAATCAGAGTCAATTACCTCAAAATGGAAATTTACGATTAGATATAAAGTTTTCTAAAGCTACATCTGAACCGGTACATATTGTAATATATGGCGTATTTGAAAATGAGGTTCAAATAACTGCAAACAGAACAGTGTTGGTTTGAACAGAGTTCAAACATTGTTAATTTGAACGAACATTATTAGTTTGAAAATGTTGGTATAAATGTATAGATAATTTATGATAATTTGTCATGGAGTAAGTTTTTCATGTATTATTAATATTATTGATGTAGTTCTGTTCAGGTCTATCGAATTGGAAAACAAAATTCTAGGACATGAATTTTTATGGGTATTTCCTTTTGATAAAATTCCATATTTACGTAATAATCAAGCCATATTCGTCAATACTCAATCGTCTCATCTCGGTAGAGAACATTGGTTAGCAATATATATGAAACCTAGCAAGATATTTGTATTTGATCCTATGGGTTTCTATTATCCGGCTTTAATGGTTTCGAAACTTCAAACAATGGGTAAACCTATTGTCTATAATAAAACTATGTATCAAAAACCATGGACATTAACATGTGGTCAACATTGTTTAGCTTGGTTATTATCCAAGCGATTTGATGTATAATAAATTTATTAATGTTTATTGTTATGTTTTAACTATTAACATTGTTATTTATTATTATTTTTTATTATTATTATTATTATTTTTATAAATATTATTATTATTATTATTATAATTATTATTATTATTTTTTATTATTATTTTTATTTTTATAAATATTATTATTATTATTACTATTATTAATATTATTATTTATTATTATTATTAATATTATTATTATGTGTTTAATTAATTAATGTTAACAAAGACATTGCATGATAAGTGCGTGATCACAAAGACAGTGCATGATCATCACATGATAAGTGCATGCATACACAAAATTGAATAAAGAAAACACATGCAAACTCAATGTATGTATGTGATTTACAAAGAAAACACATACAAACAAAAGTATGTATGTGAATTACAAAGAACGCATGCAGTCACAGTGTAGACTGCATGTGTTTTACAAAGAAAACATACCTACACACTATAGGCTGCATGCATAAAAATCTCTCACCTATATGTGTGTATTGCTTAAATGTGATTGGTTAAATCCTGAAAATTTGATTCCCTTTATAAACATTGACAATATCCAAAGTTGTCACAATTAATTCAAAAATTTCAAATTTTTCAAATTAACAAAATATTCAAAATGGAGAAAACAAGTATTCTTAAACAATTATTAGAGGAGGAAAACGGTAAGTTTTTTTTTTTATTTCTTTTATTTATTTATTATTAAGGTACATTTAATTGGTATGATGTCTCCGAAAAAGATAACGAAGTTATTATAATCGAGGATAGTGGTAAATTTATTTATTAAATTATTAATTTATTATTATTATTGTTTTAGAAGTTATTGTAACACCGACGGAAATCATTGTTATCAGTGATAGCGAAGACGAAATCAATCATGGTAAATTTTTTATTTTATTTTATTATTTTTAAAACCATTTTAGTAGATTTGGATGGAGATGAAAATGCCCACAATTATGCCCCCGTTTCTGGGGAAGATATGGATACCCACAATTATGCCCCCGTTTCTGGGGATGCCCCCATTTCTGGGGAAGATATCGATGCATCCGTTTCTGGAGAAGATAGCTCTACAGATGATGATACTGTTAAATGTGAGTTTTTTATTTATTTTTATTTATTTTTAATATAATGTTATTATTATTAACATTTGTTTTTATTTAATCCATTTGGATTAAATAATAATAAATGTTAATAATTGATAAAAACTTTTATTGTAAACTTTTATTGAAAATTTATTGAAAAATTACATTGTAAACTTTTATTGAAAACTTTTATTGAATACTTTTATTGAAAAATATATTGAATACTTTTATTGAAAAATTATTGAATACTTTTATTGAAAAATTATTGAATACTTTATTGAAAACTTTTATTGAATACTTTTATTGAATACTTTATTGAAAACTTTTATTGAATACTTTTATTGAAAAATATATTGAATACTTTTATTGAAAACTTTTATTGAATACTTTATTGAAAAATTATTGAATACTTTATTGAAAAATTTTATTGAATACTTTAATTGAAAATTTTATTGAAAAATTATATTGAATACTTTATTGAAAACTTTTATTGAATACTTTTATTGAAAATTTTATTGAAAAATTATATTGAATACTTTATTGAAAACTTTTATTGAATACTTTTATTGAAAATTTTATTGAAAAATTATATTGAATACTTTATTGAAAACATATATTTAAATTTATTATTTTTAACAGGCAAATTATATCCAAAGTACTGCATCTCTTCAGCGTGTCATTCTTTAGAATGCCATGCTGAAATGAAGCGATACTATGGACAAAAGTTTTATGGCATCAAGTTTTTTATATGCTCTAAATGCGAGACTGCCCAGAATGTAAAATATTTAGTTTTTTATAAGGATCACTCTTCCCACTTAAATCAATTCACTTTAAATAAAATGGCTCTTCTACGGAAAATAATGAAAAGAAAAAATAATAACAGAAATAATAAAAATAGTAAAAATAATGACAATAATGACAATAATGACAATAATAATAATAATAATAATAATAATAATAATAATAATAATAATAATAATAATAATAATAATAATATGTCGAGACGTAATAACAACAATAATACATCGAAACATAATAATAATAATAACAGTAATAATAATAATAATAGTAATAATAACAATAATAATACGTCGAAACATAATAAACGACCTGCTGAATATCCAGTGTGTTCCCTCTAAACTTAAAAGGGTTGAAATCATCATTAGCGATGATGAAGAAATCATCATTAACGATAATCAAATAGGAGGTTCGATCAATATCGATAATGAACCCGAAATAAGGTCAGATTTAAATGGGACTCATAAAAGTATTAGATTTGATGTAGAACGTCAGAATCTAATACAAATCTCATTAACAAATAAAATAGTTAATACATTAAAATATGAAATTAACCAAATGGGGTCGGTTAAAATACAATTCACCATTCTTATACAATTCGAAAAAGATGGTGAAATAAAAGACAACTTCTTTAGTAATAAGGCAGAACTTTTCTCGGATAATTTTCTGCTTGATGGTATTACTAAATTAAATAATAAAATAGAAAGATTCACATATTTAGGGAGCGGATGGCAGGTTGTTAAAATCAAAGAAATTGATTTTATATTAACAAAGTATTTCCCTATAAATAGACTAGCTGGCCATAGTTATATCCCAACACCGAAATCTTTATCTGGCAAAAAAGCTATAGTTAACGTTCAAAACACTGACCATCACTGTTTTATATATAGTATATTAGCCCTTTTAAAACGAAGTGTAGTTCGCACCCATAGAAACAGAGTTTCTTCTTATGAGAATTATTTGGACGAATTAAATTTTGACCCCATTGACGATTGTCCTATGAGACTCTGAAATATTCCCAAGTTCAAAAGAAAGAACAAGGACTTAAATCTGGCTATAAATGTTTTGACTTTTAACGACAAACCGTCTAAAACTCTAGATGATATAAACTATATCCCCCATCATCCGCATTTAGATATAATTCACCGCTCCAAGGTTACTGACGGTACACCTATTTATTTACTTCTTTTGGAGGACGGTGATAATTATCACTATACAGCTGTTTTTGATTTAAATAAATTAATGAAGTGCCATGCGAATACATCTTGCAATGTGCAAATCTCTGTTCATTGGTGTCCCCATTGTCTTAACGGCTTTAGATTAAAACCTGCATTTGACGCCCACGTTACCTTGTGCAGTAAAAATCAAACAGGCACTACCCTTTATACTTTGCCTAAAAATAAATATTTAAAATTTACAAATTTCGCAAAATCCATTACCCCGCCATTCGTAATTTATGCGGATTTTGAGTCAATTTTACCACTGGATATAAGGCATCATCAAATACATATGCCGATAGCAGCAGGTCTATTATTAATTAACAACTACACAAACACAAAACAATATTATAATTTTAATGGCGATGATTGCGTTTTGGCGTTTTTAAAAAAGATTGATGAAATCGCTCTTTCGATTGTCTTGCCATATTATGAGGTTCATTGTCAAAAACCTATAGGACCACTATCTTTCAAGGAGGACCGAGAGTTCAAGGATTGTCGCACATGTTATCTGTGTAAAAGTTTATTAGGGATAAAGTTAAGGATCATTGTCATTTCTCAGGTAAGTATTTAGGGGCTGCTTGTATGAAGTGTAATGTTTCTCGACGAATCCAGAAACAACTACCTGTGGTTTTCCATAATTTAAGGGGATATGATCTCCATCATATTTTAAAGTATGGTCTAAATAATTTTTCTTCTTGGGAATTAAATATTATTCCGACCACTACCGAAAAATTTATCTCCCTCATTGCATACATTAATAAATTGCCTGTTCGTTTTATAGACAGCATGCAATTTATTAATTCATCTTTGGCAAAAGCGGTTAAGACACTTATTGCTTTGCCTTTAACTGATTCTGTTTTTGAAGGTGCAATTGTTAGAGCCAAGGCTATTTTCCCTTATGACTTTGCGAAATCTCTTGAGGTTCTTGAATCGACGACTGAATTGCCTCCTATTTGGGGTTCTGTATCTGTTGATGAATATGCTACAGCCCAACAAATTTGGACACAGCAAAATTGCGAGACAATGCTAGATTACATGCTAACCTACTTAAAATTAGACGTATTCCTTCTTGCGGATTATTTTCACCAATTTCGCGCAAAAGCAATTGCTTATAATACTCTAGAACCTCTTAATTTTTATGGAATTTCTGGTATGCCATGGGCGTCAGCTCTCATGACATTACAGGAACCCATAGAACTTTTGCAGGACATGGAAATGTTTAATTTCTATGAGGGAGGAATACGGAGTGGGTTAACATTTGTTAACAAACATTATGTCGCAAGTTCTGAGGATACAGAACTCTTGTATATAGATATAAATAATTTGTATGGTTGGGCACTTAGCCAATATCTTCGTATGCTGATTTTTCTTGGGTGTATGATGGTTTGGATGATGTATTGAATGAGTGTATGAATGTTGCGGATATTGAAATCCTTCCATATGGATATACTATGGAAGTTGATATTGATATCCCTGATTATTTACATAATTTTTTGAATGATCTTCCGATTGGGCCGGAAAAGATGTGTCCACCGAATTCTAAAGTTGAGAAGTTGATGCTCACGCATTGGCCAAAAAAGAACCATGTTCTTCATTGGCGACTTCTCAGGCTTTATCTTTCTCTCGGTGTGAAGGTTGTTAAAGTTCATCGCGCGATTAAATTCAAGCAAGCACCTATATTTCATGCATACATAGACAAAAACACAAAATTAAGAGCTCAAAGTACTAGCGAGCTATATAGGGACTTGTTTAAACTTTATAATAATAGTTTGTACGGAAAGTCAGTCGAAAACCTTAAAAAACGGATGAATTTGAGGCTATGCAATTCTGATGAAAAGATGATTGTATATGCCTCAAAACCGACTTTCAGAAAATCTATCATAATTGATGATAATCTGATTGCTACTCATCTGAATAAGGATTCGATATGTTTAGACAGGCCTAGTTATATCGGACAAACAGTTCTAGACCTGTCTAAACTTAGAATGTACGAACTACAATATAAAGAGCTAGCGAAATATCGCGATGAATTTAATTGTGAAATAAATATCGTTGCCGGCGACACTGATTCGTTTTTTCTTGAGGTTAAGCACTGTAAGCTTGACACTCTTTTGCCGGCAATGATAAGAGACAGCCTTCTAGATACATCGAATTACGACCCAGCACATCCCTTATACTCGAGGAAATTAGATTCCGTTATCGGAAAATTTAAAGATGAAAGTAAAGGTCTCGGGTATAAGGAGTGGGTTTTCTTAAGACCCAAGTGTTATAGTCTTTTAGGTACAAAAGATTTGATGAGAGCTAAGGGGGTGAAGTTGTTGGGGACAGAGATTGATCACCAGTCATATTTAGACTGTTTTAAAAATGACACTATATTTACGGTGCCTCAAACTAGGATAGGGACGTGGAACCACCAATTATTCACATTTAAAAATAATAAAATTGCGCTTACCAATAACGACGATAAGCGTAATTGGGTGGGGAAAAATACCATTCTCGCATTTGGGCACTATTTAGGATTTGATATCATTGATCAAGTATCTCCAAGCTATCAAGGAACTCACAGTCCAAGCTATGTCAGCTCCTGCTCATATTTCAGTCGAGACATTGACGACGTACTTTTATCTGATTAATTTTTCAAATAAAATGTATTTTACGATTTATTAGTTATTAATTTAACAATTTGTGTTGATAATAATTTATTTAGAGTTTTTATTTTAATAATTTTTATGAAAAATCGAGAGAGAAAAAGAATGGAGAAAACTTTGCAATAATAACAATTTGTGTTGATAATAATATGTTTTATTTGTTTGTTTTTTATTGTTAATAATTTTTATGAAAAATCGAGAGAGAAAAAGAATGGAGAAAACTTTGCAATAATAACAATTTGTGTTGATAATAATATGTTTTATTTGTTTGTTTTTTATTGTTAATAATAATTTTATTTTTGTTGTTAGTTTTATTTTGCTAAAATTGTGTTTTATTTGTTTTTTATTAATAAGAGTAATAATAATAATAATAAAAATAATAATAATGTGTTTCATTTGTATTTGGTTTTTATTAATTATAGTAATAATATTAATAATAATAATAATAAATATTAAAACATTACTTATAAAAATAAGTAGTAAATTTATATTTAAAAATGACTAAAAATTTTATGACTTGGAGAAAATTATAATAATAATAAAATTAATAATAGTAATTAAAATAGTAATAATAATAATAATAATAGTAATAATAATAATAATAATGTGTTTTATTTGTATATAGTTTTTATTAATTATAGAAATAATATTAATAATAATAATAATAATAATAGTAATAATAATAATAATAGTAATAAAAATAGTAATAATAATAATAATAATAGTAATAATAATAATAATAATAATAGTAATAATAATAATAATAATAATAATAATAATAGTAATAAAAATAGTAATAATAATAATAATAGTAATAATAATAATAATAATAGTAATAATAATAATAATAAAAATAATAATTAAAAAATATATATATACTACTTATAAATGTAAGTAGTACAATAATAAAAATAATCATTGTAATAATAGTAATAAAAATAATAATTAAAATATATATATATATATGTATATACTACTTATAAAAGTAAGTAGTACAATAATAAAAATAATAATATTTTTAAAAATAATAATATTTTATAAAATAATAATAAAATTAAATTTACAAAATATATACTACTTATAAAAGTAAGTAGATATATTATAATTTTAAAAATGTTTAAAAATTCTGTGATCTTGAAATTTTTTTGAATGACCTTGACCTACTTTTGAATGACCTTGACCTACTTTTAAATGACCTTGAAAAAATTTGTACTTTTCAACATAGAAAAAATTTTGAAAAAATTTCGAAAAATATTCTATCTTTTTTGGTCTAGCAGTGACATAGGAAATCGTGTACTTTTCAACGTAGAAAAATTTTTGAAAAACTTTTTGAATGACCTTCAAAATATATGTACTTTTCAACATAGAAAAAATTTTGAAAAAAAAAATTTGAATGACCTTGACCTACTTTTAAATGACCTTGAAAATATTTGTACTTTTCAACATAGAAAAAATTTTGAAAAAATTTCGAAAAATCTTTTTTGGTCCATCGGTGACATAGGAAATCGTGTACTTTTACACATAAAAAAATTTTTGGAAAAAAAATTTGTATGAGTCATGGTCTTTGTTTCAATGACCTTGAAAAATATGATGAGCCATCCAATGACCTTGGAAATATATGATGAGTAATCCTATGACCTTGAATGAGTCATGGTCTTTGTTTAAAATTGTTGATGAGTCATGGTCTTTGTTTAAAATAGTTGATGAGTCATGGTCTTTGTTTCAACGACCTTGAATGAGTCATTGTCTTTGTTTAAAAATTTTTTGTACTTTTAAAAAATTTGTACTTTTCCGGGGGGGTGGGGAGGATGTATGTGGTCCAGCGGTGACATCGTCTAGCGGTGACATATCTATCTACTATTATTATTCCTTTTACTATCACTACCATTATATTTATATTTAATATTATTATTATTATTATTATTATTATTATTATTATTATTATTATTATTATTATTATTATTATTATTATTATTATTGCTATTATTATTATTATTACCATCATCCTTACTATTATCATTATTATTATTAAATTTTAATAGGGATTCGTCCTTATTCCATCCTTATTTTACAGTTTTCGATAAAGTATTTTTGTTATTTCGGAAATTTTTTAGCAGCGTTCCGCCCTTATTTTACAGTTTTATCAGAATATTATACATACAATTGAGCCACTCTCCACTTTTACTTTACAATTTTCGCTAAAGTATTTTCATTGATTCGGAAAATTTGAGCAGCGTTCCGCCCTTATTTTTACAGCTTTATGATAAATATTTTAATTATTTCCGTTCAGCTCATATTTTCCGTCTCAACTCAACATAATTTATTTAGTTCTTACATATTATTTAAAATATTCCTTTTCGTGATTTTGGTCGTTCGGATTAATCTTTTTCCGATGACTATTCATTTTAACTGTTGAAACGATTTCGCAATTTCTCCAGCTACCCTTTCCCTTTCTTTGGTCTTATGATCTATTTGTGTTCAGTTTTTATTTATTGAGTGCCCACTGGACTACTTGGTGTTAGTTATTTTGAGCCGATTGTCGTTTAAAATTTATGTCTATTTTATTGAAGTTGAGTGCAAGAAAGTTGAGCCAAAAGTCCATTTCTCGAGCTACCCTCTTTCGCTATTTAGTTCAATGATTTGACGTTCGAGCCCGTCGTTACGCACGGCGAGGTCTCTCATGGGCACGAGCTATTGGCGGATGAACCGCACTTACACCGCTCTATAGTTATGTGTGATTTTACTAACTTGCAATTTGGCATTTCACATAGTAATCGGATTTTCATTTGCATAAACATTGTTCACTCGTTTCATCACAAGTCATTTAATCACTAAATTCATATTCTCTAACTCATATAATTGCTCATAACTCATGCTCACTTCGATAGTTTTCGATAATTCCTGCTAATAATACTTCGAGACCGTTCCGGACGCTTGTGTTACAATACTGTTTTTTCTGATAAAAAACGTATGAGTTTTTACGAGAAAAAGTGAAACCTGACAAGTGTTAAATTCTTCAAAAATGAATTGGTATATATATCTGTTCTGTGACCCTAACCTTGCGTGTTAATTTTAGTGCGATAAAACAAAATTTGACCCTGAAATTATTTGTGCTATTTAACTTTAATTTTTATTATTTTCTTAATTTAAATTTACAATTTATTTCTTAAATTTTTTATTGAATTTTTCCAACCAAAAATATTCTATTTTAATTCAATTTTATTCATTAATTTTCTGCTTTTACATCGTCATTTTTCGTCAAATCTTTATGTTATTCTGTTATTTTTAAGTCAATTTCGTGCGGTTCTTGGTGCATTTTGTTATTATTTTAATTAATTTTTATGTTTTTGACTTTATATTTTAGTTATATCTTTCTCACATTTTAAAGTGGTTTATTTGATGGGTCCGATTTTAAATCTGCATATTATGTTTGCGTGCTATTTTATATTCATTTAATCAAAATCCAGTCCTGGCCCAACACCCTAAATGACCAAAATAAATGTTAAAGTTGAAAATTTTATATTTATTGTTGAAAAGGGGGTCACCATACGAGCTGTATAAATTATACCCACTTTTCCCAAATTTCATACCAATCTTCATTAGTTATCTTAAGTTTTTCGTAAAAATTATAACTATTACTATTTATAACATTATTATTATTATTATTATTAATATTATTATTATTATTATTATTATTATTATTATTATTATTATTATTACTATTACTATTATTATTATTATTTTTATTAGGAGGTTCATCCTGTAAAATATTAAAATCAGTTTTTGTTTCCATAAATTTTATTTCAATAAATATCAAACTTAAAAAATGTCTGCTTTAATCTTTCTTATTTAAACAAATTTTCTACGAAGATATTTTTAATTAAAATATCTTCTTATTTTGTTTTTTTTAAAAATTAATCTAAACTTTTTAATTTTTAAAATTTTCAATTTAAAAATTTCTTCATCATAAAACTTCCTCATAATTTTTATTATTATTATTATTATTATTATTATTATTATTATTATTATTATTATTATTATTATTATTATTATTATTATTATTATTATTATTATTATTATTATTATTATTATTATTATTATTATTATTATTATTATTATTATTATTATTATTATTATTATTATTATTATTATTATTATTATTATTATTATTATTATTATTATTATTATTATTAATATTATTATTACTATTATTATTATTATCTTTAACATAAATTGGTTATCATTAACATTATTCTTAATATTATTACTATTATTAGGTGCAACCATTTCAACTTTTATCGAGTTAAGTTATGCAGATAACAAGGAAGAATAAATGTATTTTGGACCTGCAGCAAAAACCATTCAAAATCCCAATATAAGCTATGAACTGCAACTAGAAAATGCGAGACAGATTATTAGAAACATTGAAAGGTTAAAACCTTTTCAATGAGCCGGATAAAAATATAGATTACAAAAATTCAGGACCGGCCCTAGACTTTTTCTGCTACAGGCAAGATTTTTTTTGGCCACCCCTAACACGAGTAGAATTAAGTAAAATAACAAAAAGCACAAATTTGCTAATTATTTATTTGTAAATTTAACATAAAAAAGCAAATTTGTAATAAAAAAATTACCTTAAACAGTATTCATAATTAAATACAAAAATAAGGAATAATAATAATATCAACAACTTTAAATTTTGTGGGTTTGTTTTTAATCCGTCCACACTAATAAGAAAGAACAAACCTCCTCTAGTCCTCTTTGATGTTCCGAGATTATTCTTTTATTATTTTTTCACACGATATTTTTTTAAAAATATGAATATTGTTTTACAATTTTTACATGCAAGTATTAAAATTACGAAGGACGCATTCGGCTGCCCTCATAAAACGGCCGCTACAGGCGTCCGCCTGCTCTGCCTGTACCTAAAGCCGGCCCTGCAAAAATTAAATACTAGCTTTAAAGATGAGTTAAGACAAATATTTTAAAAATCGTAATTTCAAATTAACATATATACTAAATTTATAAAATGTTTAACATTTTTCTTTATACATTTAATGTTAATGAGAATGAAATGTAGGGGAAATGAAGTATGTCCTTCTAAAAATACCAGTATTTTACTTTCAATAAAATTCTTCAAAAATATTGTTTAAATCATACAGTAAAAGAGATGGTTTTGTATTTTGAAATAAGTTATTTAGAAAAGTGTCTTATTCATGGATGTTATAAACACCAAAGCCATGGAGGCTAACAGTTGGATTTTACATATTTTTATGCAAATATTTATAAACAATAAAGCATAGGGAAAAAAGATTGAGTGAAATATTAATCATGGGTCAAATTCAGCAGTGTTTCTCAAACAACTGCAGTAAACCCTTAAAGTAGAATATTGATGATTATGCCGCTTGGACGAAAAAAAACTTTCGACATCAGACTCACAACCAAAACAGAAAGCGAGTGCAACGATATTTAACTGAATTGAAAGACAATTTTTTTACATTGCGCATATTATATAATAATTATGTTAATAAATAATTTATGTTTCTAATGTCATAACCAAAAAAAAAATACAATGGCTTCACTAAAAGCGCTGGCGGGATGCCAAGCTAACTGGTGGCTAATGGTTAAGGTTAGGGTAATTATGTTTAAATTAATGTATTGGAAATTGCGCAATAATTAAATTACTCAGATTCTACTGAAAATATGAACTTTCTAACTCGTGACCAGTTATCACGCTCATTTCCTGAGTTAGAAATTCTGTTACAACATCTCAAGTTTTATCAAGATGTACGAGCTAAAAGATTTTTTTTTTAAAATTTTACTTAGAAAATATAAAATTTTATATTTTATATTGAAAGTAGCAAAATTAAATTTAATTAAATTATAATTTATAACACATTATTTTCATTAAAATTAAATTAATTTCAAATATTTAATTAATTTAATTTTCCCCCAAAATATATAATTGTTTATTTTTAAGAAAATTTATCGCACGGATAATACTAGTGAAAGATGAAATGAAAAAAATTGCAATAATTTACATAAAATAAATAATATTAAAACATTTCTCCATTGTTTATACAAAATTGTAGAAAATAATTAAAACATTATCCTCCCGTTTTTGAGAATGATTCTGGTCTGTTGACCAGATTTCCAGTTTCATTCATATTAAAAAATATTCCTTATTTATTTTTAATTTATAAATATTAATGAAACTGTAATTATATAAAAAGAAAATGAAACATAATTTTGCGATTTTAGCGTCAGTTGTTTTGCACAAGCACTTAATGTCACAATGCTATTATTTCACACAACATTTTACATTTGTCAAAATTTAAAGTTAAAACAAAATCTAAGAAATTTATTTAAGAGAAATAAATAAATAAATAAATAAATAAATAAATAAATAAATAAATAAATAAATAAATAAATAAATAAATAAATAAATAAATAAATAAATAAATAAATAAATAAATAAATAAATAAATAAATAAATAAATAAATAAATAAATAAATAAATAAATAAATAAATAAATAAATAAATAAATAAATAAATAAATAAATAAATAATAAATAAATAAATAAATAAATAAATAAATAAATAAATAAATAAATAAATAAATAAATAAATAAATAAATAAATAAATAAATAAATAAATAAATAAATAAATAAATAAATAAATAAATAAATAAATAAATAAATAAATAAATAAATAAAATAAATAAATAAAATAATAAATAAAATTATAAATAAAATTATAAACAAATGAAAATCGTCATATTTTAATTGAGTAAAAAAAAATTTTTTTAAATTTGTTATTTAAATAAAATTGTTGGAAACTTTAAAAGAGAAAAATATATGAAATAATTTATTAGAGATCTCAAAAAAGGTTATATAAAATAATAAAATTCTAATTTATTAAAATTGACCAGAAATAATCTAAGACCTGATAGAATATCTACAAATAATTATTAAAAAAAATAATTAAAAAAATTACAATGAGAAATAGTTTGGGGCTATAAATTTTTTAAACAACAGGAAGCTAATCCAGCACAACGTTCGGCAACCTTTTGTGTCAGTTGACACAAAAATTAATAATAAAATTATAAAGTAACCCCTGTGCGTTGGAAAAAATAGCGCAAGTGCAGGAGAATAAAATACAAATAATTTATTTATTTTTAAGAAAATTTATCGCGCGGAAAAACTAGTGAAAAATTATTTTATACCACTTCAGTCAAATGGCTCATTTGGTTCTGATTCTTGTTCACCATATTATCTATAATTGGTTCAACTGATTTAGATAATTCTAGGCTCTGAAACAGGGAAAGGGTCAGGTGGGCCATTTGACATGGGCCTCCAAATTCGGGGGATATCCAAAATATAGCTAACAACACTATTAGAAACTATAAAAAAGGATCAAACAATTTACTTCGTGCTTTTATTAAATCCCTATATTTTGGAGCAACAAAAAAAATGGTTGTTACCGCGAACGGCAATGGTCGATTATCGCCTAATTGGTCTGGTGACACTCACCATAAATTTGGATATCGCTGTGTTTAGATCATTTCGAATTGATAAGTTATTTTGCATCTCTAAAGGCTCGAAAAACGCTTTTTTAAATTTCATTTTTGTTTTTACATATTTTGAATTAAATTTTTTTTAAAAAAGTGGTAAAGTTTTTATATTTTTTAGTTGATGGGGCTACATTTATTACCAGACCTGGGCTTCTAAGTGCCTCTTACAGGCCCTGGCAATGCAATCATCAACGTTGCGCCAATTGCAGTTATTGGGGAAAAGTCAGTTTCTGCTAAATATATTGTTGCAAATGGCAGTAGCAGTTGTGTTATCTTTTTGGTAACATTTGGATATTCATTGTCTAACTTTATCCAAAACTTGACCTAGTTCTTTGACTGCCACAATAATTCATTGATAAAATATGGTTTTAGATGATAGCCCGGAATTATTCTCCCTTCGCTAACGAGCGGTGTTGATTATTGCTAACCAACCTTCAGCACTCTAAAACCTTCCAACGAGGGATCGAGAGTTTTACTAACCATCTTATCGTGAATTACCTTATCACGTGCTCCCTCCCTTTAGACCCCTAATGGAAGTTCCTCACTACCTCGATTAGCCGATCAGACCCAATCCAAAACTGACCTTTCAATAATAACCTGAGTTATGAAGTTTTGCCACCATTACAAGATCCATGCACGCCTGTCTTACCAACATCCCCACCATCAATCACTACCATCCTGAACGGGGTTCTTATAGTTATACCTGTTATCAAGTTACATTTGGTCAACCCTACCTTGGTAGGGCGTTGCACCCTGATACCTAATAGATCAATAATTTATTCAGTGCTGGATTTCTGCAATTTGTTATCCTTAGCCCATATACAAGAGTATTGTATACGTTATCAAGTTATGTTTGGCCAACCTTACTAAGTAAGGCGCTATACCGTGATAGCTGCTTAATCATTAGATTATTAGAGCTGAATTACTTCATTGTGTTATTCTTGCCCATGTATAAAATAAGATATATTAACACATTGTAATCGGATCACGTATTAATACGTGTTTAGCAAATTAAATTTATACGTTTTTGATAGATTGTTAGTGGAGCGCGGGTCACGTTAAAATCCGGGTTCCAATATTTTTGAAGTTATCGCAATTTTTCTAGAGGTCTACGTTAGCGCGAAACTACGCGAAAAATCACCCGTTACCAGCACTAGTACGCGGCCGAAAACTGCCCGATCACAATGTGTTAATGAAACTCGCAAGTTAATCAGTAACAAATGAAACCTTTTGCATTCAAATCATTACTATTTGATTACTCCTCAGTCACAAGCAATTAATCCATCATAGGGTTAATATGTAATTCTTATATCCTGATACAGTGATATTAGAAAAACTGTGGTTTTAATTTCCTGTAACCTCAAGTGACATCGGATCGAATATAATTTACGCGCTAGCTGAATAAATCCAACTCACTTGCCAAACCTTATAGGTTGATAGCCCGTGTGTATTCCAATCACTAATATTTCTACTAGCAATTTTTCCAAGACGTATGGAATAGTAAGTTATAGACTTCACTGTACCTGAAGCAGTTTGTCACTTGAAAGTTAAGCTAATTCTTCTTCATTCGGACGGGTCCAAAATGCTGAATTCATGTGCGAGAAATGGACTTTGTATCCACATATTACCCAAATGGATTTCTGCAAATGAAGAAAAGTAATGAGTAAATGGTTTTGGATTATGCTACTTGTATCTCCTCTTTTATTATTTTATCTTCAAGAAATGGTGCCTTTTCCATTCCTTTTTTCCAGATGTCAATTTTTGCTTGAAACCTTCAACTGAACTAAGGCACATAAATATAGCTGTTGTTTGGAACTTGAGTTGTCAACGTTCATTCTTTCAATAATGAAAATACAATGTATGGCAGACAGATAACCAACTTTGGGAAGCCATAAATTGCCATGAAATATTCTGCAAGTATTCAATTTTGATTATTTAAATTTATTTCGATTTCAATTGACAGGTTTGAAAATATTTTCAATATTCTTCCTCTTGATGGTCACGGTATATGTGAATGAAGTAGCAAAACGTTACGCTATCTAAATCTTCATTTGACTTTTTGGTACCAACTTTTAGCGGTGAAAAATGCAATTTTATAAATATTTATTATGGACGTTATTAATACTAAAAGTAACGCATCTAACATGGCGACCACAATGGCCAATTTTGTTAAGCCTCGAGAAAATTACAAAATTGGAGCTAGGATAGGATATTTTATACAAGAATGTGAAAGATATTTTGACTTTAAAGGCATCTCAGAAGAATACAGAGGAAGATTTGTCAAAGCATTTTTATCAGCAAAATGCTGCAAAAGAAAATTTCAAAAAGCCAATGAACTTTATGGATGATCTTCAAGACGCTCTCAAATATCGCCAAGGAAAAAGATTCAGCCAATGAATTCTGCACAAAAATAGAAAAGTTCGCAAAACAAATCTTGCGACATAAACTGAATGAAGAGGAACTGCAGAAATTTCTAATTTTCCATGCAGTAGAAAAAAATTAAATGAAGAAAGATCTTAGAATGAATGAATTAAAAACTGTGGAAGAAATTAAAGAAAGAATCAAGAAACATGAAAAAGTAAATAATCAAATTTACCAGATCAACAATCAAGTTGCAGCAATGAAAACAAATATAAAATATGCAGATGTGGTAAAAGACTCGATGAACTTTCAGGTGAAACCAGTTAAGAGAAATGAGGCTCCAGTTAAAAGAGAAGTCAATGATACAAGATCCAATAATTTTTATCAAAGATTTCAACCAAGATTTAATAATTTTAGATTCCAGGAAAATAATAAACGAATTTTAAAATGTTGGGCTTGTCAAGAAGAAGAGCATAAGAGATTTGAATGCCCAGATGTCAAATGCAATCATTGCTATAAATCTGGACACTTTCGTCACCAGTACTTTGAACTTCGCTCAAACAAAGAACGACGATATCTAGAAAAAGTGGCTGCAATGAAGCAAGCTGATGATGAAAATGAAAGTCAATGCCAAAACAGATATGCACCACCACAAGAGGAGGTGATCGGAGCTCTACAGTAAATGTAAGTAATGTATTGCATAAGGAATGTATGAATGGGATGATTGATGATTGTTTGTATGCCGTGAATGATAAAAAAATTAAACCTTTAGATAATAATTGTGATTGTTGGTTAAACTTGAACGCGTATAGTGATTGATCTGTTGATAAATGGAGAATGGATGATTTAGAATAAAATAATGAGGAAAATTTAAATTTCGATGAATATTTTTGTATAATTAGTGATAATAATAATTTAAATAATAAAATAATTAAAAACGATAAATTAAATGGGAGACTTAGTGTTTCTATTTTTATTACTAATAATGAGTTTCGGTGTTTATTAAACATGTGCGCAAAAATAAGTGTGATTGATAAAAGTTTGCTACAAAAGTTTGGAATTAGAAATTTAGAGAAATGTTATGTGAAATTAATATGTGCAAATGAATCACCTATTGAAATATTCTGGAAAATTAAATTGGAAGTGCAAATTATTGGAATATCGAAAAGGAAAGTTGTCAAATTTATTGTAGCTAACGTTTGATATTGTGTTAAAAATTGGAAGCACTACTTGTAATAAAAGTGAAATAAATAAATTGATAGATATCGCGATAGTAAAAAGTGTAGATGAAAATAAAAATGATCAACTGAAAGATAATAATATTAAAAAATTGTTGGATAAATATGATTGCATTTTTATGAAACACAAATAAGACGTAAGAAAAACAGTTTTGTTAACCTATGAAATTTTGACTTTAGGTAAACCTATAGTTATTAACCCTAGGCGACAGCCCGCTCATTTGATAGGAAAAATTGATGAACAGATTAATGAAATGGAAAGGTTTTTCATCATAAAAGAATGTAATTCCTCTTGGATCACACCATTAGTATTGTCAAAAAGAAAGATAAAAAGGACTTAAGAATATGCCTAGATTTTCGGGCGCTGAATAATATAACAGAAAGACCAATTTTTCCAATTCCAAACATTAATTAACTATTGGATACATTAAATGAAGCAAAATATTTAATACCATTGACCTGGAAAATGCATATTACCAAGTTGAGCTAGAAGAAACATCAAAATTGAAAACTGCGTTTTCAACTAAGACTAAGCAATATTGTTTTAACCGTATGCCATTTGGAATAGCAGGAAAGTATTGGAAAAGCATTAACTTATATGATGAAAACAACGAAAGCCATTATTCCACAATTCCAGACATGGATCAACTACTTAAGCGGTCTAGAAATCGATTTTCAGTATAGAAAAGGAGAAGATCATTCAAATGCAGAGGCATTATCAAGGAGTGAATGTGCCAAATGCACTCAATGTCAAACAATTCATAATGATCCAAAAACATGAAAATTAAAGACTAAATTGTTAGCGATTATGACAGAAAACCCAGAAAATGAATGGCAAAATAATTCGATTGAAATTCAAGAGATTATACAAAGCTTAAATTTGAAAGACAAAACCAAATACAAAACAAAAGATAGGGTAATTCTAACCAATGATAATAAAATATGGATTCCCTATAGTCGACGAAAAGATTTTGTGTTTAAATATTGTTTGAACAAATCATTTGAAATCGTAATTATTTGTCGGCTCGGTGGCAGTCCCGGAATACAGTTAATTTCTATCTCATTCCTTACAGATTTTACATAATCTATTTTATGATTTTTTAAATTAATTTTTTTAAATTTGAAGTTTTTATTGGTTTACAACGGATTTCGTAATTTTTATTTTTGTTGTTTTGGCCTTGTTAAGCCGTAAATAGTTCATAATCTGTATTAAAATTTTATAAAATATAATTTGCAAGATAATATCAGTAAAAAATATTTCGAACCAAAAAAGTGTTCAACATCTATTTTTTCTGTGAAGTTTTCAATGTTGAATTCTTTTGGAAATTTTTAAAGTTTTCAAGATTACCAACGACTTGTATCCATTGTGACCGTACGCCACGGATTCCCAACTAAACTGCCCGAAAGTTCTAGAATTTTTCCCGAACAAATATTTGACATTCCAAAAACATTGGTAGTGTCATTTATTAATTCAATTCTCAAAGAACGCCGAAAATTTGTTAATTAAAACCCAACAATATTATTGTCATTTAATGTTCCTGTTTTGTATTCCAATGCCTCAGGTAAAATCCTCAGTTTCACATTATGTTTTCAGATTATAAAAGTTACCTTATCCCGAATATCTGACAAATTGGGCTCATTTTTCCACAGTTTTGTCTAACGTTTCGTTAAAACTAAACAGAAGCGCCCGAAAAATAAAAGGTTTATCGAGGTATTTACTATTTTGACAAACCAAAATCCATGTTACTGAAATCGGTGAATAAATTATGTAAAAATATTGTCAAAAATATTATATAAAATTAAAAACCAATCAAATTGCTGAGAATTATTTATTCTTAAATTATTAGCCAATCGCAAGTGAAGGTACACAAAACTGATTAAAATGTGAACAAACGGGGAATCGCAACTCTAGATATCCGGACATGATCGAGAAAAATAATTATGTAAATAAATAGTTCAATTAAATTCAATTATAAAGGAAACAATAAAACTGGTAAATAATAATAATCTACAACTCGACGTGATCCTCCTCCGATTATTAATCATTGAAAATAAAGTTTCATGCTGCCGAACAAAAAAAGAATCTCGAACAAAAACAGTAAAATACAAAATACCATTTAAATTACAAATAATCTCCAATGTACACGTATAAAATGTTTATTTTCAATTTTGAAAGCTCTAGAAAAGTAAAAACAACAAAAACGAACGTCATTTTCATTTTGTATTAAAACATGTGTTTAAAATTTCAACTAATTGACAGGTAGAGAAATAATATTTCCGTTGCCATAACAACAGAAAAATAATAATAATAGTCAATATAGTAATAAATATACTAATAATAATAACATAATAATAATAATAATAATAATAATAATAATAATAATAATAATAAATAATAATAATATTAATAATATTAATAATAATAATAATATTAATAATAATATTAATAATAATAATAATAATAATAATAATATTAATAATAATATTAATAATAATATTAATAATAATATTAATAATAATAATAATAATAATATTAATAATAATATTAATAATAATAATAATAATATTAATAATAATATTAATAATAATAGTAATAATATTAATAATAATATTAATAATAATATTAATAATAATAATAATAATAATAATATTAATAATAATAAAATTAATAATAATAATAATAATAATAATAATAATAATAATATTAATAATAATAATATTAATAATAATAATAATAATAATAATAATAATAATAATAATATTAATAATAATAATAATAATATTAATAATAATAATAATAATATTAATAATAATATTAATAATAATAGTAATAATAATAGTAATAATATTAATAATAATACTAATAATAATATTAATAATAATAATAATAATAATAATAATAATATTAATAATAATAATATTAATAATAATAATAATAATATTAATAATAATAATAATAATTTTCAGGATTTGCTAAATACTGTTTGATAAAAATGAGATTTTCTCCATTAACTTCTATTAATATAGATCCAAAAAAGTACATTGTAAATGTCAAATGAACCATTTATGGAAAACCTTTATATTTTCAGACATGACTACCGAATTCCTATGGCCTATGGCTACTAATGCTTCATATGAATTGAAAATCCTCAAGTTGTTCCTTTTGAGTATTGTTATAAAAATCTATCCATTGTAAATCAAATTGGGATTTACTCCACAGTAAAAATTGGTCCAGAGAATTCAACCGCTGCTCAACAGTATCAGTTTGAATAATATCACAAGCCGTTACAAAAATACTTTTCAAATCGTAAATCAACTTCGACAAAGTTCCATTCAAAACAGTCGGCGACGATTCTCGCCTCAACAGCGACGAATTCCAACCAACATCACAATAATCTTCTTTGGTCCTCAGGGCGATAATTTTCAACAAGGCGAACAGTCCGTAAAATGCAGGCGTAGGGCTGAGAAAGTTTGACAGCCCTGAACAGTATTTTGCCAGATATTGAAGTGACGAATATTTGACATTGTCTAATTCAAAAAATCTTGTCGACAAAAGTGTCAAATCAATGTCAGAGTTCACCAAGCTGACGGAATGATCCGTTGGATCTTGACTGGTAACCGTGAAATTGATGATCGGATTGTCTAGAGATTCCGACTGAGAAATCTTTGAACGTTCATCAGAAAATAGAAAATTTTCACTGTTTTTATCTGAATGATATTGTTTCTTTTCCAGCTTCGGAAATCTCGTGATCAAATTGGAAAATATAATTGGAATTATAACTAACATACACGTCTAGAAGCAAAAATATAAATTAATTTTTGAATTTCGTTTTTGAATTTTTATTAATAAATTATTTATAATTACAATAAATTTGGTTAATATTTTGTTATAATAATAATATTATTATTATTATTATTATTAATATTATTATTATTATTATTATTATTATTATTATTATTATTATTTATATTATTATTATTATTATTATTATTATTATTATTATTATTATTATTATTATTATTATTATTATAACAGATAAGTGAATAACAAAATAAGCCCTTGCTGCGAAGTAATAATTATATTGTTAAAAAGTATTATTATTAAATAATCCTCTTTAGTTTCTTGCAGAATTATGATTATTAATTTCTATAATATTTATATTTTCTTTGTCTATATTTCGAGGAAATTATCTTCATCGTCAGTCTGCCATCATAATCTTTGTTAAATGTTTTCAACGGAAACAATAATGAGTTAATAATTATTATTTATTGATTTAATTAAATAATTTCAATAAATTTTAATAGCTCAATAATTTTGTCACAAACAATTTAAAATTTCTAAAACCTTCCGAATATGGAAAGACCAAAACATGCGATTTTATGAATTCACCGTCATTATGTGGGCTATAATTCTCATTATTTTCATCAGGCGCAATCATAAGGCAATCAATGGTTTCCTTAGTCAGTCTTTCTACAAACGCCTTAGAATATACATTTTTATTCAAAAGAGAAACCAGCTTCTGTATACTTTTGTTCGACTTTTCAAAAGTAGAAGATAATGACCAAGATCTAAAAAATCAAACCCCTAATCACATTTCTATTATATTTAAAGTCACAAAAACTATTCAAAGTATTGTATAGGCCTATATCTTTGTCTTTCTAAATATTTCGGTTTCAAAACCTTTAGCCGTTCTTTCAACTAATAAATCTAAAAATGGAAGAAATGAATTGACTTCTTCTACTTTGAACTTAATATTCGAATGAAGCCCATTCATATAATTTTAAAAAGGAACAACATCATCAGAACTAGAAAATATTAAAAATATGTCATCATCGTAACATTTATATATTTTAGGCTTAACAAAAGGAAATTCCGAAATCTGTTTCTCTAATTTTGGAAGAAAAATTGACGCAAGAGTTGAAGCTAAAGATGATCCCAAAGCTACTCCATCGATTTGTTGATACCGCTTATCTTTAAAAAAATGCAACTTCGTCTAATGTCCGATAATGCGAAATGTTCTCTCTTCACAAATTACAACAAAGATCAATAGTCTCATTTAATGGGACATTTGTAAACTAACTAGTTACATCAAAAGACACCATATCAACCACTTGGTTAGTTATAAAATGAACAAATTCAAATAAATCTCGACACTCATATTCCTTAGAAATCAAAGGTTTTAACAATGAATCAAGAACCTTAGCAACCTTATACTGTGCTGAATCTATCATGGAAAGCACCACGCGAATTGTAACATCCTTTTTGTGAGTTTTTGGTAACCAATATAATTTGGCAGGTTGAGACCCAACCGCATATAGTTGTTTACCAAGATCATAATCTAAGTGTTTATCTTTCATCAAACGGAAATGAAGTTTATAAAGAATTTCTTCATCTTTTTGAGGAGGATATTTGAAGTTTTTGCAAAAATTATCCATTTTAACGAATTGTGGACCTTCAGGTACCTTATACAATTTATCAAAATACTCAACTTCGATCAAAACTACAACTCCATTCCATTTATCAAACTTACAAACTTTCCATTTCATTCTTTATATTTTCGTTCTTTTCTATGAAAATATATATTTTGCTGTCGGGATTCCCCCGTACTATAGAAATATAGAAATGCGCATTCTGAATGGGAAACTTAAAAACACATGAGTCAATTTTGACACGTTATTGGACTAAAAAGCAGTAATTTAAGGAGCATTACATTTATTACAGTTGCCAACTGTGAAAACGACTTGACAGTTCCAGTTTCATCACTAACATACAAATTCTTCTTTAAATCATGGATCAATAAGGCACTTGAAATCAATAATTTCTGAATCTGGTGTGCAGTCACTAAATTGATCGGATCAAATATTGATTTGTCCACAATTACATATTGGCATTAGTCTCCCTTTGCCTGGAATGACCCGGTGGCATTTATCCTTCATTTCGGTGAGATTAAGTTTTTATTGTTATATTATTATAAGTTTTCATTGCCATGGCCTTTACAGATGACTCTAAATTCCTCAATAAACGGGACGTTCAAAAGTATGTACTAAAATATATCTTCAGGGTTTTCATCCCCTCCTCATAACAAATGCAGTCAGACTATCAGCGTAAAGGCAAAGATTTATTGCCAAAATATTATTTCACTCGTGCCGCAAAACTCCTGTGTAAATTGTGCGCAAATTGAGCGTGTCAACGCAGTGCAGTTATCTATTTCAGGTTCAATTCTAATTAATTTAATATTTAAGATAAAACTATTAGCATGACCAGCCAATTCTTCTAAATGGGGTTATGCAGAATGTTTTCTTATATTTATTTCAAATTTTTCAATTTTTTTTTATTCCCAACACCAACAAATTGACGCGTTTAAACAACTAGCAAAAAGAAAAATTGCGAAAATCTATATTAAAAAACTTTAGATAAAAAAGGTGGAAAAAAACTCATTAAAACTAATTTTTTTTGTCTTTTTTCACTAAAAATATAATTAAATTGATATTCATTTTTTCAAAGATGAAATTTATTTTCTGACATTTCAAATCAAATTGTTTTAACTTTTCATTGACAATTTCACATTTCAAGGTCAAATGTGCTGCAAGCCGTTCCGGTTGATATAAGTTCTCAAACCGGAAAATCAGAACCGATTTAGACTATGTTCTATCATAAAAAGTGCCCCCTCCCCTCATTTCCATCCACCAATAACAAACCCGATCAAATGAAATTGATTCAAGCTACTGATTAATTTGAGATATATCGGTTAATACGACTGACTGATTGTCGCATAGATGATCCGATCATCCACTGATCTAAATTAAGGTCTAATCTCAAAGTCTTCAATAAATGTGACTAATTGAAATTCATGGAACTGGCGTCGAGATCGATTTGAAAAAATAATTTCCTAAGCTCCATGTAACAGTTTTAATGCATCATTAGTGGAATTTTCTACAGACATTTTTATTGTAAAATATTTCCACTCTCACGTTTTTTACTAAAATATCCCAAATAATTAATAAGTAAAAAAATTCAGGCTAATGTATCAGGCAATGAGGGAATGCATCGATAATAGTAAAAATATAAAGTCAATTTAATTTAATTAAATATTACAAATTTTAATTAAATTACAATTTTTATTAAATCTGAAAAATAAATTATTGCTCTAATGAGATTTTTTGTAACAAATTTTCTAATAATAATTTATAAAAAAATTAATTTATAATAAATTAAATTATTTAATAAAGCTAAAATATTTAAATTATCTTGTGTTTAAAAAATTGATTATTTGACACTTCAATGAAATAAATCTTATTATAGAAATTAATTCGCTTAAAAATGAGTTGGTTACAATTGGCGAACACACTGAAAATAAGAATATCAACGCAGTTTCAAAAACAACGAAATCATTAATTGAATATTTACCGAATTCGTGGCAAGATATGCTTACATTAAACAGTCGATGATGTGATGGACAAGGATCAACGGAATCAGAAGAATAGCTGTTGTCAAATGGACCGCTATTGACAAGCACATTCAATGTATTATTATTATTATTAACATAACGTCAGAAAATCAGAAACAACAGATGGCAAAGCCAAAACGCGGTTATTAAATACTTTCATTATTACAAATCAATGACTGACAAAATCTGAGAATTAGCAGATTTGAAGCAAGAAGATTGTGAAAGATTTGCAGCATTCGAATTCGATTAAAAAAAGTTTTAACTGAAGTTCTTAATTCAAGACTAAGAGAAGAAGACAGTATTTACGATCTCATCGCAAATAAAGCACGTGGTGTGAGATTGAGAGAAATATTACTAACAAAATCAGAAACAAAAATTGAAGAAACGAAGACGCCGACAAAGATTTTTGAGTGTAATAAAAATGGAAGCAATAACACAGAATCTATCAAAGCTATATATGAAAGAACAGAGAGCAGATAAAAGCGCAACAGAATACAAAAAATGCCAGATCTACACCAGTACAAAGAAACCAATCAGCAGATCAATTACTATAAATCAAGAGACCAATATCCTATACGCAAATCAGTACAACAGGCAAAAAACAACTGTGGACGACGAGAACAATTTCAAAGAGAAAATTTCTTAAGAAACGAGAAAAATTTAAATGACCCAGAAAAAAAGATGCCAACAGTTTCCATGAATAACATAGCATTTACCAGTTCCAAAATTAACAGTAGATGATTGTTTCTGCTGTGGTGAAGGGGATATAGAAGATATGGGAGCCCACTAGGGAATAAATGCCTAATATCTGGTAAGGATGGCCATGGGTTCTGAGGCTGTTTTTCATCACAGAAAAAAGTTCCCCAATCATTCAAAAAAGTAGCATGCATCGAAGAGGAAGAGTCAAAATCTGGAAAACAAGACTATTCTGAGAACAGTCAAGATTTCAGGATAGCTCACGGCAAAATTGAAGAAAGGTACAATGTCCTGAGAAATATACTACTATGAGACAAGACTCTTAATAACTCCATGGTTTTAATTTCGTTGGTGGAGTCAAAACAATAAATGAGCGACGAAGAGAAGAGGCAATAAAATAGATTTTTCAGATGAAAGATCGAAAAAGTTAGATTAAAATAACTTTGAGTAATACAGAAGTAGATATGTTATTGGCTTCGGCAGCATCAGTACCAATTATGAGCAAAAATGGTGGGAGAAAATTGGCAAACCAAATCTTCAACATAGTGCTTTAAGAATATGTGGAGTATTTTCAAATGGAGCTGAAGAATCAATTGGGCGTATTACTCTACCAGCAAAATGGAATCAGATGACCAAAATTATTACTGTGGTTGTTGTAAAAAAGATTAAGCCAGAATTCATAGGTGGTATTGATACAATGGAAGAGTTTGAAGTAAATTTAAGTAAATATAAAAACTTCATTTATAATTAAAACCCACACTGGTGAAGAAAGAACAAACACAGCTCTGATGGCGTTGACAGGTAAGAAGAACAAATATATTGAAGGAATGATCAGGAAATACGGTATAATTTTCATAGCATCAAAATTTGATTTGGATTAACTAGTTTAGTACGACACGAGATGAGGACATCAAAATGTACAATAATGCAACATCTACGGCGTCAACTAATGTACATGGAGAAAATAATTGATGATCTGATTAAATAATAAATAATAGCGAATGTAATTCGGCGTTATCAGAGCCCTTGGAATGCTCCATTTGTGATAGTAGGAAAGAAAGATGGATGCAAGATATAATTAGCTTTGTCTACGATTTTGCGATATCTGCTCTAAGAGGAGGATCGATCAGACGAAAACCAAGGAAATATTTATCCCTATATATATAGCTCTGAATTTCTAGAACACATTGTTATGGATGTAGCGTATATGGAGAGGAATACTATAAAAAATATGGTAGTAATGGTTGATCGTTTTAGTAAATTGATTTATTTGACCGCAATCACTAAGCAAGACGAAGAAACCATTTTCAAGACAACACTTAACAACTGGATATTTCGTTTTGGAAAACCAAAGAGCATATTGACAGACAGAGGCCGGAATTTTGAAGGAAAAGTGAGTGATTACAGACATTTGGTATCAATCAGGAATTCAGCTCACCTTACCAGTATCAATCCATCGTTTTAGCTGAAAGAGCCATAAGAACGGTAAGAGATCTTATTACAGTGACATGAGCAAGCAAGTGTGAAGAGAAGAACTAATATGAACTTTTACCTAGAATAGAGTTCAACATAAATAGCACTCAATAGAGCGTAACGGGATTTTCACCATTTGAGATAATTTATGGTTGAAATGTTAATTTACACTCAAACTTCAAATAAGCAGATATATCAAGAAGAGAATTGATAAAAAATAATGGATAAACTCAAATAAAGCTGCAGATAATATAAGAACTATGAACACGACAAAGAAATATTAGTACGCAAGGAACCACATAAGAGACACAAAGATGATATAAAATCATCAGGTTTCTATCTACCCATCGAGTAAACTTCATTCGCAAGTGACTGAAAAAGTGGAGAAAAAAGAAGGGGAGAGTTAAGATATTTAAATATTCTAGTGTTTAATTAATTGAATATTTGGCATTTTTATGAAATGGATAGGAAATTAATTCGTTTTAAAATGAGTTGGATGCAACTAATAATATCACCATAAATATTATTAGATATGTTTAAAATCTTTTATCCCTTTCACCATTGATCGATAATATTAATATTGATCTTATTATTTAGTTTTAGATTATACAATAACTTCGGTTAAAATGTTAGGAAAATTCATGTTAAATAACAAATATAAAATTTTTAATTATTTCTAAATTTTGACATTTTATGGAAAGTATTCTGTACAATATTTTTGCAGAACAGTTCAAATATTTATTTTACGAAAACTTCGCAAAATTAAACACTTTATTTTAATGATATTTCATTTATTTTTATTCTGACAAAATATCAAAAAAAAAGAAAGTGACCAGTTCAAAATATTTATATATGTATATATATTTGTATTTTTTGGAGAAAAAAATTTAAAACAGAGTAAATTATTATAACAGTTTTCAATTATTATTCATATAATAAGTGAGATATTTGTTTCTATTTTCTTTCTCGTTCCTTTTTATTAAGCCGATCTCATTACTTGTATTTGCAAATCATAGTCGATGTTTCGATAAGATAGCACTGCCATAAAGTTATAACAATATCACAAAATAGTTTTGCGAAATCGTGTTTAACACGTATAATTCCATTACTTGTGAGTTACTTGTCTCGTAGGGTTCAACGCCTTCAAAACAGAGACAGAAATGAATCATTGAAAACCACATTTGCTCAAAGACTCAAACGGTTTTAAGGGATTTATATTTCTATTTTACCGTAATGAAATTAAGCGGAACCTTTTGAAATCATAATAGAGATGTTTAGATGTTAAAAAAGAAAATCAGTAATTAAATAAACATTTCTTTAGCATATGAAAAGAGACTTGCAAACGATATATATTAATTCGACAATATAACATATCAACAACTTTTAGACAACTTTTAGACAACTATTTAATAATTTAAGAAATCCTGACTGTCAAGAATGGAATAAACAAAGTGGTATTGCTCTTAAAAATGCCATTTTAAATTCACAAAAATGATTTATGGCATATTTATAAAATCAAATGTACTTTTTGGATCTATCAAGATATTGAATATAATATTTTTTCCCTCAAAAACTATTTTATTTCTTTGATAATTCGGCGAGAATTTTAATTTTTTCATTGCCAATAATTGCGCTAAATTTATGATTATAATATAATTAAAAAATTATTAAATTTGGAAAGATTGTACTGGATTCATTCAATTAGAAAACAGCAGGCTAAATACGAAGACTACTTCTTTCGATCATCAGTAAGCATTGGCTTATGTGAAAGATCTTTGCATTCACAAGTAGAAAAATCAACAAGAAATTATTTAGGAACACAGTAATACCCAAAAAGAATGCAGCTAAAAAAACAAACCAAATTAGAAATAAGGCCTGAAAAGTGTAAACACAATGCTATATTCCTAATGTTTGCTTTAAATTAATTAAATTCGATTTTCAGAACCATTTCCTAATTAATTGTAAGAATACTGAGTGTATCATTGTAACCATAGCTACCGGCCATCTCATTTCTCAGGCTCTCGATCACTGCCAACAGAAGGAATTGATTAATATTAGTGGACACAAATTTTTACAATAATTGAATGTGTAAAATGATATGAATACTAAAACGATGTTAAGAAAGAACGAAAAAATATTAAATTTAATAAAAAGTGCTTTAAATATATAAATTTAAATATATTTTTGTGTTTTTAAAAGTAAAATTGATAAAAGACATATTTAAAAAATCAAAAAATTATTAAATATTTTAATTTGTGATTTTTTATAAAAATTTCTAAATTTTTTTAATAATTTTGTTCGAATAAGTAATGTAGTTGGATTCTATCTACCCGATGACAAGTGAACCTTTCGAAATATATAGTATAAGTTATGTTCGACTTGCACTATCTAATATTTAGTCAAATTATTTTTTTAATTTAGAGTAGAAATTTTTAGAATTTGTGTAATTTATTTTTCAAAAAAAAAGAGTTTTTCACTAGTAAAAAGATTGCCCTTTTCAAGATTTCGAATTTTTATTGAAAGAAAATTTTAATAATTTTTTAAATTGTAGAACGAAATATTAATTTAGCCATCTGAATTCTGGACTATTTAATTCTCAAGTCGAGTTCTTTTACTAGCCAGATATTATAGAGCAATATAGATGATAGAAAAAATTACACTTACCTAATTTCAGAGATATAGCTAAAAATATAATTATTGACAGATTGAAAAATAACTCAAATCCATTAGCAAAAAACGAATTTAAAAAATATATAAGGGAATTTAAATATATTTTTTATTAATTATGAAATGAAGTAAAATATGATTGAAGCCGACACTATTCGTCACAACTGACGGAAAGATAAGGAGTGAAATGTTGATGTTTTTTAATCTTCCCGTGAGCTGTATTGTAAAATTATCTTTTTTTTTAAAAATGGCAACAAAAATTTAAAATCTAAATGTGCAAATAAAAAATAATTTACAACTTACTTCATTTGATTTGTTTTCGATTAAATCCGTCAATTCACATTTCAAAGAACTTCTCATAGAATTATTAGAACTAAGAATATCAATGATTTGATCAAAAAATAATTTGATTTGTCTTAGAAAAATGTCTGTTAAATTATAAAAAGAATTTTTCCAATGATGCTTAAACGATGAAGATGATGACAAGGATGAGGACGAGAAATTCGTCAGCGAATCAAAACTATCAGAATTGAGTGCTCCCAATTCCAAATGAATTTGGACATTTTTCGGATTAGGAAATATAACGGCGGGACTTAAAGTTGATTCCCAGATTTTTCCAATTTGAAATATTAAATTTTCATCTGATAAGAAATTTTGCGACAGTGAATTATTTTCCGAGACTGATTTGGTCTGTCGGTGAAGATCATCGGATAAAGTAAATTCTGAATAGTCTTCATTTTCTTCTATCTATAATAATATAAATACAATATTCACTTTTAACTTAAAAACCAATTTCCACAGTAATTTATTATAACATTAAAAAAAACTCATTAAAAATTCAGTGGAAAAATTTAGAAAATCTATATAATATTTAAAAGGTCAGTGCTAAAGGTTTTATAGCAATTTAAAAATTTAAAAATATTTTAAAATTAAATCTTATTTTTATAAAATTGTTGTAAATGTATCGTTTCAAACTTAACATCTGGTACTTATAGTATGGTTTAAAGACTAAACTAAACATTTATTAATGTCCAGTTAGTTTCAAAAATAGTGCTTTCAATCCCGAAGACCTTTTTCATTACCTGGACTAGCAATTTCTACACTGGAATCCAGGCACCAGTACAGGGATTTAAATTTTTAAATTATTAGACAAAATGGTTTGATCACATCTATTAACAAAATCTAATTATAAAAGTAAATGCACAAACGTAAAAAAACAAAAAAATATCAAAAAATACATACAGTAAAACCTCCTATAACGCGTCACTCTTATAACGCGATTTCGCTACAACGCAGTTCGAAGAATGCTAATTTTTTTTTCAACGCGATTATTTGTAACATAATTTGTTCGATGATTTATAATTGCAAATATCTTAATGTCTATCTAACTATGTTTTAATTGAAAATGCGAAAATACTGCTTAAATTTCGAATCATTTTCTACATATTCACTATAAATTGAATACCTCTTACAACGCGATTTCCTTAAACGCGGCCTTCTCTGAGAACGTATCTATCGCGTGGTAGGAGGTTTGACTGTAATGCAATTAAAAAAAACTCTTTTAATATTTTGGAACTTAAAGTGCGACCGTAATAAGATCAAAATGCCGAAGGTTTCATCACTTTCATTATAATATTTAATCGAATATTTTTCTTGAAAAACAAATTTATTCAAACTTTAAAAAATTTAAAATGAAATTTGGATTACAATTCTACTTTTAGATATCTAAAGTATAACTTCCTAACCCAGCCAATTCAAATTTTAAAATCCTTCTCAATAATAATAATAATAACATAAATACTACAAATAATAAACAAATGAACTGTAACAAGATTAGTATTTTAATCCACTTCCATTTGATTTAAATTAATTAAATTAATTAAATTAACTTACAATGATAAATTGTAGCATGTATATCAGAGGTTGGTTAAGATGTTTGATGATTGTATTTGAATGTTGGTATGTTTGTGTATCCTGTATCAATACTAAGTAAACCAATAAACTACCTTTGTAGATGTTACGCAACACACAGCTATAAAATACTGTGTTGAATATTTGTCGTGAAAGTAAATATTGTGCACTTATGTCTCTTTAACCACCCAGAAAGTTCCAGGATTCCCGGTTAAATAAATAAAAAGTTAAGTGCTTTGACGAATACATATTAAAATTCAAAGTGTCAACTTGGAAATTATATTTAAAATTTTATTTAATCAAAGTATTTATCAAAACTTATATTATAATATAAATAACAATAATAATAATAATAATAATAGTAAAAATAATAATATAAAAACAAGTAAATAACTAAATAAACTCTTACTATAATGTATATTTTAAATGAAAAAAATATATGGGACTGTTAGAAAAAATAGAAAAGATATCCCAAAATTTATTCAAACAAAAAACTTGAAAAAGGGCGAGATAGTAGCTGCTCAACGAGGAAAAATTATGGTTATGAAGTGGCAAAACAAGAGAGACATTTGTTTGTTATCTAATATCCATAATACAGAAAAAGCAGCAACAAACAAAACAGATAAAGATGGGAACGTTGTATCTAAACCAAAATTGGTGTTAGATTATAACGAAACAATGGGACGTTAGTATTTGGAGCGGTTACGTTTTGTATAAAAAAATGGAGGTGGAAAATCTAACTTAGATTTTAGAAGCGAACTGTTTGAGAAGCTAATACAAAACTACCATAGAGAACAAAACATAAAAAACAGGTAGACCAAAATCGACAGAAATCTTACGACTAACTGAACGTCATTTTTCCAGTTTTATTCCGCCGACACCAAAAAAGAAGCACCCACAAGATATTGCGCTGTGTGTTGTTCAAAAAGGGACAGTAAAGGAAAAAGAAAAAGGAGAGAAAGTCGTTTTATGTGCAATCCCTGCAATGTTGGGCTATGTGCTGCACCTTGTTTTGAAATTTATCATACCAAGGAAAATTTTGAATAATTTTATTTTATTATTTTTCAAATAAATAAATATTATTATTATATTTTGTTACAAATTTAGGTTCAATTAAATATTTTCAGTTAAAAATTTGTTTTTTTCTTCAAATAGTAACTGAAAAATAAAATTACAATAGTCGATCCGTGATGCAATTGAAAATCCATTACAATTATTTATCCGCTATTTCTATTAAATTTTGAACAATTTTGCATCTTTTTTTTGGGTTTTAGTGAAAATAAGGTTCAAATATGTATTTTCAAATAAAAAAATGTTATTTTTGCCGGTTTTTTCAAAAAAAGTGTGCGTTAAGGGGTAAAATAAAATGATAAGGAATATTTTATAATCGAATTTTTTTATTTAATATATACTTTGACACTAGGGCTTACCTTATTATTTACTTGTTTGAAATTTTAATTTATACTGTCACTAAGAAACCACCGTTTTATAATAATAATAATAATAATAATAATAATAATAATAATAATGATAATAATAATAATAATAATAATAATAATAATAATAATAATAATAATAATAATAATAATAATAAGTTAATATATTAAATTAATAAATAATAAATAATTGAGATTAAATATTTTGAAAAAATGAATGCAAGTTCAATACCTAAAATTATTATTTTATTAAAGTAATAATAAGAATATAATTAATCAAGGATGTTTTGATAAATAATTTGGTAATTTGTAATGAAACGAGAATTCAGTGGCATACCGTATGAAAGTCATTCACCGTGAAGAGAAACGATATATTTAAAGGAAATGATCAAATAGTTTGTGACACAAAAATTAATGAAACGGTTGACAGTTTAAAAATCATAGTAAAACAGCTGCCTTTTGATTATTCCCCCCATGAACAGTGGTTTTTTCCAGCAACATCTAATCTTATTTCCTAAATGCCATACATTTGACGTTTTCTCTTTAACCATATTAAGTTTGAAAGTTGAAAATATTTTTTTATTATTATTGTTACATAAAAATCTAGTAATCTTTACGGTTAATTTTTCTCTCTACTTTATGCATGATTGACGCTAATGATCCATTTGAAACATTTACCAAGCAGTTGTAAAGTATATTTTATGAAATTTGACATAGAAATAGATGTTAATGTGTATTTATTGCTAGAAAATTATACTTGTAAATTTAAATGAAAATCTAATTTATTTCATGTTGAAACATCGAATGACATGAAAATTTATTTTTGCGGACTGTCAAAAATAAATTTACTGTAAAAACAAGGAGGTTACGACTATCAGAAGTGTTCAAAATATATTTGAATAAACATTTTTTCTATTTCATATATGAATTTAATTCAATTTAAACAAATATAAAATTACAGCAATGTTTGTTAATTGTAAACACAGAAAAAGGCTGCAGAGAAATGAAGAGAAAAGAAACTGAAAATATTCTATCAATGGTGAATTATAGTCTATATCAACAACATTAAAGTTTATTATTCTCATTACCTTTTATCACCTATTATTTATTTATATATAAAAATTTATAAAAATCAAATTATTTTCTATAACAAATGTAAAATTTTATGTTTTGAATATTATCTAAAAAGTATAAAAAATATATTCTTTACTGGGAGATTGTTTTGAGCAAAGTTCCAGAATATTCATTGTCGAATAAAAGACTTTGAAACCTTTAAAAATTAATTTACATACTTCCAATAAATAGATTTTGAAATTGAATTCACGGTCTTTCAAATCCCTCAAGAATGCCAAAATTAATATGCTATAAGCCGAAATATTTGTAAACTACCTGATACAAGCAATCACTGTTGTTAGTGGAATGCCGTGCGATACACGCGACTAATACATATATAAGTATTATTGCACCAATAACATAAAACAAATTCAAACAGACAGACTTTAAAGTAGCGAGTGAGTTTATTTACAGCCTGTAAAACATCGCAAAATAATCATGTGAACATGACGTACAAATTGTCTGCTTATAGCATATTCAATTTAGAAATGGTGTATATTTCAAACGAATAAAAGCCAAAACTCACAAATGTGAGCGAAATATTTTTACACCATAGAATTATGAAATATATTACTATGGTCGATTATCAAAGGTTCTATAGTTTTGCTTATAAATTTTTACAAAAGATGCAAGTATGTTTAATAAAAAATGTCTGAAATGCAATAGGCGGTATGTTTTAATGCACAAATAAAATGGTTTTAGTATTGATTTCTCTTCTAAAAAATACAAAGAATACATACTTAAGTTTCGTAAGGTTGAGCATTTTTCTCAAAGATCAATTATATGTTAATTATTCGTATTTCAAGAAATATTAAAATATTTAATAATAACCAAAATATTTCTGATCCTAATTATACCAATAACAATTGTAGTAACAACTAATATCTATGATCGCTGAAGGTAACATCAAAATAAATATTATATTTTTTAACATTATTATCCCTTATTCTGATAATTTTATTATTATTATTATTATTATTATTACTTTGATGTTCATGATCATGATCAGCATTATCTTTATTTGTTTAATTGACAAATAAAATTTTTATGACTTTTGTTAATGATTTGGATTTCACAATTTACAGTTTACCCAAAAAATATGTTCTGAATAATATTAAAAACATTAAAAAATTTGAATGATTGATGTTTTATGTGCTAATGACACGAAAAAAACATTTAATTCTCAGTAATAAAATAAACAAAAATGAAATAAAAACTGACGAATTCAATGGACAATATAAACATACTAAAATTTGAGAAAACATTTCAATATAAATAATGAGCGATTTTATTATATTTTTTGTCAGTATACTTAAATTGTAACTAATTTCTTATGTTTATTTTATAAAAGAGAATTTAAACAGATTTTTAAATTAAATTTTCGTGATAATAATTAAAATCATATTTAATGCAGGATATGAAAATAAATGTAAAATAGTTTTGTTTAAAATTTTAAAATATTTTATTGACAATTTAGTAAAATTTTGTTAAAGTCTCGGTTTTTTAAAATTTTAGAAAATATATTTTCTTAAAACTTTTATAAAAAAGAATTTATAATTTTTGGAAAAATATTTTTAAAATATAAAAGAAGAAATTTGTTTAAATAAAAGTAATTTATCCTATATTGTTTCAAGTTCATGTCTACCTGACGATAACAGTGAGTCTGTCGAAATATATTTTAGCATAATATTTATGGTGGATTGGCGCTTTATTTTATTTATTAATTTAATGACGTTGTGTGATTGTTTTAATCATATTTGATATAGGACTTATATTAATTTTAAGATTCGATCAAGTTTTCAATACAAAAGCTAGGGCTGAAAATTAATGATAAATAAGTGAAAATCTAAATGAAAAACAAACTAAATAGGAACAAATAAATGAATAATTTTACTGATAATATTTAAACAATTTTATTACAATTTATAGTTTTAATTTATTTTCTAAACTTTATTTTATCAGTTTCAATACCATGTCAAATGCCTTGCAAAAGCAGCTGGTGTACTCATAATTTATTTGCGACCTTGAGAAGCTCTAGGAATTTATTGGTACGCGTACACTAAATCTTGAAACAGTTCATCCAGGTACATATATCAGTTGTGAAAGTTCATGCGACTAGAAAAATGGCTATGGTGTTTGGAGAAACCAGCAATACACAATACTTTTATATTAACTATATTTTTTGAAGACTTTTATGTTATTTGCATTAAACTGATTAAGTGTTAGTACAAATATGTTGTTGTGCAATAAACCGTTCGGAGTTATATGTTTAAGTTAAGATTGAATAAGTAAAGAATAAATAAATTTTTCAAAGAATTGCGATATAAAATGTCCACAGGACGAACTGCCGCCGGGACCTGCCGTGCCTGGATAAAGTGTCTCGAGATCAAGAGTTGTGGATTCATTTTTATTATTGTTTATTTTGTGTTTATTTTAAAATATTATCATACAAGGGTTTTGTATTTCTTTATTGAAATATATATTAACAAGCCATTCGTTGTGGTTACTGTGAATTTCAATTTTATTTATAAACGAAAAAAATAATAATATATTTTCGGGTCCGCACAGCAAATAAATGATTGCATTGGTAGTGTACTGTACTGACAAGGTAGGTTTAAATACTAATTACTGAGAGCCATGGTCCCGTCAGATACTTTTGAGCATACTCATGGTGTTAAACTAAAGTAACCAGGCGCCCTGGTTATGCAGGACTGACCTGGATTTCATTTGTCTGCCAATGACTGAAAACTGTCCTAGAAAGTGTATTAAAAAAAGTATATATTATTGTGTATACCATTTATTCTTCAAATGAAAAAAGTAATATATTACAATAATACTTATAGGCACTCAACTCATTAAAGCACTAAAACCTTCTCTACATTAGAACACCATAAGTTATGGTCCATAACCCCTAGGTCCGAGGGGCAGCACCGACAATCATAAGCTTTGAATGAATAATTTTATTTACAAGACATTATTAAATATAAATCCTCGACTCAGATCCGATCAAAATCTTTATAAATATTATTTCAGAATATAAATATTGCAGTAAAATGTGAAAGAGAAAGAAATGAAATATATGAATTTGTCATTTGATTAGGGAGATAATATCTGCTATTAAAGCAAGGGGTACACGTCCGAGAAATAGACATTCGTCCCTTTATAGCCTCGTTCCAAGGACGATGAGATTAATTAGAAATTCTAATTGATGAAATAAATAAACAAAATAAATGCAATGTCAAAATTTACTGAAACCGATTTTTACGAATTAATTTGATCATAAGGAATTATTTGCGTTAAATATCAGTTTATTTACCTAATGTTGAGAAAATATAGCACTGTTGAGTTTTGTCAATGGAATATGAGATTAACAATTACTGATCTGATTCCAAAGCGTGTTTGGATTGACAAAAATAGCGAATTCCACACAATATAAACTTTTACTGATCATCACAATTGATTATACAATTACAACAACACAAAACGACTCGATGCTGCAGTTACTATTGAGTGCTTATTACAACACTACATGAGGAATAGCCTTAATTTTAAAATAAGTAATATTTTCGGCAAATAACTTTAATTATAATTTTATTTGAAATGGTTTTACCGACTTGGGAATCACTTTTTTACTTTGTTTTGTTTTCTTTTTCCATCTCGCTGTGTCGCTCAAACCAATATATTTTTCACTTTATCCTTTATCATTCATTAATAATTAAAGATAATTTTGCTGTTACTTCGACTTTTCCAAATTTGGTTCATAAAAAATCCTCAAACTTCACAGGGAACCTATTTACTATTTCTGATAAGCTGGAAATTTAAGACTTTTATTTTCAAAGTTGTTTTTCTTTTGAATTTTGTACTAAATAATTAAAAATGACGTAGTTGTGTTTTATTTTTTACATTCCTTGATTTCTGCTATTGTCTTCTCACCCTTTAGTCTATTGTTTTCACTCCTACTTTTGAGAATTCTGGAACAGTATTCACTTCATCTTTATCCCACCATCATTATACGTATTTCAAAAATGATTTTATTATTTAGCTATCCTTAACATTTACTTTTAAAATTGAAAAACCAGGACGATTCCTAGAGTTTTTTGTATATTGATTGAAGAACCCTTTTCCAAACCTTGAACATTATAATACTGAATACTTTAACCTCTACATAAAAGTCAATATAAAAAAATAGATGACAATAGTTTGACTAAGAATAAATAATAAATAAAAAAACCAGAAAAGTAAAAAAAATGCTATAATTAAAAATTTAAAAAGTGATGTTGAAAGTGTTTTTAAAGTGTTTTTGAATGTTTTTAAATTATCTTATTGGTAAATTTTGGATATGTGAATTGATTTTCTGGTTGTTTTATTCAGTTGAATAATTTGTAATTTTTAAATTTTTTAAATTGCTTTTTTATAGATAATTTGTTTAAATTAACCAAAAAAATGTTTTTTATTTTTTCCTTTTTTATGAACAATGAAAATTATTTCAAAGACCTGTGACGATGGGACTTGTTAAATGACTTAATCTTAAATGTTTCCAGTAACCACCATTGTAATTTAAAATTAATTTTTATTTATAATTTCTTTTTCAAATATTTAATTATATATATTAACAAAAAAACATAGAAAAGAAATACCTCTTCACCGTCTATATTTGTAAAACATGGATTAGACTCCAATATATCAAAGCGGTCGGGAGAAAGATATATTTTCTGCGAGGAAGTGCAACTATCCGAATAAGTGGGATTGCAGAAGAATGTTTCGGATCCAGAATCTATTGACAAAAAGCTGTTGCTGTGATCATTGCTGATCGAGGATTCGGAATTTTGATTCGAACATTCCCACATGTATGAATTTACGTTGGTTGATTCAACTCCGTTGAAATACAGAGATTGCGAGGTAGCGCTATTCGAATGCATTGTAAACGGATAGAAGGCTGACGGACTGTTATTGCTACCGATTGACGGCTTTGTCGAATTATTTGATTGGTTATAATTCGGTAAATCATATTGGTACAGATTTTGCATAGGCGCTTCTGAATATCCCAACATTTCACTAGCAAGCAGAGGGTCTTTTGAAAATTTTGACTGTTTTGATTTTATTTCATAAGAATTAATGGAGTTTGAGTTGATGTGAGAATCGTAAATCGAGGTTACTGTTGTTGGCAGTACAGCGATCGGTTGGATTATATTATGATCTAGAAAGGTTTGATTTTAGTATCAATCAACTGAGAATATTTAAAAATAAATAATTATTTAATACATTGAGGGCGACATCAGTCATCTGTGACCAGGGTTTGACTTGGTCGTTCGCGAGAAAAACTATTATATATCTTAGGAAGATTAAAACAAAATAAAAATTGACTAAAAAGTTCAAAAAATGTAACAAAAATGTCATTTTGCCCCCCACCGGACAAAACATGTCAAACACGAATAACACGAAATCCATTAACAAAATCAAAAAAAATTTATTCTTTTTTTGAATAAAACAGAGATTGAATAGATAAAGGAAATAATAAATTGTAAAATATCAGAATCAATTTTACAGGTGATTCATTGGTCATATATATTTTTAGATCAGATCAGATCAGACAAGCCACTAGGTGGCAAAATCCGTTTGCAATAAAATATTTTGTTTTTAGAATTATTAATTTTCAATAAAGTAACTTAATAAAGTAAATTACCAATCTATTTATTATTAATAAATTTTATATTATCATATATTGTTATAATTAAATATTTTGTTATCACAGTCAAATTCAAGAGGAAAATTTTTTTATTTAGAAGCCAAAGTGTTAATAATTGAAAATCAGCAAATTAAAATATTGTATAACATCTCGCTATATATTTCAACCGTTTATAAGTCTAATTCAGGCTTAAATCAGATTAACAATAACTAATGAAAATAAGGAATATTTAAACAAAACTACTAATAAAAATCGTAATCAAATTGAATTAAAAATAAAGTCATTTTTTACATACAACAATATAAGACAAAATGTTTAGTAAGAAAATACAACGAAATGATGTCAAATCTGCAAAAAAATCAAAAGGAAAACATTGTCTATATATCCATTGTTAATAAAGTGTTTCATATGTAAATAAATTCTTCAATATCAATAAAATGATTTATTGGTTCATTTTTTAGGGAGGGGGGGTCAAACCTCATTCTTTTCAGTATGTGATAACCTGATTTTTCTTATCTCGTGTACGAGGGCAAAAATAATTAATAAAACGTAAATTTAAACAATCAATTACATTATCTGATCTTTAGCTAATTCAAACAATAGATTCATTAAAACAAATAATCCAATTATCAAATTTAAACATAATAAAATATAATAATTATAATGATAATTATAATAATATTAATAAATATTTAATAAACAAATTGATCTACAACTCTCAACACAGTTGCGCCATACCTTACTAGTAAATTACAAAAAACTGGCATTTAAATAAGTAAGATTTTAATTAATTTTTTTTTTCATTTAATTTTTCAATTTCATTTATTTTATCGGAAAAATATATGAAATAATAAATCATAACCTGTCAGTTGGTAGAAAACATCAAAATATCGCTAGATAATTTAATACCGTAAAAATCTAAAAGAAAGGAGTTAAATGACACTTTCCAAAATACTTAGTTAAATTAAACATTTTCGAAAACAACTTCTGTTTGTTGAAAAATTCCACGCTTTATTAATTGGAAATCTTTAACTCGACTTAATTAAAATCAAACAAATATAATATTTTATTAATTTGAAAATCTTATAAATGGCAGAAAAAATAAGGATTTATCATTTTCAGAGCCTTCTAAACTAAAAGCTTTTTTTGTAATTGCAACAATGTTTTCATTGTAAATGTTTATAAAGCATAAACTGGATTTCTTGAAATTCTTAAAGAATGTGTTTTTAATTTTTATTTACTAAACAAATTTTTTTAGCAAATTTTTGAATTTACATCTTTTACGATCATTACTTAAATTCTTCAGATACGTTTAAAACAACAACAAATATAATAATAATAATAATAATAATGATAATAATAATAATAATTTTATTATTGTTTTTGTTATTATTAATAAAATTTAAATAAATAACAATGCTAACCAATTTCCGCAATGTTTCTTCATAAAATATGAAATATTTCGATTGATAAACAGCCCTAATCAATCATAACCAAAATTTAACTAGACTTTCACTTTCTTTTACTCAAAAAAATTGTTATTATTATCAATGTTATTATTATTGTTGTTTATTATTATTATTATTATTATTATTATTATTATTATTATTATTATTATAACAGATAAGTGAATAACAAAATAAGCCCTTGCTGCGAATTAATAATTATATTATTGAAAAAATTTTTGAAACTGAATAAAATTATTAATTCGCAGCAAGGGATTTTTTTGTTATTCAATTATCTGATATATTAAATTATGCTGTTACCAAGGAATCACCTTTTTATACTTATATTATTATTATATTTTTTTATTAATTTGAAATTTCGAAAAACTAAATTTAAATGATCTTATATAGAACCGTCATTTGGCTAAGTGACATTTTGATGTTGTTTATTTGAATAATACAGTTAATTTAGTAATTAAATTATGATATTTACGAAGTAATAACACTGAACAGTTTTTAAATATCTGAATGCGTTCAGTTAAAAAAAAATTATATTCCAACTTATTTTAATGAATATAACTTTTAATGAAACTTCGACAATTTTTATATTTTAATTCTAACAAAAGTATGTACAAAAATTCATAACTTTATTTCTCCGTAATTTGTAATAGAATTTTTTTGCTGTTTAAATGTTATCTTAGGGACATAAAATTTTAAATTTGTTTAAGGATTTTTAAAATTTTTAAAAACAATTACTGTACATTTATATGTAAATTTAAGTAAAGTACATATTTAAACTATGAACAAGCCCCTAAAGTCACATCTACGGTAGAAATAGCCGAAAAGCAGATGATTAGCGTTGAAGAATCGGAAGCACCTTTTAAAGCGAAGATGCCTTCAAGAAATGATCTTGTTCAATGTATTATATTGCCCTTGAGTTTGCGATCATTTGAGACAATTACATTTGGGGGTGTAAATACACTCAATTCTTTTATGCGACTGATACTTTTCTAAGATTTATATAAATGAATATTTATCTGTTTTTTAAAAATATGTTTTTGTTCATTTGTTTCATATTCGTTCTTATACCATTTATCTAGCGGTAGTTCGTGTGCTACATAACAGGTATTGATTGTGACGTTCAAATGCCAAATTACATAGCTGAATTAAATAAAAACACTTTCTACCTTTGAGTAGCATTGCAACGCATGCCGGGTACATCTAGTATTGTATAAATAGGGATACATTCCATAATTTTCGAAAAGCACAAAAAACCAAAAAATTATTTCAATCACTATGCGATCTAAAATTGCAGTTTTTATATTCAAAGAAATAGCATTTCTTCGTGGTTTCCTTTTAACCATCGGATCATATAAAATTATAAAATTAACCTTCTAATAATTACAACCAAATAACTGTTATGTATCGACGGACACTCATCATCTATAAGCCATTAAGCCTATTCTTTACCATGGTTGATCGAAATAAGGTTTTAATTCTTAGTAGAGTACTAAACAGAGTACTCTTGACCTCTATTCTGATAAATTACTGGCATTGTTTATAATTAATATTTATGATAGCCTGCATTATTGATTGATTATATTGGTTGTCGGGGTCCTTGGATTACATCATTGTTTATCATTTATCCCAATGATACATGTGCTGTATACACACATTATATATTGTCCGCCTTTCATTAATAAATTCTTCTGGCAGACTTTTATTTTAATCTTCTTACAGTAATTGTTGGAAATTAATTAAAACCTAATTAAAATTTGAAAAATGTAAAATTTAATATTTGTCGGTGGGGGAGTGGTAAAATTTGAAGATGTATAGATTAATTCTAAAATAATTGGAGGCCCCTAATAGGTCCAAGCAGAACCAAATCAAAAATAAAAATTTATTAATATCATTAATTATTCAAGAAAACCTCCTTAATCATTGGAGAATCTCAGAGATGACAAGTTTATTGAGTCAATCAATTCCATGAGTCGACTGTGAACAAGAATATATGTGCCTTTGCATCCATGACATATATATTTATAACCTAGATCCAAACACAATCTAAGTAGAATTTGAGATCCACAAATAAACACAAATTCCAGACAACAAAAGTGCTCACTCATATTATTCAATTAATATTATTATAAATATTATTATAATTATTAATGATATATTTATTATTGTATATAATAGTTATTTTTATTATTATTAATAATTAATTATTATTATTATTATTGTCATTGTCATTATTATAATTATAATTAATTATATTATTATTATTATTATTATTATTATTATTATTATTATTATTATTATTGTTATTATTATTATAATTAATAATAATAATTATAATGTTAAAAATAATTTTAAATATAGTTATGATTATAATTATAAATTAATTCGAAGTAAAAATTATTTCCATGTAGATATTAATTCTTTGACTCAATCAACAAATAAACAGTAAAAAATGGATTTAAAAATTTCATTTATCAAATTGTGATAATAAAAAATATTTTAATTACTAAAACTTTTGAATTTGATGACTTTTATTAAGTTTTAAAATTCAAGTGTATAATCTAAAATCAAAATAAATTTGTTTATTTAGAATGAAATGTTCACATAAGAAAAAAAAAGTAATATTTATTTCTAATTTTGACTATCTAAAACCAATTAAGAAATTAATCAAATCTTCACTGGCAGTAGTCAAAATAAATGAAGAAAAAAAAGATTTGCAGAATTTCGTGTCTAGGAAAATTAAAATTTTACTAGATTCAATGATGTGCTATGTCAATAAAGTACAACTTTCCGAAAACATCGCAAAATCCAGCAGCCAGTATCAAAATACGAGAAAAGCATACAAAAATGAAAGGGAAATGTCATCAATGTTCGCATTTTATAAACGAGGATCGTCAATTGCTGGATAAGCTTTCTTCCTATGTAAAAACTTAATAATGGACTCGGAATAGCGCCGGGGAAACATTGGATAATTATCAATCAAATTTCGTTACAAAATCATAAATGAAAAAACCAAACTTAAAACAGGAAAATTAGTAATTGACAAGAAATTAAAAATTTTCTCTCCGTAAATCTTCGGATATTAAATGAAAGGGATAGAAAGGAAAATGTAAATTAATTGAAATTTTTTAATTAAACTGTTGAATTCTCCCGTTCACAATTGTTGTCAAGTTGAAAATAAAATAAAATTATTGTTTAAATTAATATTCTCAAAACCTGTAACCATTAATTGACAACTTTAACCAAAACAAAACCTCAAATTATTGACATGAATTTTGATTATTTATTCATCATGGCCGCGCACTAAAATTATTATTATTAATATTATTATTATTATTATTATAATTATTGAAATAATGTTTATTTATATTTCATTTACATTTTAGTTACAAGCTCCATAATATACAAAATATATATACAAAACTTGATAATAATTTTTATTTAAAATATATTATTTAAGTAAAATAAATAATAAAAATTAATTAAAAATAACTTTTCTAATATCAATTAATATTTTTACTATTATTGTTATTATTTTTATAATAAAAATAAAAATAAAAATAAAAATAATAATAATAATAATAATAATAATAATAATAATAATAATAATAACAAATAATTAAATAAACATGGCAATGATTTTAATAAAAGAAAAAATAAATCCAAACACTCGTTTACAATATATTTTGACAGATTCATTGTCATAATCAGATTAAAAAATCTAACCAAAATAATATGGATTTAATTAATATATTTTAAAATAATAATATTTTTTAATATATTTTAATACGTTTTTTGTTTTAAAGTTTTTTAACATTAAGTTTAAATTCTTTTAAATGCAATTTACTTAAAATTAAAAAAAATATAAAATCACAAATTTAATTTTAAGTCATTTTAATATAATATATATATATGTGTGTGTATATATATAAAATAATATTAAAAAAGTTTTAAAAACAAAAAAACATTAATTTATCACAATTTTGCATAATAAAACTATTTGAAAACATTCAAAACATTTATTTTAATGGTTTTTGAACACTAATCGTTAGATCTAATGACCTAATCAACATTGATTCACATATGAAACGTTACTAATGAAGTCTATCAAATGTATGTATTGTAAAACAATTGTTTTAATGACGCTTTCTTTTATTAATTAAAATAATAATAATAATAATAATAATAATAATAATAATAATAATAATAATAATAATAATAATAATAATAATAATAATAATAATAATAATAATAATAATAATATTAATACTACTAAAACAAAGTCTTTACCTCTGATTACTTTTCATTTTGGAATAACATATAGAGTTATTTAGTGTTTGACTATGAATCAGATGCTTTATTGATATTCACAAGTTTTGGGCACAACCTTTTCCAATAAAAATAATAATATATCAGATAAGTGAATAACAAAATAAGCCCTTGCTGCGAAGTAATAATTATATTTTTGAAAAAAGTTTCGATTATCATTTATTTATCGGATATTTTAATTTATGCTGCTACCAAGTAATCACCGTTTAATAATAAAAACAATAATAAAATTAATTAAATAATTAATTTATAAAGTAATAGACAAACAAACAATTCTTTAAATAAAAACTTAATATCAATTAAAAAATTTGTTTACATCTTCAAAATTGCTATTATAAAAATTAGTAATATTTTTAATTTTCTTTTAATTATTAATAGAAAATAAAAAATTTGAAAATTAATTTAGAATATTACTTTTATGAAAATATCATTAACATTTCCTACAATCCATTGATAAAATTATTGATAAGATATTACTTTATTTTTTGAAATAATTTCCGGTGCAACCGTGGCCTTATTTGGAAATGAAAATACGTGTAATAAATCAGTAAAGAAAATGCGCAAAGTTTCACAATGTTTACAAATTCAACGAGGAAAATAAACACCTCAATTTATGTTGTTTAAAATATAAAAAAACATAGAAAAGATAAACAGACAAACAAAAAGACGAAAATACACAAAATGAAAAGACAACAATTTACGACTACATAGTGAATAAATGAAGTTTTACCTGAAGGAATCAGCTGATCGGGATCCTGCGTTACAAATGATGTTGTTGTCAGAATATTTCATAGAATGTTTATGTAGAATAACATGCAATAAATCAGCAAATAAATTGCTCCGCAAACGCATTTACCGAGAGAAATGCTTGTCAATTTCTATGAAACTGAATAAAGCAAAACTATTTTTTATTATTATTCCAAGCCAATTAAAACGAATTTATGGGATTTATATTCAGATTTATATATATTTTGTATAACTGTTTTTGTATAGTAAACAAATATTGACAGCTAGATAAAATTTTGTACCATTTATTCAATTATAAAAATATATTACAAGAAGAAATAATGGTTTTTTGTTTTAAATATATATTATAAATTATATTTTCATCAAACTTTTGAATGCTTTAATTATTGTAAGGAAATTAATTGCACAAAATGTTTTCAAGCATCTTTTAACTGAAATTCGGTGAATAATAACAATAACATTTGTCATAATATTTTCTACAAAATTTGACTATGAATCAGATTTATTTATGATTACCTAATAAGTCTGATTCATAGGCAAATTTTGTAGAAAATATTATGTCACTTATAAAGAAATCAGAGGTGAAACACAAAAAAGTCATAATAAAATTTGGTTGGTTGAGAAAACAAATAGAAATTCAAATTTCAATTGAAAAATGTTTGTCTAATTGTTTTGATTATCATAAAGCAGTGAAAATGTGATCATAGACGAATTCGTTTACCGAAAATGTCAATCAAATTGCACAGTGAAAACCAATTGGAAATAATCTGAATTAATTTATTTACATTTTTACTTGACTTGGACTAAAATTCTTTTTTCATGGTATTGAAAATGTCCGAAACAAATATGAACATTGATATTACATTGACATTTCACTCATTAAAACTGTAAAATAAACCGCATTATAAATATCAGCATCTAAACTTTTCTACGAAAAAGAAAATATATAATAGACAAATACTTAAAAAAAAAAGATTGCAGAAAAATAATAAATAAATAAAACATCAGGCGTATATTTGTGTTTGGAGAAAGGATTTCCTGGAATGGACAGACGTGGATTTGAAATATATCAAAACAAATATTTGAGACATGGCAAAAACTTCAAAGTGAAATTAGAAGATTGCATATTAAAATTAATAGCTAGATGAGTGCTACCTGGCGCAGTTTTATGGTACCCCTTACTCCCACGGCGGATTAATACCCAATGATTTGATTAATCCTGGTTACCTTATTTCACAGTAAATAATTAAAAAATATTTTTATCAAATTTAAATTTGGCGCATTTTTTTTCAAATAATTTTTTTGAAATTTTTTAAAATTATTTTCGAATTTTTAGGTTTTTCAATTATATTTTAAATTGTTTCTGTGATTTTTTAAAATTATTTGAAGTAAAACCTTAAAATTAGAAAATTATTTTGAAAAATTATTTGAAAATAAGATGCGCAAAATTTATATTTGAAAATTTTTGTAATTAATTATTACATAGTGGTGTAATCAGGATTTCTTGCATAACTGCGTAATTCATCCCTCGGAGGAGGGTACTAAAAAGTTCGCAAGGTAGCACACATCTACCTACTTGCTGTGTTGAATAAATAAATGAAATCTTTGCTGAGTAAATATATACTTTTTCATTCGCCTTGAAGTTTGTTTATTTACCTGTATGATAAAAAAATAAATATTACAATATTCGATTTTCTCAATTAATTTTCTTAATTATTAAAAAATTTTTGAAAAAACTAATTTTCAAATGAAATACAGATCAAAATATTTGAAATTTTAAAAAAGATGTATTAAAATAAAGAATATTTTCGAAATAAAATTAGTTATAAAAGTTATTTATTACTGTAGAAAAGACAAAAACTTTTTTGACTTTTGATCGGAATACAATAAATTAACTTACTGTTTGTTAAAAAAAGGCTTTATCGGGAACTTGTCTTTCTTAAAGTTGGTTTGTGAGAAATTCTAACATTTCAAAAAAAAAAAAACATTTCCGGTTATAAAAAATTGAAATAATTAATATTTTTTTTAAGTGATTATTTGAGACATTCTCAGTAAAGTATCAATTCACAATTAGTAGGTAGTTAGGGGCACACTGGCGCATACCGCTCCCACACACCCTCCCCCTTTACGTAATTAATCCGTCGCCAAAGTGAGGGTGGGAGGGTTATGCGCCAGTGTGACCCTAACTATCTACTACAATTCATTCTTTTTTCATAACAATGTTAAGATATCATCTATTTTGAAACGACTTTGAAAGATTTTACTTAGTGCTATTCAGTAATATATTCTTACAATCACTACTTGCTAATTAAGCTTATGTGACACCTATTTATAAAATTCTTTTCTATTTAAAAGTTAAACAAATCAGTACTAATCAGTATAATAATTTATAATAAATATATTCCTTAACGCCGAGCTATTTGTTTCTCAAATCAAGTTATTTAACTAACCAGATATTATATTATCAATATAGATTACAGTGGAAATTGTTAAAATTATCTCACTCACTCATCTTTAGAGTTACAGCTAAAATATAAAATCGTGCTGATATTTTATGATGGTCTCGTCTGCGCCAGCTGTACATTAATGGCAAAAACTCAAATTTATTAGGAAAATAATCGAATACAAAATGTAAAAGTAGAAATTATAATTAAATATTTTATGAAATCGACTAAAACCTGATTGATAGAAAAGTAAAAATTGGATGACGCGAAGCAAATACTAGGACTATGACATCACAACGGACGTCAAAATGGTAACTTGTACAAAGTTGTTGATGAGAAACATA